>CM059801.1:22040000-22595000 GCA_030435695.1 Brachymystax lenok tsinlingensis
CCTTGCAAAGCTTCCAATCGAGCCGCGTCTGGGGAAGATGATGATTATGGGCTGCATATTCAAGTGAGTGCTGCATCAGAAATCATGCATGCATTTTGTAAAATCCTTCCCTAAATTACTATCCTTCCTTAAGATACTGTTCCATATTGACTAATTTCTATACACAGTTTTATATTTCCAACTAGAAATAATTTAAATACTTGGTGCTTTCTCTGCTTTCTAGTGTTGGAGATGCGGTGTGCACGATCTCAGCAGCCTCCTGCTTCCCAGAGCCCTTCATCAATGATGGCAAGCGCTTGGGCTATGTGCACCGCAACTTTGCTGGCACCCGCTTCTCAGACCACGTGGCCCTTCTGTCAGTCTTCCAGGCTTGGGACGATGTGAGGTGAGTCCAGGCTTCATAGAAACATGCAACATGTACATCTAGGGGCGGCAGGTAGCCTAGTGGTTAGAGCATTGAGCCAGTAACCGAATGGTTGCAAGATCGAATCCCCGAGCTGACAAGGTACAAATCTGTCGTTCTGCCCCTGAACAAGGCAGTTAACCCACTGTTCCTAGGCCGTCATTGAAAATAAGAATTTGTTCTTAACTGACTTGCCTAGTCAATCTCTAGTCAATCTCATGGATTACAATTAAACAGATGCAACTCTGATAATTGTGGCTGATATGATTGCAGACAGAACACCGTAATGCCATTCATTGCAGTACGGAAGAGGTGTCTGCTGAATGACTCATTTTGTTTTGGAATACAATCCTGTTCCTTCTCACTACCTGGCAAATGAAGGTTATGACAGATTGTTAACTTGTCTTTTTTATTGTAGAATGGGAGGTGAGGATGCAGAGTCCAGATTCTGTGAACACAAGAGGCTCAACATGTCCACACTGAGGATGACCTGGGAGGCCAAAGTGCAGCTGAAGGAGATCCTCATCAACTCTGGCTTCCCTGAGGGTAAATTATGACTCAAATGACACCATTTTCCCTATAGTGCACTACCTGGTCAAAAGTAGTGCACATTTGGGAATAGGGCAGTGGTGTAAAGTACTTAACTTCTTAGGGAGCGGCTCCCGAGGTGACGGTTTTGGAGAGTCTGGCGTGCCCAAAGTAAAATGCCTCCCACTCAGTCCCAGATTGGATAGGAAACACTGAAGTTTCTAAAAGTGTTAACATAATGTCTGTGAGTATAACAGAACGGATATAGCAGGCGAAAACCCGAGGAATTTCTGTCCTTGAAAAAGTGTTTTTGACACATTGCCTCATTTTGAACCCCTCCCTATTGAAAACAGCCATTTCTGAGAGTAAGATTGCAGTACCTATTGCTTCCACTGGATGTCAACAGTCTCTAGACAGTGTTTGATGATGTTAGGTTGCTCTGGATGGTAATAGAAGAAGAATTTCGAACTGGTCATCGAATGTAAACAGAAGAGGATGCACGTTCATGGGCTTGCGCGCGCTGTGGTTTTTTCCTTTCCTATCGTCCAGTTTATAATCCCGTTGAAATATTATAGTAAAAATACATAAGTGTTCCTAAGGATACATTATCAATGATGTTTGATTGTTCTTGGACACGTGTATAGGTTGAACGCGTTCTCTTCATGGTTCAATGGGCGAGTGGACGCTGTATTCTATGATCATAACGTGCCAACCAAACGGAGATTTATGGATGTAATAAATGACTTTTTCTAACAAAAGAACCATTTGGATGTCTTCGTTGGACACATAGGAAGCCCTCAGCAGAAGTTCTTCAAAAGGTAAGGGATTGGTTTTCGCTGTGAAATGTTTTGTGTGAACCGCGATGGTTTATGAATTTATGCTAATGGGAAAATATTGGAGGTGCTACCCACAAACAATCAAATGTTGTGCTTTCGCCATAAAGCCTTTTTGAAATCTGACAACGCTGTGATATTGCCAAGAAGCAGAGCTTTTGATGACTATGCAACACTTATATATTGATGAATGTTTAATTATTCAACTTTTGGATTTTGAATTTGGCGCCTTACATTTCACCGGGTAGTGTCGGGAGTGGCCCGCTAGCGCGCCGTTGCTCCACTAGCGCCCCACTCCCGACACTACCCGGTGAAATGCAAGGCACCAAATGCATAGTCATCAAAAGCTCTGCCAAGAAGCAAAACCCATATAAGATGCTAAAAAATATCACTTACCTTTCGAAGAACTTCTGCTGAGGGCTTATCAAGTGTCCAACGAAGACATCCGATGGTTCTTTTGTTAGAAAAAGTCATTTAATTATATCCATAAATGTCCGTTTGGTTGGCGCGTTATGATCATAAAATCCACCGTTGAGTCGCCCATTGAACCGTGAAGAGAACACATTCAAATTATACCTATAAACTTTCTACAAACAAATCAAACATCATTTTTAATGTATCCTTAGGGATCCTTTTATGTATATTTACTGTAATATTTCAACCGGACGATAACGTGAACAATAGGAAAGGAAAATAAACTGGGGTGCGCTCACAATCTCGCGCGCGTCAAACGTTGTTTACGAAAGTGGTCCCCTGACTACTTCCTCTTCCTATCCGTTCTGCTTACTGCTAGAACTTCCAGGCTTTGTATAAAGACTGTTGACGTCTAGTGGAAGCCTTAGGTACTGCAGTCTCAGTCCTAAGTAAAATACAAATGAATTGGCACAATGGAGAAGGTCATTTACAAAAAAAACTGCAAATCCGTATGGATTATCCTCGGGTTTTCGCCTGCTATATCAGTTCTGTTATACTCGCATACATTATTTTAACACTTTTCGAAACTTCAGTGTTTCCTATCCAATAGTACTAATTATGTGCATATCCTATTTTCTAGGCCTGAGTGGCAGGCATTTTACTTTGGGCACGGCAGACTCTCAAACTGTCACCTATGTTGCCGCTCCCTAAGACGTTAAGTAAAAAATAAGTTGTTTTTTGGGGTATCTGTACTTTTACCATTTATATTTTTGACTACTTTTACTCCGCTACATTCCTTAAGAAAATATTGTACTTTTTACTCCATACTGTTTCCCTGACACCCAAAAGTACTTGTTACATTTTGAATGCTTAGTAGGACAGGAAAATGGCCCAATTCATGCACTTAAGAGAACATCTCTGGTCATCTCTACTGCCTCTGATCTGGAGGGCTCAATAAAAACACATGCTTTGTTTGTAAATGATTACTGATTGTTGGAGTGTGCCCCTGGCTATCCAACTCGTGCCGACTTGTTTGCTTAATATAAGGAATTTGAAATTATTTATACAGTACTTTTGATACTTATATTTAAAACCAAATACTTTTAGACTTTTACTCAAGTAGTATTTTACTTGTGACTTTCACTTCTACTGGAGTCATTTTCTATTGGGGTATCTTTACTTTCACTCAAGTATGACAATTGGGTACTTTTTCCACCACTGGAGTAGGGTGCCATTTGAGACGCACTCCATGTGAACAGCTCAATAATATTGCAGTGTAGGCATAATATACAATCACATCTGAAATTGTTTAAAAATGTTTTTGGTCTTTTCATTAGAGTGCTTGATGACACAGATGTTCAATAACGTTGGACCCGACAACAACCTTGATGTGGTCATCTCTCTCCTGACATACGGCTCCTATCCCAACGTGTGCTACCACAAGGAGAAGAGGAAGATTCTCACCACTGAGGGGCGCAATGCCCTCATCCACAAATGCTCCGTCAACTGTCCCTTCAGCAGCCAGGACATGACCTACCCATCACCGTTCTTCGTCTTTAGCGAAAAGGTAGGATCTCAAATTAGAAGTCAATAACTACATAATATGAATATACTGGTGTATCATAGGTTGTATACACATTTTTTTCTTGTTGTGTGAGCTAAAAGGGTCCATGTTCAGATATAAAAAAATCATCATCATCATCAAGTTGGTGTACAAGCTGCAAGCAACCAATTGTATTCTTTTATATTTCCACCAGATCCGGACTCGAGCCATCTCAGCCAAAGGAATGACACTTGTCAGCCCACTCCAGCTGATCTTGTTTGCCTCCAAGAAAATCACATCAAACGGGGAAATCATTGAACTGGATGATTGGTGAGTGTAGCTACTACTATCTTTTAAAGTGGTGCAAAGTGTAAAAATGTATGTTTTTTTCCCCTGCCTTTATACCTACACTACTAGAAAGGGGTTTAGATTGAGCATGAAAATCATGATAAAACCACGGCATGATAAAACCACGGTTTGTATTCACAAGGATCAAACTGAAGATACCGCATAATGTGGCTGGCTGCATAGCTGCTTTGAGGGCTGGAATGGAGGCACTTGTTGTGGAAGTCACCAAAGACCCTGAATACATCAAACAGCTGGACCCCACAAACGAGCGCATGCTCAACATCATCCGCCAAATCTCCAAGCCCTCCGCAGCCGGGCTTAACCTCATGGTCAACAATAAACGGTAAGATAAGCACGTGATTAGACATCTTAGCTCTGGGGGGGTAGGAACATTTAGGATGCATCCCAAATGGCACCTATTCCCTACATAGTGCACTGCTTTTGACCAGAGCCCTAGCAGCCATAGTTCGCTAAACATCAACAACCATGACATACCTTACATACTTGTAGTAGTGAAGCCATGTAGTGGTAATAATGGATTAGTTTATTTTGTGTAGATTATCAACATTTGTGCACAGTAATCTACTCCACTGGGTAATAGGACAGCATTGTGTTTTGAATACCAAATACAGCTGGTTTACATGTCTTGTCCTTATCAGTTTTGGAGATGGTCCACGTCCTCCCAAGATGGGCAGGTTTGACGGAGGTGGAGGAGGAGGGTACCAGGGCGGAGGTGGCTCCGGCTACAGGGGGAGGAGGTGGCTCCGGATACAGGGGAGGAGGAGGTTACAGAGGCGGTGGAGGATACCAGGGCGGCGGTGGAGGATACCAGGGCGGCGGTGGAGGTTACAGAGGTGGTGGTGGTGGAGGTTACAGAGGTGGTGGAGGTTACAGAGGTGGTGGTGGTTACGGAGGGGGGAACAGGGGTGGTGGTTATGGAGGGGGGAACAGGGGTGGTGGATACAGAGGGAGCCAGGGATATTAGGGCATTTGAAGTTTAGCTTTTTAGATGTTGTTCATTACAATTCATAATGACGTTTGAGTGTTTTTGGCTGTAATGTTAAAGTGGGTCTATGTAAGGATATTTCAGTTTAGCCTTTTGTGACCCTCCACCCCCTGAAATCAAGGTTATTTTCCCACAGAGAAATGTGAGTCTCCTGGTATTGAGGTTCAAAAAACAAATAGTAATTTGCTGTATAGATCATCCGTTCTCTGTATTATGTAGACTGACTCGTTGGAGTTTGGTTAATAGAAAATTCCAAAAGTATTTCATGTCACGAGCCTAATTTTGTCAGTGATATACAACTCAAGTATGTTTCCTGCCATTACTAAGTAATAAATTCAATAAAATACATTTTTTCCAACACTGCCAGATCTCCTTAGCAGTTCCTCTGTAAAGGTACAATAAGAAGCACAATTCATTTTGAATAACACATTTTATTGAAATGTTAATAAAGTGCATGTTTGTTTATAGGGCCAGTGCATACAAAAGCTGGGATCTTTGTCTGAAATGGATATGAACACAAATATAATCTTAACACTCAACAAATCAATCTACCTAAAGTAGTAACGTATGTAACATGGCAAGATACTGAGCAACAGCTACGTCCAATAAAATTGTCAGTCTGGTTAAATCAAATTGTTTTAACTAACTACGCTGCAATCCTAGATTCAGGAATTCACCCACATTTTGCACAGCAAGCCTATATCGCCCTTGGTGTTTGACTCCAGTTTGTTTGTGGTGATCTCCAAACTGAGGTTCTGCAGGGCCTTGGAAAGATAATCTGTCTCGTTCTTGTCCCCACTGGCTGTCTGCTCCAGGTCCTCACTCGCTTTGTACAGATTGTCAGGAACAAGAATGGTCACTCCATATCCGTGGTTATCATGAATGTGATTGTCGGTCAGCTTCAGCTGGGGCTGAGGGAGAACCTGTGAATAGAAAACACAATTTTATGTCACAGATCTATCCTTGGTTTTCTTCTTGAGTTGACACCAACATAACAGTGAAGCTAACGGCCACCTATTTAATTAGGTCTCGGGCTCTGCTTCACTGTGCCACATTTTACACGTACTACAACACCACAATCACAGATGTATTCATCATGCTGCTGACAATCTAGGGTTCCTCCTTGATTTAAAGGCTTAAAGTTGATTCCTTCCTCAGAATCCACACTTCCCCACTACGTCACCACAATGGAATTTAGTGGCATTTCCGTGTGTATATATGTATATACAGTTGAAGTCGGAAGTTTACATACACCTTAGCCAAATACATTTAAACTCAGTTTCACAATTCCTTAATTTTAATCCTAGTAAAAATTCCCTGTCTTAGGTCAGTTAGGATCACCACTTTATTTTAAGAATGTGAAATGTCAGAATAGAGAATGTATTATTTCAGCTTTAATTTCTTTTATCACATTCTTCCCAGTGGGTCAGAAGTTTACATACACAATTAGTATTTGGTAGCATTGTTTAACTTGGGTCACACGTTTCGGGTAGCCTTACACAATAAGTTGGGTGAATTTTGGCCCATTCTTCCTGACAGAGCTGGTGTAACTGTCAGGTTTGTAGGCTTTTTCAGTTCTGACCACACATTTTCTATAGGATTGAGGTCCGAGCTTTGATGGCCACTCCAATACCTTGACTCTGTTGTCCTTAAGCCATTTTGCCACAACTTTGGAAGTACGCTTGGGGTCAATGTCCATTTGGAAGACCCATTTGCGACCAAGCTTTAACTTCCTGGCTGATATCTTGATGTTGCTTCAATATATCCACATAATACATACCAAAATTCACCCAACTTATTTTGGCAAGCTTGTGGTTGAAGTCGGCTTCCCGAAACGTTGGACCCAAGAAACAATTTAAAGGCAATGCTACCAAATACACTCAATTAGTATGTAAACTTCTGACCCACGGGGAATGTGATGAAATAAATAAAAGCTGAAATAAATCACTTCTGACATTTCACATTCTTAAAATAAAGTGGTGATCCTAACTGACCTAAGACAGGGACTTTTTACTAGGATTAAATGTCAGGAATTGTGAAACTGAGTTTAAATGTATTTGGCTAAGGTGTATGTAAACTTCCTACTTCAACTGTATGTGTATATATGTGTGTGTGTGTGTGTATGTGTGTATATATATATATATATATATATATATATATATTCATTCTCACATGGAACAGCCATAATGCTATAACTGAAAGTACTGTATACTATACCTTGAGATTGATTCCACCCTGTGAACCTTTCGAGTCTTTCGCCAGCTGGTTGCTGCAGTGATGGATTTCATTCCGATGCAGCTCTGCAACGCTGCCAGGGTACAACTCCACACCTGCCCCCTGAGAAAGTCATCAATGTCAAGTAAATCTGTGCTCATTTTCTAGTATGTCTCGAGAGAACTTTTCTATTTTGCAGGTGGCCCCTTAATTTACATCCACACAATTGCATGGCTATATCAACAATCAGATAAGCCATGTAACTCAAATACAAATCAAAAGCAATCTTTCAAAATGACAACTCTACCTTTGCACCAGAGATCTCACAGTTCTTCATGACCAGAGAGGCTCCAGTCAGGACACACACTCCTGTGCCTTGACACTTCAACACACAATTGTCCAGGGTCAACTGTCCCGACTCCACCACAACGATGCCATCACAGGTTCCATGCTGCACCAATGTCAGGTTGATGAGCATCACCTTGGAGGCTTTGGATGCCACAAAGTTGTCATGTGATGGGTCAGAGTAGAACACCACCTCTTTCTTTTCTCCTTCTCCTGCAGAGTAAAGAACCATTGAGGCATGAAGGTCAACTAACGCTTAAGTATCACTTGTCATCAGTTGTTAACACAATGTTAGCTTTACTTCCTTCAACGAATATACAGATATTTTATTATGGCCATAAATGTAAAATTAAGTAATCGTATTTACCCTTTATTGTGATGTCATCTGTGAGGGATGCAAGTGCAACTGCATGGTACTCTCCTGGGAAGACCACCACCGTGTCCCCAGAGAAGCAGGAGTCCAGAGCGGCTGACAGACTGTCATGCTGCTGGATCAGAGTGTCCGCCGAGAAGTTCTTGATCTGGGGTCACAATGAAATAAAGATAAAGTTTGGAAATAACTGAGACAAGCTGCAATAAATCAAGTTAAAAGCAATCATTTTTTGCAACAAAATAATTACATGACTGCAGTGAAAAACACCAGATCCAGCACACCAACCATGTCTGTTGTCATTATCTGGGCAACAATGTGTGTCACGATCCTTCCAGATGTTCTCTGTCCCTTTCTGCGTTTGTAGATCCTGGGATAGAAGGGTCCATGGCTCCTAAAGACATTTAAAAGCAATGTCTTGGTATTAAATAAACACTACGGCTCATAAGAACTGCTGAAAAAAGAACAAGATTAGTTGAGCAGCAATACTAGCTGTTTTACTTATGTCAGTATTGGTAGTTGGATGTTGAGAAAAGCTAGGACCAAAGACCATATCTTACCTGAGTCGCAGGTCTTCCCAGAACTTCAGGAGCCCACAGAGCATTGACATTTCATAGTACTTTTTCCAGCACTCCACAGCCTCCCCTGGTAAGGCCTCTCCACGGATTTTGGTTTGGAACTTTGTCAAGTCCAGTCGTTTGCTTCGGTACTCCTCCAGGGTCTTTCGGTATCTCTCGCTGATTGGACCAGGGATGGTTCCATCCTGAATGTCATAATACCTGCAAACGAATACACAGCATAGTCAAGGTGAACATCATTCAACACAGCAGTAACGCCATATCTAATCTTTGTGGCTTGTTTTTGGTTGGCTCTGCTGAAATGCGGAGGGTATGCTTACAGCTGTATGCGTTTCTCAATGAGTCCTGCATACTCGTCACATTCCTCCTCATCATCCCAGTCCCTCCAGAGAAAATCGTAGAAAAACCTGCAGGGAAGCATGAAGACAAAATCTGGAATTTGGATTCAGATTTGGATTTACACTGTATTAGAGGAGTTCTATGATGTTATTCACCTTGCATGTTCAAGATACTCTGCAATGTTGTCTACATCAGCTCCCATCCCTTGTATGGGGTAGACATCCAAGATTGGCACAGAGTAGTCATGTTCCCTCAACACATCTTCAACCAACTCTCTTGGTAAGTTGGCAATGTTTGAGGAATAGGGTTCTGCCACAGAAACGGACACTCGAAGAGGGAGGTTTTTTCCTTCGCATGGTGTACAGTTGACCTAGACAGACAAGTTCAGGTTTAGGAAAATGGTCAGACACTTTGCATCCCCATTATGGCAGACTTGGGGATATGGTACCGTGATCTAGACCTGCATGCTTAGTGGTAACTTCTTGAGCCATTGTTAACAGATGTAGCTAGCTACCGGTATTTGTTTGAAACGCTAATGTTAGAGGGAGCCCCTGTCAAATAAATAATGTTAACTGTGCCTGTGGCAGTGTGGCGCTAGCAAGCTAATGATTGCTGAGCAAGCTCATTAGTGTTAGCGAATGTGAGCCACATAGAAATTGAATGAATAGAACAGGTGTCCCTATTCAAGTCAATGATAGCATAATGGGTGGACTGGCAGCAGTTGCGAGTGTACCAACAGGAGAAAAGCAAGAAGTAAAAGCAGGAAGTGTAGCCATCAATATGTGCTGTGATTTGATTCAACTCAACTGACATTGCAAAAATGACATTCCTTTGAATGAGCCACATCAGTTATCATTTGAATTAACATTCTACATTACCATGGAAATTATTTCATCACAATACCAGGCAGCCATTTGCTGTTCTATTCATTCTATTTTTATGGTGAGCCACCTGTATCTAAATATTTGAAATTGTATCTGGATGTAACAACAAAACTACCCGATAGTAATGTCAGTAATTAAAGGTTAGTGATATCTGGGACAGCCTTAAACCCTAACCCTTATGTGAAGCATCCGGTTGTCGTTTCCACTCACTACCAAATATGGTGAGGAGAGGTGGAGAAGAGGGAGCGAGATGGATTTTGGCCGACATTATGTAACATTTCTCATCGATGAAAAATTTGATCTCAATACAGTTCTGTGGCCAAAACTTGAATTTGTTACGAACCGAGTGGACTACGTTTAGTAGATTATACCCTTTGCCAAAGTAAAAAAAAAAGTGCGTTGTTTAGGAGGGCAGAGTAGGCGTTCCCTAACGGAAATATGCAAATACATGTTACAACGCGCCAATAGGATCTCGCTAGCTTGTGCTTGGTTCTGCCCATTTAAGACTCATTTGTTCCCGTTGGAAACGATCATCTTGGGTTAGTTATAAAAATCTTTGCCTTAACCCTTAAATTACCGTAACCATTTTAATGTTCAAGTTAAATGGGGTAGGGAGTGGAACGTCCCAGTGATCCCGTATAGCAAGGACCCGTAATTCAATCGCCAACTTACGTCGACAAGCACACCCACGAATGGCAGGTCCCCAATATCGCAGTTTACCAACAGGACTTCTGGGGAAGTTTTCCACACTGCAGTCCAAGAGCGTTTGCTGGCAAGTTTTTCTATTATGTAGAAACTTATAGCTTCATCTGCGTCTTCTGCCTGTTAAACATGCAAATAAAACATGTGTTAGCGTACTTGACTGAACATGAACATTGTTGGGTTGTCGGTCAGTCGATTCATTAATTAGCTAACTGGGTAGCTAAAGGTGAAGAACGTTATTACTAGATAGCTAGCTCTAGCCACTTACAGAACACTGGCCAATAATATGATCGCAAAACAGAGCAACACGTTCATCGTAGGTGTATGTCTTGTTGGAGATGAAGATTTGTGGCAAGACGTGGGCCTCATTGGCATCAAATGGCTCTTCGCTGTCAGCATTTGGCGCCAGAAGTTTCCTTCTTATAGGGACTTTATTCCTTACGATTTGAGGAGCGTCAGCAGCAGAGAAGGATGTTGAACCATCATCATAGCTTGGCACCTCACTTTTCGGAATAGTACTGGTATGAGACTGGGCCTTTTCATGGGCCATCTCACTCGATGCAGGTATTTTAAACGGTTCCTTGCTCGCTTTCTGTGATGTTTTATCATGAAAATCTTCCAGATGAAACAAAGGATCAGGGGCACAAGTTGCCATTCTATAATATTTGCTAATAAAAGTGATTATTTTCGAAGTTCGCTTGCTTACCGTTAGCCAAAGCCAACGACTTTTTCCCCAGCACCGCGAGCCTTGGTTGGTTCAGATTGAAGATTTGAAAAATTGAGCGCGAAACGGTCACGAGGTACTAGCTGCAGCAGGAAGTAGAATGCGCCATCACAAAACACAAGTCCGAAGAGAACAGAATAAATTGTGTTCACAAGCTAACTATTTGATAAAGCCAAGTATCAGAGTGACTCAATTGCAATTTTCCTTCTAGACCATATGTTTTCTGATTGAGAGATATTGTATATCGGATCTGTTATGGTTTGCTAAGATAGTTTAGCTAGCTAGATTGGGATGGCAAGGTCTTTCAACCGAGGACTCCATAGAGAGCAATAGTAATGGCCTCTAAAGCTTATGGGGAAATTTATGGGAGTTTGAGGGTTTTTGGATAAATGCTGAAAATGAGGTCTGTGGTAAACACAGGTTTAGGAGATCTTATACGTCTTGTCCTATGAGATAGTCTTCATCAGCTGATGTTACTTATTGTAAAATGTGAAGCATTTATGTAATCAAAACATAATTCATAAAGGTAATGTTAACTGACTGAATATCTCATATAAAAAACGAATAAGATCGCCTAAGCCTTTTTTAACATCAGACCTTATTTTACAGCATTTATACCAAGACTCCATTATTCCCATTAATTTCCCCCATAGGAATGGCTGCACGAACCAGAGGAAGCAAATGCTAACTAATTTCTGTTTTTTAGGACTACAAGCTGGTAAACTCTACCACAGTTTCTAAAACCAGAGACGCAAAGGTTTGAGACTTCCGGGAACGCTTGTGAAGCAGACTCGGCAGATCAGATTGGGGTTGGCAAGTCAATGTAAAAGATGTGTCCTAGTTGTTAATTTTCTCGAAATCCAAATTCAAAACCTAGATTCGAGCCTATTTCTTAAGTAACTGAAACTGGCATTACTACAACCTTGTGAAAGTGACAAACTGACACGTTTTGTGTCACTCTAGGATGCTGGCCTTCTAGCCCGAGTTCCTCTGTCCAGTGTCTGTGTTCTTTTGCCCATCTTAATCTTTTCTTTTTATTGGCCAGTCTGAGATGGCTTTTTCTTTGCAACTCTGCCTAGAAGGCCAGCATCCCGGAGTCGCCTCTTCACTGTTGACGTTGAGACTGGTGTTTTGCAGGTACTATTTAATGAAGCTGCCAGTTGAGGACTTGTGAGGTGTCTATTTCTCAAACTAGACACTAATGAACTTGTCCTCTTGCTCAGTTGTGCACTGGGGCCTCTCACTCCTCTTTCTATTCTGATTAGAGCCAGTTTGCGCTGTTCTGTGAAGGGAGTAGGACACAGCATTGTATAAGATCTTCAGTTTCTTGGCAATTTCTCGCATGGATTAGCCATCATTTCTCAGAACAAGAATAGACTGATGAGTTTCAGAAGAAAGTGCTTTGTTTCTGGCCATTTTGAGCCTGTAATCGAACCCACAAATGCTGATGTTCCAGATACTCAACTAGTCTAAAGAATGCCCGTTTTATTGCTTCGTTAATCAGAACAACCGTTTTCAGCTGTGTTATCATAATTGCAAAAGGGTTTTCCAACTATCAATTCACCTTTTAAAATTATAAACTTGGATTAGCTAACACAACGTGCCATTGGAACACAGGAGTGATGGTTGCTGATAATGGGCCTCTGTACGCCTATGTAGATATTCCATAAAAAATCTGTCGTTTCCAGCTACAATAGTCATTTACAACATTAACAATGTCTACACTGTGTTTCTGATCAATTTGATGTTATTTTAATGGGCAAAAAAATAGCTTTCCTTTAAAAAACAAGCACATTTCTAAGTGACCCCAAATGTTTGAACAGTAGTGTATATATACTTTTTTTCCTTTTTTCACATTTTCAAACAGTCCATTTATATTTTCAAACAGGGCTATACATTTGGGTGAGTTTTTTTTGAGTAGCCTCGTTTCACTGCCAAAAATATAATTAAACCATCTAGTGTTTAGTGAAATAACAACACAATGTCAAATACAGGTAGCCTAGTCAAATAATTAACATCCAATCACATTAACCGTTTCTCTCTCGCCCGAATTCCACTAACGATCCGTATGTAGCCAAACGTAGCTGCTGCTCATGTTGCTATCTGTACTGTTGTCGCAAAAGCCATGTCAAGGAGACATAGTTGAGTGGTAACGTGCGTGCAAGTAGTTTCTCCCGTCACCACTTAGGTACACTGCAGCATCCACAGAGAGGCTCTTGCTGCCAAAGGAATGCCTGACAGCTTGAAAGATGTTTTGGACACTACAGTGAAAATGTAGTGTAAAGCAAATCAAATTTTATTAGTCACATGCGCCGAATACAACAGGTCTAGACCTTACTGTGAAATGCTTACTTATGAGCCCCTAGCCAACAATGCAGTTAAAAAAAATACGGATAAGAATAAGAAATAAAAGTAACAAGTGATTAAAGAGCAGCAGTAAAATAACAATTGCGAGAATATATACAGAGGGGTACCGGTACAGAGTCAATGTACGGGGGCACCGGTTGGTTGGGGTAATATGTACATGTAGGTAGAGTTAATAAAGTGACTATGCATATATGATAACAACAGAGTAGCAGCGGTGTAAAAGAGGAGGGGGGGTAGGTGTTCCGGAGTCTTATGGCTTGAGGGTAAAAGCTGTTTAGAAGCCTCTTGGACCTAGACTTGGCACTCCAGTACCGCTTGCTGTGCGGTAGCAGAGAGAACAGTCTATGACTTGGGTGGCTGGAGTCTGTGACAATGTTTAGGGCCTTCTTCTGACACCGCCTGGTATAGAGGTCCTGAAAGCACTTTCTTCTCGTCGTTGTCTGTGATCAGGCCTACCACTGTTGTGTCATCGGCAAACTTAATGATGGTGTTGGAGTCGTGCCTGGCTGTGCAGTCATGGGTGAACAGGGAGTACAGGAGGGGACTGAGCACGCACCCCTGGGAGGCCCCTGTGTTAGGGGCGGCCTGTCAGGAAGTCCAGGATCCAGTTGCAGAGGGAGGTGTTTAGTCCCAGGGTTCTTAGCTTATTGATGAGTTTTGAGGGCACTATGGTGTTGAATGCTGAGCTGTAGTCAATGAATAGCATTCTCACATAGGTGTTCCTTTTGTCCAGGTGGGAAAGGGCAGTGTGGAGTGCAATAGAGATTGCATCATCTGTGGATTTGTTGGGGCGGTATGCAAATTGGAGTGGGTCTAGGGTTTCTAGGATAATGGTGTTGATGTGAGCCATGACCAGCCTTTCAAAGCACTTCATGACTACAGACGTGAGTGCTACGGGTCTGTAGTCATTTAGACAGGTTACCTTAGTGTTCTTGGGCACAGGCATTATGGTGGTCTGCTTAAAAAATGTTGGTATTACAGATTCGGACAGGGAGAGGTTGAAAATGTCAGTAAAGACACTTGCCAGTTGGTCAGAGCATGCTCGCAGTACACGTGCTAATATGTCTGCTCGCAGTACACATGGTAATCCGTCTGACCTTGCAGCCTTGAGAATGTTGACCTGTTTCAAGGTCTTACATCGGCTGCGGAGAGCGTGATCACAGTCTTCCCGGAACAGCTGGTGCTTTCATGCATGTTTCAGTGTTATTTGCCTCGAAGCGAGCATAGAAGTAGTTTAGCTAGTCTGGTAGGCTTGTGTCACTGGGCAGCTCTCGGCTGTGCTTCCCTTTGTAGTCTATAATGGTTTGAAAGCCATGCCACATCCGACGAGCATCAGAGCCGGTGTAGTACAATTCGATCTTAGTCCTGTATTGATGCTTTACCTGTTTGATGGTTCACCGGAGGGCATAGCGTGACTTCTTATAAGCTTCCGGGTTAGAGTCCCGCTCCTTTAAAGCAGCAGCTCTAGCCTTTAGCTCAGCGTGGATGTTGCCTGTAATCCATGGCTTATGGTTGGGGTATGTACGTACGGTCACTGTGGGGACGACGTCATCGATGCACTTATTGATGAAGCCAATGACTGATGTGGTATACTCAATGCCATCGGAGGAATCCCGGAACATATTACTATATTATATATTATATTATTACTATATTACATATTACTGTGCTAGCAAAACAGTCCTGTAGCTTAGCATCTGCTTCATCTGACCACTTTTTTATTGATCTAGTCACAGGCGCTTCCTGCTTTTTAATTTTTGCTTGTAAGCAGTAATCAGGAGGATAGAATTATGGTCAGATTTGCCAAATGGAGGGCAAGGGAGAGCTTTGTATGCATCTCTGTGTGTGGAGTAAAGGTGGTCCAGAGTTTTTTTTTTCCCCCCCTCTGGTTGCACATTTAACATGCTGATAGAAATTTGGTAAAACGGATTTAAGTTTCCCTGCTTTAAAGTCCCCGGCTCTGGGTGAGCGTTTTCTTGTTTGCTTATGGCGGAATACAGCTCATTCAATGCTGTCTTAGTGCCAGCCTCAGTCTGTGGTGGTATGTAAACAGCTACGAGAAATACAGATAGTGTGGTCTACAGCTTATAACTGGTCATTGTATGATTTTTTTGGTGTGCAAATGAACTCAAGCTTACGTTAAATGTCAAATGGGATATAGTGAAGCACCTGAGTGAGTTACGCAGGTACTTTCCCGAAACAGACGACACAAACAACTGGATTCGTTATCCCTTTCATGCCATGCCTCCAGTCCACTTATAGATATCTGAAAAAGAGAGCATCATTGAAATTTCAACAAGCGGTTCTGTGAAAATTTTATTTAATCAGAAGCCACGGACAGATTTCTGGATTGGGCTGCACTCAGAGTATCCTGCCTTGGCAAATTGCACTGTTAAGACACTGATGCCCTTTGCAACCATGCACCTAGGTGAGAGTGGATTCTTGGCCCTCACTAGCATGAAAACTAAATCCAGGCACAGACTGTGTGCAAAATGAAAAGACTGAGACTCTCCAATACAACCCAACTTTGCAGAGTTATGTGCATCCTTTCAAGCACTCCCTTCTCATTAACCTGTGGTGAGTTATTCACAATTTTTGATGAACAAATAAAGTTTTATATGTAAGATGGCTAAATAAAGATCAAAATGATTGATTATTATTATGTTATTATTTGTGCCCTGGTCCTATAAAAGCTCTTTGCCACTTCCCACAAGCTGGGTTGTGGGATCCCGGAAGGCATTGAATGCTGTAACCAAGAAGTTTAATCCTGACATCTAGCCACTTAGCTAGCAAGTTAGCAAATCAAATGCATAGCAAGAGCCCTGAGATGGATATCATTTATTTGACACATCATATATTTCTTATAGTTCGTTATAAGCAGTGGCGTTGAACGTGCCCCCATGGAAAATCATACCGTTGGTATTTTGAAATACCCCGGTATACAGTATAAACGTAGCCTAAGCCTACTTAGGCAGGACAATAATCCTCCTGCTTATCTCTAGCTTACTTTTTAATAGACTTAACTTGGTTTCAATAGAAAATCTAGGTTCTAAAGGGCAGTTCTGGATTTTGTTTTGGGATGCCTCTGGCGCACAATTGGCCCGGTGTCGTCCGGGTTAGTGTTTGGCCGGGATAGGCCGTCATTGTAAATAAGAATTTGTTCTTAACTGACTTGACTATTTAAAATAAAAAAAAATCCTAAAAGTGAAAAGTGAGTATAAATTAAAGATGAATCTCTCATGTGAAGTTTTAGGACTTTACTTACAACAAAAAAATGTATAAGACATACAAATATTTGATGAGTCTGGACTGGGCTTAAAGGGTAAAGAATGGATTTGGGTGTTCCAAATAAGCACACCTCTTAATTATTACATTTCCAAATGTTAACTTACAAATGGACATTTCTTGTATAATATTAATATGGAGAAAAAAACAGAATCACCAGGATGAATGAAGGACAACAATATGACATATATTTATTACCATTTACATTCTGTATAGAGGGAGTGCTTTTTGTGCTACTATGCCCACCTGAGATAAATGTCAAATTTACAAAAATGGTGTCTATGTATAACAAGGTAAGGTTCATTTAACAGTTAAATAAGAAAAAATGCATTTAAAAATGTAAGTTTTGAATGCCTGAAATCTATTATCTTGTTGTATAGTTAACCAAGTTATGTTGTTACTGTGTGACTGACATGCAGGCACAACTGCTAGCATGAAAAACCCATATTTTCAATTGGCAAGAAATAGTAATAATATATCAGAACATTCATCTCTTAATTTTACATAACGTATGGTCACTTATCAAATATCTGAATAATGAGTTTATCTGAGTGTTTTCAAATTGGCCTTTACTGGGAGGTTACACAACTGTCAATAACTTAATGATAAAACATTGGATTGGTTTAGAATAAAACCGTTAATGAACAACCAGATTAATGGTTGAAACATTACACAGCAGGAAATGTTTCTTTTTTCTTTGAATCCAAATATGGAAGTGGGCTTAATATTTACCTTTACCCTAAGCCTTTTTACATTATTTTAAATATCTGTATAGATACTATTTTTCAACTCCTAAATGTTTATTCATTAACGTGTCTGGATATAATCTGAAGATAGGCGTTTATAATTTGACAACTGCCATTTTTTTACACTAGTTTAGAAATAAATAATGCATGGTTGATACTGTGCGGAAGTTTTGTTTTTCTATTTTGTTGTATTGAAATGCTCACTCTTCCTATGCGGTTTTGCGTTTCTGGCAGGCTATACGCACTGTCAAAAGAGTGGAAAAGTAAAACAGTTGTGATAGTTTGATGTTATGTTGTTATGTTATTAAATGTTAATGTTATGTTATTAAACTCGTTTGTGTAGATTCTCGGAGCTGCTTCCACTCGTACGCGTCATCAAAGCATCCTTCACGCGGAAGTCGACGTAGAGATTTTTTTCCCAGTTTTGACTTGCGCAGTAGATCCTAGGGTGTAGTCGGATATAGTTATTTTCTTTCTGAAGTTTCTCAATGGCGGTGGACACAAAGCACTGAGACCGTGGAAGTCTGCGAAACAGAAAGAAGGGTGCGTTAGAGCAAGGACAATAATTCTGGAAGGAACAAAAGCATTTTTAAGGAGAAGCGATTGAAAGTTTTCCGCATGGTTTTACTTGTTTTATCAAGATTGCGGTAACTGGGTAGTTACCAATAAGTTGAAAGTTCAAAGGTGTAGTAGAGGGATTCGTGTAGTTGTAGCTTACGTTTGAAACGGTGGCTTTTAGAATAGCTGAGAATGTGTTGGTTTATTCAAGTTTTGTTTTCATTTACTTGTTTGGCTGTCTTCAGCCACTGTGCTATGGATGAATGCACTGACGATTCGAGTCGTCCTCAGCGATGCATGCCAGAGTTTGTCAACGCTGCTTTCAATGTCACTGTGGTAGCTACCAATACTTGTGGCTCTCCACCAGAAGAATACTGCGTACAAACCGGGGTTACGGGGGTCACCAAGTCGTGCCACATCTGCGACGCCAGGGATCGCAGACAACACCACAGTGCTGTGTACCTCACCGATTACAACAATCAACAGGACACCACCTGGTGGCAAAGTCAAACTATGTTAGCGGGCATCCAGTATCCACACGCAATCAATCTAACTCTTCATCTTGGTAAGTGTTGTTTTTATTATGTTTCAAGCGCATAAAACAGTCCAATATGTTTAGCTACCGTTACCGTAAGAGCACTATTCATCTCCTCTGCAGGCGGGTTAGGGGGTGGCTTCTTAACTGAGTAAAGATTGACCTCGAAACAACTGTTCATATAAACCACAAATAGAATAGGTTTGATTACAAAGTTTCAATTTGAAAACAAATCCTAGTTGACAAGCCGAGATGTGCAACAATGTTTAACGTCTGGCATTCACACACTGACTGCTTAATTATTTTCGGCAGACAAGACAGCAGCTGACACCATCAGTAGATACACATGTAATTATATCTGTGAGTCAAATATGCCTAAAATATATATTTTCGTTTCCTTTGTTTATTCAGTGTCATGAGAACGGTTATCATGCTCTTCATGCATTACGTTTAACCAGAGGAATGGATTTATCAGAGCTAGTTATACTTATACTGGAATTTGCGCAAACTGCTGCACAGCTGAAAGTTCTAGACTCGAGCTATGACCATCTGGGTCTGGAAATATAACTGTCCTTCCAATAATGATTGGAAGAGTGCTTTTTCTCGAGTTAATTTCAAAATAAACTTTCCATCAAGTATTTGAGATGAGTTTCAGTATTCACCCGGCACTACTATTTTTAATAGTGCTTGACATTCCTGAGTGGTTTAGTCAGGTCTACTTGTAGCTTTTTTTGTATCCTAAGGTAACAAACTTTGATAAGCTGGTGGAGGGCTGTAGTCACCTATTCTAAACTGAAAAATTATATAAACTCAACCGTTTCAAAGATTTTACTGAGTTATAGTTCGTATATGAACTGTCAGTCAATTGAAATAAATACATTGGACCCTAATCTGCAGATTTCACATGACTGGGAATACAGATACCCTAAAAAAAAGTATCAGAAAGCCAGTCAGTATCTGGTGTGTCCACCATTTGCCTCATGTAGTATGACATCTCTTTTGCATGGAGTTGATCAGGCTGTTGATTGTGGCCTGTGTCAAAGTCAAAGTCAAAGTCACCATTATTAGTCAGTTGTACAACCGAATGCCTTCAACCGAAATGTGTCTTCCGCATTTAACCCAACCCCTCTGAATCAGAGAGGTGCGGGGGGCTGCCTTTAATCGACATCCACGTCTTCGGCGCCCGGGGAACAGTGGGTTAACTGCCTTGTTCAGGGGCAGAACGACAGATTTTTACCTTGTCAGCTCGGGGATTTGAACTTGCAGCCCTCCGGTTACAAGTCCAACGCTCTAACCACTAGGCTAAATGCCCCCTGGAATGCTATCCCACTCCTCTTCAATGGCTGTGCGAAGTTGCTGGATATTGTCAGGAACTGGAACACTCTGTCGTACATGTTGATCCAAAGCATCTCAAACATGCTCAATGGGTGAGTATGCAGGGCATGGAAAAACTGGGACATTTTCAGCTTCCAGGAATTGCGTACAGATCTTTGCGACATGGGGCTGTGTATTATCATGCTGAAACATGAGGTAATGGGGGAGGATGAATGGCATGACAATGGGCCTCAGGATCTCATCAAGCTGTCTCTTTGCATTCAAATTGCCATTGATAAAATACAATTAGGTTTTTTTGGCTGTAGCTCATACCTGCCTATACCATGACCCCACTGCCTCCATGGGGATATCTTTTCACAACATTGACATTAGCAAATCGCTCGTCCACACAACGCCATACACGTGGTCTGCGGTTGTGAGGCCGTTTAGACGTACTGCCAAATTCTCTAAAACGATGTTGGAGGCAGCTTATAGTAGAGAAATTAATGTCCAATTCTCTGGCAAAAGCTCTGGTAGTCAGCATGCCAATTGCACGCTCCCTCATAACTTGAGACATTTAGTGGCCTTGTATTGCACCTAGGGCTGTGGCGGTCACGAAATTCGTCAGCGGTGATTGTCAAGTAAATAACTGTCGGTCTCACGGTAATTGATCATTAACATAAACACATTTATCATCTCCCGGCTTCCACACACAGCCTACAATAGCGAATGGAGGACGTTTTTCCCTCGTTTATTTTCATGCCTTCCAGGTAGCCTATACTCCTGTTGTAAATGTAACCAATGTGCTTAATATAGTAGGCCTAGCCTACAGAAAGCTCATGGGATCCTCCTCTTTTTAACAGCCATCACTCAGTTTTCTCCCGCAATTGCATAGCCGATAGAAATGTTGTGCAACATGAGCTCTCATGAAGTGTTTGATTAGATTTTCGATTACATTTGCCTTGATGTCAGAGTGATTAGAGGGACAAAAGAGTGCTTAGTACCAGGCAGTTAGCAAGTTTGGTAGGCTACTAATGACCAGCAGCAGCATCAGAGCTCGGCGAAACCTAATTACTGTGACTAAACGGTCATGAGGAATTTGACTGCCTTAATGACTCGTGACCGGCGGTGTGGCGGTAATACAGTCACCGTAACAGCCCTAAGTGCACCAGTGTAATGATCATGCTATTTAATCAGCATCTCGATATGCCACACCTGTAAAGTGGATTGATTGTCTCTTGGCAAAGGAGAAATGCTCACTAACAGGGATGTAAACAAATTTGTGCACAGCATTTGAGAGAAATAAGCTTTTTTTTTGTGTAAGGAACATTTCTGGGATCTTTTATTTCCGTTCATGAAACATGGGACCAACACTACATGTTCGGTCTACACATTCCGCCATAACACACTCAAAGCACAATACATTTCAGGATAAGCACATCATAGCCAGGGGTAGGAAACTAGAATTAGCTGCAGGAACATATCGTTAGATTCATTCCTGGTGATTGATATATTTTTTGGGGGGTGGCCCCACAAAAGTCACTCAGACTGGTTTTAGCCTGCTGGCCGCCTGTTGCCGACCCCTGCCATATGCCATTGTTACTCAACTGTAATGTATAGTTTGGAGGACATATTCTGGTTTGGCGGTAACCCACTTGATAATACAGTGTGGTTTCTGTCAGTTTCAAAGTTACCGGTAGCCACATTGACTGGCCCGTGTGATTACAGTATATAGACTATTTGATGCGTAAAGAGGGAGATTAGATTGAGCTCTGTAAAATATAATTTCCTTTTGTGAAGTAGCACTCAAGTTTTCAATTCCATTTGACTGTTGGCATTACCTAAGCTCCTGGTGCAATGAGCCCTAACATTCAGGATTGCTGATGCTGTCTTAGTGATATTAGTGTGATTACTATAAATTGCATGAACACTACTGTGTTATCTGACATACAGGTAACTGCCAAAATAATGGAAACACTTGAGTAAATGAGGGATACAAAGTATATTAAAAGCAGGTGCTTCCATACAGGTGTGGTTCCTGTGTTAATTAAGCTATTAACATCCCATCATGCTTAGGGTCATGTATAAAAAATGCTGGGTGGGGCCATTTTATTTTTGCCCCCGTAGGATGACAATCCCCCCATCTAAAGCTGATCTGGCTCGGGGTGGCCCAACGCCCTATTAAGATACTATGTTGTTTCTTTTGTTTTGTCAGTCACTGGTACTTTTCAAGCTTATTGAGTTTTGTTAATATTATTAAATGTTAAGCAGTATGTTCAAGGGGGGAAAGTGAACAATTTCTGTACAATCATATTCTCAACTTATTTCCTGCATCCTGTCATTCGCAACATTAAACTTTTAATATCATTTTATTAGTGACTTAGGCCTACTAATAGATTACAAAGTCTCGCAACAAGAGCCCACAAGGCTGGCACCCTTGGCATGAATTGGCCTATCACTAAAGGCATTTGAATTCCCATTATCACTAAAGGCATAAGTTCACTGATTGTTCACATTATGTGAATCACTGTGGGGAGGTGACTAAGGGAGTGGGAAAGGATGTGCTTGAGCACCTATTCTGCTTCTCAGAAACTCAAAGCCTCAATGGTGGAGGTGGTTGGCCTGTCTTCTTTTTATGGCAGGCATCCCTCTTTACATTCTGTTTGCCAGCCTTTGTTTGAAGGAAATATCGACCTCACTCGAAGTATGTTTGTTGCTAGTTGGCTTGTTAAGGTCAAATAAAATATTTTCATTCGAAATCTTGCTGTTTGTGTAGCTATGCATTTAATCGTATTCTTTAGAGAATGATTGGCCTAGATGCAGGGCTCGACATTAACTCTTGTCCGTGACAATAAAAAATAAAAATAGTCAGACAAGAAGAATATCTCACCTCACAATATCAAGCAATTACTCCAATCAGAATTGGATAAGAGAGGCCAACATTGGAATAATATTCAAATCTATTTTTTACTTAAATATAAAAGCCTACATGTTAAAGTGTAGGTGTTATGCATATTGGCAACAGCCATATTGGCAACAGCCTCAAACCGATGCTGACATGAGGGAGGTGCCAGAAAATGTAGCCTAACTTTTAATTACATAAATATATGCTAAACGCCAGTCATGTTTACAACTATGATGAAGGATAATTAACGTCTATAAGCTTGATTCTGTCAACATACTCGAGGCACGGTTTGTTCAGATCAAATGGTCACAAGACCGGAGAGTGAAGGACAGTGCCTGTTGCGCACCGCACATCACCCACCTTGAATCTGAGTGGAGGCGGTCAGCATTTTGAAACTGTTTAACCATTAACTTAATTGTTAACCTGGCTGTTTTATGTAATTTTATTAAGCATGTCTTACCTTGTTTCAAAGTAGTCTTGCCAAAATACGACCATAGAAATGTTGAGAGAATTATTTAAACACTTAATATGCCATTGAAACCAGCATATTTCTCATGTTCTATTGGTTTTCAAATCAACTTTATTTTATTGTCCAGCAGAAAAAGGCATAATCCTATTTGTATTAGTAACCCATGCTTGTTGATACGTCTTAGATCTTGATCCCTCTTGATTTCTAACAGATATTTTCATATCTATCACATGAAACTGCTCGCGCTTTTGAGAATGGTATTTTCCTGCTAATTGCATCTTGGAACCTTGGGGCCTACAGCCATGTGCGCATTGTTGAGCTTATAATATGAAGAAATAAAACTTTATCAACATGTTAAACTAAACAGACTGATCTGTTGCATCAGCCTCATTGCTTTTTACATTTTTTTATGTATTGTTTGGATGAATTTTGGATCTGTCGTCCCAGAACTGTCCCAGAGTCTGTTTTGAACCGTAGACATATTTTTAATCTGCCCAGGGATGACGGGACTCCCTTCATTTTGAGCCCTGGTTGTAATTGTAATGTTGCAATATTTTATAGGCTACCAAATGTGGCCAATCATCCACCAGGAGAGCCTCAAATGATATTTGTATTTTGAGGCAGGCTTGAATAGGCAAAGAAGCCAATAGGCAGAGTAGCCTACATTTTTGTTTTGATTCTCTATGGTAAAAAGATAGTAATGCATTTTATTTTGTAAAGTGATTCCTTGCATCATACAATGATGTAAAAATAGTGTTCAACCTTTTTTGGGGAGGGACAAGTGACTTGTCTGTCCTACTTGTGTGTTAATGGTAAGTCACTTAAAATAAAAGTACTGGTTAAATGACCATATTTATTTTGTTAAGATTTAAGCTTTTGTTTGTATATATTCAAGGCTTTGATGACTTTAATCTCAGTATGTCCTTGAAGGGCTGGTTTGGGCAGGAAGAAGGCATGTCCCGACTTGACAACACAGCAGACATTTAACTAGAGGTTGAAGATGTTTCCTGCCTTTCTAATACAGTATCCTCCACTCTTGAATCCCTAGGCCTCAAATACATGATGATGCCTTACAAATAAGGAGGTTGGTCCCACATTTTGACTACATGTTTGAATTGAAAGTTCATCCCCAGGCAAATTCTGTTTCCCAGTTTAGCCCACACTCAGTGCTGAAGAGAAATGAATATTCATGGTGTGCCCATCTCTGAGGGGAAATCTCTTCACCTATGCCCTGAAATGTCAGTCTCTATGAAGAACGTGAACAATGAGGGAGACATCCCCTAGAGGTTTCTGTTTCAAATGTACTTTTAAAGGCATTTGTTGAGATCCTTAAAGGAGAAGGGAAGCTTTTTACTAAATGGCATGGATTCCCTCTACTTAGGCTATTTAACAGTGCACAGATGGTTGCCAAGGTTGGTTACAATTTGTATTCCAAGAGGCAGCACCATGATTTAGTGAAGTAAAACTAAAAAAGCAAACTGTTAAAACATTGTCCAATCTTTTACTCCTATGAACGTGCAGTGAACACCTGCAAGATATGAACAGTTCTGCCTATTATCCAGATAACAAACGTAAAATAGCTTATTAACCCAAGTTAGTGACTTTGATATGACTGAGGCATATCCACTCAAAAAATCCTTTAATTCCTATGTATACTTCAAAGAGTTAATGCTACACACTTATTATATTGCTTTCAATGTACCACTGGCCAAATATTCTACTACTGAAGTTGTGCTTGAACTCTTTTGTGTGTTCTATCATCTGTAGGCCTACATCGGAAACCATTCACTGTCAGGGTGTGAAACTTCACCATAACTTATCCCTTTGTTTTGTTGTGACCTACAGTAAAATGTACAATATGTCTTTCTCAGCATGTAAATCCTGTTCTTGGATTCTCCTGTGATCTGGGAGGTGGTTAACGGCCAGACTAGCTTTGTCCAGCACACAAGAAGTGTTTTTTCTATCCCAGAGATGAGTGCACAGCAGTGTGGGAAAGTCTTTCTCTGGCCCCTGAGGTTCCCAAGTCATCATTTTCCTTGTAGGCTTTCCCAAACACCATAAAAGACAGTCATTTTTTAAGACTGGCCAGCTGTTGCAAATTATACAAATCTGAAAGTGGTGGGGGATGGGACTATGAGCCGTCATCCTATTGTTTTGCTGGTGAATGAGTTATCTCAGCATGGGAACCTTGTATTTCTAATGCCCTAAGTTTTTCTGATGGTCACACAGATATCTGAATACCTTTTTTATGTTGGAAAGGCTAAGATACATTTAACAAAAGATACAAATGATGAAATAACAAAGTGCAAATAAGCTCAGAAACCAAATTATCAAATTTGTGACTGTCTGAAGAGTCACAATGACAGCTCCAAGAGGCACTCATTCATTCATAAGCTATGCTGTAGTGGTTTCTTGTAGGGTTTATTTACTACATTCGGTTAGCGTGTGTAGTCCAGCAGTGTCAGTTATGCGTGTGCTTTGAATTAATGGTGACTTTGTGTGATGTAAATAAGCTAGGCTAAAGGCTTCCATGCGACAACCTGTTTGGATAATGTGCTATATATATTTTTGCTAATATGATGCTGCGCATGTTGTGTATTTAGTGGAATTGCATAAGTGCCGACATGGGGAATTTGTTTTGTAATTTCCCAGGTCTTGTCATTACATATTTGTGGGAAATTTGAAGTGTTCCCAGATACCCAATCCCTACTGTTGTTGTTTTCTCTTTATACAGTTTTTTTTTTTAACCTCTTAAGCGTCATTAAGGAGCGCTGGGGCGCTAGCGCCCCATTCCCGACACTACCCGGAAAAATGTAAGGCGCCAAATTCAAAATCCAACATCCAAAAGTATAATTATAAAACATTCATCAATATACAAGTGTTGCATAGTCTTCAAAAGCTTGGACTCTTGGCAATATCACAGCATTGTCAGATTTCAAAAGGGCTTTACGGCTAAAGCACAACATTTGGTTGTTTGAGGATAGCACCTCTCATATTTTATGCATTAGCATGAATTCATAACCAGCACGGGTCTCACAAAACACATATAAGAGCTCAAATAAATCACTTACCTTTGATGATATTCTGCTGAGGGCATTCCGAAGTGTCCAAGCAAGACAATCCATGTTTCTTTTGTTAGAAAAAGTCATTGTTTATATTCATAAATCTCAGTTTGGTTGGCGCGCGTTCTGTTCAGAAAATCCACCGTCCACTCGTCCCATTATACAAGACATATAGGGCGTTCAAATTATACCTATAAACTTTTTCCAAACAAATCAAACGGTTTATAATCGATCCTTAGCTACACTATTATGTATATTAACGATTATATTTCACACGGATAATATCTTGAACGATAGTAAAGTAAAAAACCGAGGTGCGCGCTCTTGTGTCTCTCGCGCACCAGACAGAAATCACTTTGTCACTCCTCGGATATAAACATCCTGTTTGAGGCTCTTGTTCGTGACAAACTCTTGAAACCTTGTCTAAAGACGGTTGACATCTAGTGGAAGCCACAGGTACTGCAACCTGGGTCTTAGAATCCTCCAGGCTCTATACCAGCCTATGGTAATAGAAGGCATGTCAAAAAAAAAAAAAAAAAAAAACTTTTTCCCGGATGGATTTTGCCTCGGGTTTTTGCCTGCTTTATCAGTTCTGTTATACTCTCAAACATTATTTTAACAGTTTTAGAAACTTCAGAGTGTTTTCTATCCAATAGTAGTAATTATATGCATATCCTAGTTTCTGGGCCTGAGTGGCAGGCATTTTACTTTGGGCACGCCAGACTCTCCAAAACCGACACCACTGCTGCTGATCCCTAAGAGGTTTTAAGTAGAACAACCGATATGGCTTTTTCTAGGGCCCTACAGATTTTTCGGGGTCAAGGAGGGCGATGGCAGATTTATATTTTAAGCTGACATTTTCCAGAGACAGCCATGTATGCATTAATGGATCAATTTAAAAATCAAACAATACAGTCAATAGCTTTTTACGAATCTAACTACATAACAGCATCATTTTATTTGAATGGTAAATCTCTTGATAAACTGGGTAATTGAAGATTGCATAACCCTACTCAAAATACATGTGAATGCATATTCAATAGGAGTGTGCCTGCATTGAGTTATTGATCTTGTTTAGGCTGATCAGTGGAGTCTATGGTGCTACAGATGACAATCTGTTTGCCTTCCATTTGGGACTTACACTGAGTGTACAAAACATTAAGAACACCTTCCTCATATTGCTTTGCACTCCCCCGTTTGCCCTCTGAACGGCCTCAGTTCGTCGGGCATGGATTCTACAAGGTGTCGAAAGCGTTTCACAGGGATGCTAGCCCATGTTGACTCCAATGCTTCCCACAGTTGTCAAGTTGGCTGGATGTCCTTTGGGTGGTGGACCATTCTTGATACACAAGGGAAACTGTTGAGCGTGAAAAACCCAGTAGCAGTGAAAGACAGTGAAAGAAAACAAACACAGCATTTAATCATGGCAAGGCGAGTGGAAACATGACCGAAATACAAACAGTGTAGCTATTCCCTCAGCAAGCAATCAAACAAGCAAAGCGTCAGTATAGAGACAAACTAGAGTCTCAATTCAACGGCTAAAACATGAGACGTATGTGGCAGGGTCTACAGACAAACACTTGTTACAAAAAGAAAACCAGCCCTGTCGCGGACATCGACATCTCGCTCCCAGACAAATAAAAAAACTTTCTTGCGCGATTTGAGGACAATACAGTGCCACCGACACGGCCCGATACCAAAGACTATGGGCTCTCCTTCAACGTGGCCGATGTGAGTTAAACATGTTAACCCTCGCAAGGCTGCCGGTCCAGACGACATCCCTATCCCTAGAGAAGGTGGAAAGTTTTAATTTCCTCGGCATACACATCACGGACAAACTGAAATGGTCCACCCACACCGACAGCGCAACCTCTATTTAACTAGGCAAGTCAGATATGAACAAATTCTTATTTGCAATGATGGCCTACCCCGCCTGACGCTGGGCCAATTGTGCGCCGCTCTATGGAACTCCCAATCACGGCTGGATGTGATAGAGCCTGAATTCGAACCAGGGACTGTAGTGATGCCTCTCGCATTGAGATGCAGTGCCTTAGCCCCACTCGGGAACCCAAGAGGACCACTGGACTTCAGTGGCTGATCACTGATATGGTCTTAGTGCCTACTAGTTAATTTCACATGGATTTCAGTCTTCATAAATTGAAGTGTAGGTTATTTTTTGTCCAGTAGGCAAAATAGTATGCTTCTTGGAACAACAACAAATCCAGTGAGCTGGCTAGCCTTTGCTTTAACTGTACTATTATGTTGTTAGTGCAAGTAGTTGAAGTACTCCTGAATATGAGTCATTTTATAGCTTAGATATTTGGCCTATTTGAGATGTTGGATGCATTTGTATTTGAGTTGATGACCACCCTTGGTGAGCAAATCACTGATCAGTGTCACTTAGTTCTCTAAATATTGTCAACAAGGATTAACTTTACCAAGGACACATTATTAAAGCAAAAATGCATCCATTTTAGGATTTCCACCTGTGGCAGTTGAAACTTGTAACTGAATAAACCCTCTTTCTATCAAAGGTGTCTCTAGAGTCTCTGACAACGACGACAGTGTCCTATCTTTAGATCTGAGGCATGGGTGACCGCTCCCCACCTTGCCCTCCTAAAGTCATACAACCTCACAAAACTCCTTTGTCTCTTTTCTTTACCTGGGGAGGGGTTATTCAGTTTCTGGATTCGCTTTTTTGTTTGGTCATTCCTATCCGTCTGACCATATCGTCCCCTATCCCGTCAATCCTCCTCCCTTTCTCTCCTGGATCTCTCTGTTCCCTTATTTACCTGCATGTCTTTACATTTTATAGGGAAAGCACAGCCCTTACTCACAACCCTCAAGACAGAACCTTACATTTTTGGAGACCTTACACTCAATATTCATTCTGTGATGGGGATCCCTAAAAAGCTTAACTACAGACTGTTTGCTGTCTATTCATCAGTGTTTACTTTGAAGTTGAAACATTCTTGCCGTTTGGAGCTAATTATAAGGGCAGTGGGTTTAGGGGCAGTCCTTTGCACTGCCAAATCAAAGCACCTCTTGCTGCGCTATCACTGGGGTGTTGTCAGCAAACCCAATGAGTTGTTCCTGCCAAGGTAGGCTGATAGCCGTTTAGGTCAAACTTTTCTAGTTTGAGAGAAAAAGAGCTAGGAAGGATACCTGTATCTTTTGTAGTGACTGGGTGTATTAATACACCATCTAAAGTATAATTAATAACTTCACCATGCTCAAAGGGATATGTTATGTCTGTTATTTTTTTGTTTAAATACCCATCTAACCAAAGGTGCCTTTTATTTGCAAGGCATTGGAAAACCTTCCTGGTCTTTGGGGTTTGAAATTCACTGCTCGACTGAGGGACCCTACAGATAATTGTATGTGTAGGGTACAGAGATGAGGTAGTCATTCAGAAATCATGTTAAACACTTATTACACACTGTGTCCATGTAACTTATGTGACTTATTAATTATGTTCACATTTTAACTCTTGAATTTATTTACGCTTGCCATAACAAGGGGGTTGTTTGACATTGTGGTATTGTGTGTAGGTCAGTGACAAAGAATCTCAATTTAATCAAATTTTAAATGCGGGCTGTAATACAATGTGGAAAAAGTCAAGGGGCACAAATACTTTCTGCATGCACTGCATGTCAAAAATGTTAGTTCAAATAGCCATAATAAAGTGGCAAGGATCAGATAATAAAATGCTTTGTAGTCTGTTGCCGCAGCTATAATTACATTGATTGGGTCTGATTTGAGGGAAATTTGGCCTGCGTACTCTCACATAAGAGGTGTGGCCACTTGCCTCTCCTCCTAACGGGTTTTTCACAGGTGACGACATAACGTGAGCATGGGAGAGGGAGCGTGAACAGGGCGGGATCAAAGTTGGGGAAAGCTGAATGCTAGCGTCCCACCTACGACAACATCTGGTGAAATGCAGAGCGCCAAATTCAAATTACATAAATAGTAATATTAAACATTCATGAAAATAGTGTTGTACAGAGGACATCGACATCTTTAGCTTAGAATCTTGGTAATCGAACAGCGTTGTCTGATTTACAATAGGCTGACTGAGGATAGGATTTTATTTTTATTTCACCTTTATTTAACCAGGTAGGTCAGTTGAGAACAAGTTCTCATTTACAACTGCGACCTGGCCAAGATAAAGCAAAGCAGTGCGTCAAAAACAACACAGAGTTACACATAAACAAATGTACAGTGTGTTCAAATGTAGAAGAGTAGGGAGGTAAAGGCAATAAATAGGCCATAGAGGTGAAAATAATTACAATTTAGCATTAACACTGGAGAGAGATGTGCAGATGATGATGTGCAAGTAGAGATACTGGGGTGCAAAAGAGCAAGTAATAATATGGGAATGAGGTAGTTATTTACAGATTGGCTGTGTACAGGTACAGTGATCGGTAAGCTGGTCTGACAGCTGATGCTTAAAGTTAGAGAGGGAGATATGTCTCCAGCTTTAGAGATTTTTGCAATTTGTTCCAGTCATTGGCAGCAGAGAACTGGAAGGAAAGGCGTCCAAAGGAAGTGTTTGCTTTGGGGGTAACCAGTGAAATATACCTGCTGGAGCGTGTGCTACGGGTGGGTGCTGCTATGGTGACCTGTGAGCTGAGATAAGGCGGGGCTTTACCTAGCAAAGACTTATAGATGACCTATAGCTTGTAGCTATAGTTTGGCAACGGATATGTAGTGAGGGCCAGCCAACGAGAGCATACAGGTCGCAGTGGTGGGTAGTATATAGGGCTTTGGTGACAAAACGGATGGCACTGTGATAGACTACATCCAGTTTGCTGAGTAGAGTGTCGGAGGCTATTTTGTAAATGACATCGCCAAAGTCAAGGATCGGTAGGGTAGTCAGTTTTACGAGGGTATATTTGGCAGCATGAGTGAAGGAGGCTTTGTTGCGAAATAGGAAGCCAATTCTAGATTTCATTTTGGATTGGAGATGCTTAATGTGAGTCTGGAAGGAGCGTTTACAGACTAACCAGACACCTAGAATATGTGGACAACTACAAATACCTAAGTCAGAACCGTCCAGAGTAGTGATGCTAGTCGGGCGGGCAGGTGCGGGCAACAATCGGTTGAAAAGCATGCATTTAGTTTTACTAGTATTTTAAAGCAGTTGGAGCCCACGGAAGGAATGTTGTATGGCATTGAAGCTCGTTTGGAGGTATGTTAGCACAGTGTCCAAAGAAGGGCCAGATGTTTACAGAATGGTGTCGTCTGCGTAGAGGTGGATCAGAGAATCACCAGCAAGAGCGACATCATCGATATATACAGAGAAAAGAGTCGGCCCAAGAATTAAACCCTTTGGCACCCCCATAGAGACTGCCAGAGGTTCAGACAACAGGCCCTCTGATTTGACACACTGAACTCTTTCTGAGAAGTAGTTGGTGAACCAGGCGAGGCAGTCATTTGAGAAATCAAGGCTATTGAGTCTGCTGATTTACGAATGCGGTGATTGACAGAGTCTAAAGCCTTGGCCAGGTCGATGAAGACTGCTGCACAGTACTGTCTTTTATCGAAGACGGTTATGATATCGTTTAGGACCTTGAGCGTGGCTGAGGTGCATCCATGACCAGCTCGGAAACCAGAGTGCATAGTGGAGAAGGTACGATGGGATTCTAAATGGTCGGTGATCTTTTTGTTAACTTGGCTTTTGAATATTTTAGAAAGGCAGGGCAGGATGGATATATGTCTATAACAGTTTGGGTCTACAGTGTCTCCCCCCTTTTGAAGAGGGGGATGACCGCGGGCAACTATCTGAAGATACGAAAGGGGTTGCAACAATTTTGGCGGATAATTTTAGCAAGAGAGGGTCAAGATTGTCTAGCCCAGGATGGTAGTACTGTAATGTTACTGCTACCACAAAATGTCTAAATTGTCTGAAATACTATGTTAAGTTGTGGGTGATTAAGTTTGATGATCAATTGTTGTGTGTCTGTATAATTTTAATACAAACGAAGCCATGGATTTGCTAGTCTTTATACGTTTTTTCTTACGCAATATAGGCCAAAATATAATTTTGCTAAATAATATTCATTGCTAAAGTATGAACATTTCTGGCATCAGATTGGATGCACATTTGTTTCATGTTCCAAATGCATGCTTTTGCTTTAGCCAAATGTGTTATGCTAAAATGTATTTTTTGCCAATGACAGAGACAGCTGATCGGGGCATGAGACAGCCAGGCTGCCGCAATAGAAAGTAGGTTCACAAAAGCTGTAAACTTTATCTTTGGTTTTACTAGCTAATGTGCGTGAGATCATACATTTCCATGATGATGATCATACAGATCATACATTTCCATTATCGAACTTCTGCTCGACGAGAGCCTAAACATTTTTCTCTGTCAATAGTAAGTCCATGCATTCTAAGCAGGTAGACAGACATGGCTGTATGAAGGGCTATCTCGCACTCGCAAAAAGCATGGTGGGACGAGATAAGCACATTTGAGTCCAGCATGCAATTACTCTCGCTGCCACCAGCGCCGACGTTGTGCCTAAAGTCCATCCAGACTTGTCTATTGTACCTTTAAATCTCAATCATCTGTTGATTCTGGCCTAAAAGGGTTAAAAGGTTTAGGCGTAACCCAGTATTTAGCACTGGCATGATCTCCTGAGAAATCTGTGAGAATGACACTCTTAAGGCTGGAGTTACACAAAGCAACTTTCATGCAATTTTAGTTGCAGTTAGTAGTTAATTGCAAATGCAATTAATTCTGAAGTCTAAACGCACCTGTGCATCCCCATCAAACCCATCAGTTTAAGCAAAATAAATGTTTTTTTTGCATGGGCTGCGTCTCAATCCACAGCATCTGTATATGCGCCTTCTGCAACTGAGGTGAAAGGTGGCAGAGCAAGAGTTGTTTGTCAGACCATGAGACATCCCAAAAAATAGGTATTCTCATGTAAATGTCCGAAAGGTTTGGCCTACAAACTATTATTGTTTTGCTCTACGACCCCCACAAGTGTCATGGGATTCGTCTGAAGGTAGCCCATTTAAACTAATGGAAGTACGGAGGTAGTTTTGTGGCAACAAAAATAAGGGGTTAAATATGTCTAAAAAAGAACACATCTTTCCTGCGTTTTCTTATCTCTTTGATATAGGACAGACATTTCAAAACCTTGTTCCTTATTATTTTTATTTTTAAAGTGTTTGTTTTGATTGGCTCTTGCTTGCAACTAGTTGCATGAAGTTGAAATGTTTCAACTGGATGCAATCAAGTTGCTGATTAGTTGCTAGAGGGGTGTTTCATGAAGCAATCAAGAAGCAACTCAATTGCAAGCAATTAGAATTTTGTGCAAGTTGCGTGGTGTAACGGCTCCCTAAGAATGACAGGATCTGAAAGCGCTACACCCTCAAGCCTGTCATTATTGTTTGGGAATCAACTGAATACCTAATGAGGGAGCTTTTCTCTGACCTCTGTTTTAGCCTCCCCTACCAATTAGCATGGGTTGATTGTCAACTTTTAAGTCCCATGTAAAAAAAAAAGAAAATGGATGACTAACTAAATAAAAATGTTGCGTACTCTAATTGGTATCAAATGATCTAAATGCTTATTTGATAACAGTGCGTCACACCCAAACACATTTATATGGTTAGCCTTGATTTAGTGTCGGCAGCTGTCCAAAGGCCAATGCCCACTTATTTATTCATAGACCATATGTAGCTTGGAAAGGCCAGTGAATGTTTGAAAATCGCTGTGCCATCTAATTCAATGATTCTATCATGGTGACAGCTCAGGTTTTTTCTGTGCGCTTGCTTCCTTTATTCATTCCTCACTGTAACACAACATTGATAACAGAAAGCCTTTTAAACGGTGCATGTTAAGTCATTAGCTATGAAAGTTGTGAAAGCTTCTATAGGAAATATGATTTCATGAGCAGTTATCATACACCTGATAACGTCTAGAAACATATGCAGGTCTACTGGGTTAACTCAAGATTTTTTCTATTTGCTTCCTGTGACCTCCAACTGAAAATGTGAATCCTCTTTTGCTTTCCTCATGCTGGTTTAGACTAAACAATATCTGTTCAAAAGATGCGGTGATGGAATATGAAAGCTCAGAAGTCAAATGAATCTGCTGTGAAGGGGAGTGGGGTGCCCTTAACATTTTTGATTTGTCTAGAAAGGAGAATATGTCTCCTTGCTTATCTCTTGGAGAGGAGCCTTTTGAATAGTACTATTCTCTTGTATCTGAAATAAAGTTTTGTCTTTTAGTCGAACTTTTATCGTGGTTTGATCTGTTCTCTAGGTTTTCTGTTACTTCAGTGGCTGGATTAACTTTTTGTATATTGCAGGGTTTTTAAACAAGCATACGGTAGCTCTTTCTTTCGGTGGAGATCTGTCGATAAGAATGCCTTACTGGATAAAATTGCCATCTTTGTGCCAACATAATAATATATTTTAAACCTTTGCTTGGCTACTATCCCTAAGGTGTGTTCTCTCCAGGGGTGGATTTTGGGCAATGGGTGTCGAAACTGGTAGATACGAATTTATACAAGCAGAGTTTAAATTCTTTACCCCAGGATCATGTACTGTGGCTTAAATAGATTTGTGAAAAAAGTGCATATTTAAACAAAATCAATATTTATCTATATACCTTAGACCAGATGTTACCTAGAAAGAGCTAATGGGTGTGCCAGTGTTTCCAAGCATTGACATGTAATCTTCGCTCCAATGTGTAATCAGACCAGCAGTTTTCAATATGGCTTACCATATTGACACAGCATTAGTAGCTGGCGACCTAGCTATGTGACTGTGCGCTTGTCGCCCTTTCCACAGACAGACTGAACTGACATGGTTATCCAGTTCCGCCCTGCCAGAACCTAAGGCTGTGGGAAATAGACTTGACAGACTTGGCTTAGGCAACACACTGACCTCCCAAAAAACAAATAGGAAGTGCACTCCAACTGTGTGGTGGGGCCTGGTTGTTGTTGTCTACATTGAGAAATGGGGATTTTGCTGTGCCAGGAAATGATTAAATCCCTAAGGGAGAGGATTTTCTATTATTTTAGACCGTGTGCATATGTGAAAGAGATACATTACACAGACATGCAGATGCTTGCAGGGTAATTTTAGCCTGTGCTGAGTGGAAGGATCCCCTTGTGGGGTAAAAGTGACTTCTTCTTTCAAGGCACTCTGCAAAGAGTAGTAAACAGATAATTATGGCTAAGGTGTCAGGCGTGAAGAGATTTATACATGACCCAGATAGAAATGTGATATTTGGACCCTTTGTACGTAGTTCCTTTGCTGAAGACATCTTTTCCAGCTGCAACTTCATTCATTTCCCACAAATGTTTTGTTCGTTTCGGAGAATCCCAAATTTATTACGAAAGACTCTTGCGTATCGATGCTTCAGTGAGGTGGTGGTGACTTGGGCTGTGTGACAGTTTTGTTTCCTGTCTGAACAGGCCATCCATCAAATGATGTGAACTTTCATGCTGTCCTGTTTTATTAGATTATCAAGGTTCTTCCCTTTTTTGAGTAGTGTTCAAAACCCATACAGCCCCATACAGCTAATGATTGAATCAGTATTTTTGTACTGACAACATTGGGCCAGGTGTTTGTAGTTAGTCTGTGACACCTTTATCGGTGTAAATGTGTTATTGATAAATGCAGGCCTGGAAATCGGAACTAGTGGAGGATTTCATGCGTAAAGTAGGAATTATTTCCTTCTACAACTCTTACCCAGAGGCAGTGATTGGAGTCTCACTGTCACCCTCCCCTAGTATGCTATTTGAGGAGGAGGGCCGGACATGAGGTTTGGCATGACTTCATTAACTGTTTATGCAGCTGTTACATGTCTGACATCCATGTTAAAACATGCGTCTGGGAAAACTCTTTTTTTATAGAGTAAGAACTAAAGACCCATGTTTGTTTCATTATCTTTTGACTTGGATGTATTAAAGTCTGTCCTCAATTCTCCCCAAGTTCAACACTGGTAACCTGTGCCTCTAAACAATTCTTAAATGGATTGTAGGTCTGGGTGATGGCTCAGGGAACTGAAATATCTGATCTGAATATTCTGACCAATGACCACTCACCTTTTTTTATTTGCATATGTATCCTCTTACTTTGAAGGGGTAAGCAGAGTATGCTCTAGACTATTGTCTAGATGGTCCTATCTGCCAATCAGGGCTATGTATGTAAATATGTTTTATTTGTATAAACACGCCAACATGATCTGACTGAGCATTTCAATGGCTAATGGAGGCTCAGGTCTGAGCTGGAGCTGCTCTTCCATAGGGGTGGGAGGGCCAAGAGACCAGAGGTGGCAGAACAGCGTTATTTTACGGGCCTATTAATCTACTACAACATTGTTTGCTGTAAATTCTCTGCATGTACAGTTGAAGCGGAAAGCGTATCACACCCATCACTGGCTTGCCCTCAGTCTGCCCTTGCTTGAGCAACTTAAAGAAAACTGCAGATGTATGCAGCACTACTGCCAGATGTGCCTTATCAGGCCAGTTGATTAGCTTGTTAAAAAAAAAAGACTTGAATGTTTCCGTTGAATCTTTGTGGCATACTTATTAATTATTCAACATCCCTTATGCTCAGCTTCACAAGTACCCAATTTTAAAAGTCCAATGCAGCTGTTTCTATCTCAATATCAAATCATTTATGGGTAGCAATGAAGTACCTTACTGTGATTTGTTTTCAATTAGAATGGTCAAAAAGACACAAATGGCTTAATAGCAAAGAGCAATGCTTCAAGCAATAATTTTGCTAGGAGTGATCTTATTGGGGAGGGGAAAACTGAAAACTAGCTGTTATTGGCAGAGAGGATTGGAACTCTTTCTTATTGGTCTGTTAATTTAACACATTTTACCGCATGGTGATGTCACCATGGAAAGGCAAAAGCTCCATCCCACCAAAACAGGCTAAAATATCATGCAGTCTTTTCAAACAGCTCCCACATTGAAAAGGGTATTGTCATGATTTTCACAATTTCACAGTATAATTCCAGGTGGGAATGTATATAAAACACAAGAAAATCTGTTTTTTTACTTTACTGTGTCTTTAAGATCAAGTGTGATCAGATTGTGATTTAATTTGAACAAGGAAACAAAGCACACTAGCATAACCTTTTACATACACAATAAAAGCAGTTCTTTTATTTTGGAATATTTAACAGTTTTTGACAATCCAAATGTTTTTAAGATTATTACAAAAAAACACTCAGTAATTTATAAATCCCCTGTCAGTCTCACAGCATACCACCAGCATGCGTATTGTTATAGGGAGCAGAAAAGCCTATTGTTATGACTTGTTTAGCATTCTTTTTTAGAAATAGTTGTCTGGGGAGATGTCTGTCTGATGTGGTTTTTAAGAGATTGTTAGACAGTGAGTGAGCATTCATCAGACTACTGTACGTGTCCTATTCAGTGCAGAGCTATAAGATTCGAGGCATTGGCCTTCTCAAACTCTGTCAATAAAAATAAAATGTTTAAACATATCATGAAAAAAAATATAAACGTAACATGTAAAGTACTGGTCTCATGAGCTGAAATGAAAGATCCCAGAAATGTTCCATACGCACAAAAAGTTTATTTCTCTCAAAAGTTGTGCACACTTTTTTTTTAATGTTAGTGAGCATTTCTCCTTTGCCAAGATAATCCATCCACCTGACGGGTGGCATATCAGGAAGCTGATTTAAACAGCATGATCATTACACAGGTGCATCTTGTGATGGGGTTACAAAAGCCTACTCAAATATGTTGAATCAGTTTTGTGCTGAGGAGTATTTCTGTCAATAATAAAGTCCTTTTGTTGGGGAATACTCATTTTGATTGGCTAGACCTGGCTCCCCAGTGGGTTGTCCTGGCTGCCAAGTGGGTGGGCCTGCTCATTCATGTGAAATTAGGGCCTAATGAATTTATTTAGATTGATTTCCTTAAATGAACTAACTCAGTAAAATGTTAAATTGTTGCATTTATATTTTTGTTCAGTATATAATTTTGGGGGGATTTAAGTTTTTCCAAATAAGTTAGTTAGGCCTACCTGTGCAATCTACACTGAACAAAAATATAAACGCAAACATGACATCTGCTTCGCATTGAGTTGATCAGTCTGTTGATTGTGGCCTGTGGAATGTTGTCCCACTCCTCTTCAATGGCTGTGTTAAGTTTCTGGATATTGGCGCACTGGAATACGCTGTCATACACGTCGATCCAGAGCATCCCAAACATGCTCAATGGATGACATTTACGGTGAGGATGAAGGCTGTGGACAAACTGGGCCATTTTCAGCTTCCATGAATTGTGTACAGATCCTTGCGACATGGGGCTGTGCATTATCATGCTGAAACATGAGGTGATGGCGGCGCATGAATGGCACGACAATGGGCCTCAGGATCTTATCACGGTATGTTTTGTGCATTCAAATTGCCATCGATAAAATGCCTTTGTGTTTATTGTCCGTAGCTTATGCCTGCCCATGCCATAACCCAACCACCACCATGGGGCGCTCTCTTCACAACATTGACAGCAAAACCGCTGACCCACATGACGTCATACACGTTGTCTGCCATCTGCCCAGTGGCTGGGGATTTTAATAAGGCTAATTTAAGAACAAGGCTCCCGAAATTTTACCAGCATATCGAATGTGCCACCCGGGCTGGTAAAATCCTGGATCACTGTTATTCCAACTTCCGTGATGCATACAAGGCTATTCTCCGCCTCCTTTCGCAAGTCTGACCATGACTCCATTTTGTTGCTCCCAGCCTACAAACAGAAACTAAAACAGGAAACGCCCGTTCTCAGGTCTGTTCAACGCTGGTCCGACCAATCTGATTCCATGCTGCAAGATTGCTTGAGCAAGTGGACTGGGATATGTTCCGGATAGCATCTGACAACAACATTGATGTATACGCTGATTCGTGAGCGAGTTTATTAGCAAGTGTATTGGTGATGTTGTACCCATAGCAAATATTAAAACCTTCCCCAACCAGAAACCGTGGATTGATGGCAGCATTCGCAAGAAACTGAAAGCGCTAACCACTGCTTTTAACCAGGCTAAGGCTACCGGAAACATGACTGAATACAAACAGTGTAGCTATTCCTCCGCAAGCCAATCAAACAAGCTAGCGTCAATATAGAGACAAAGTAGAGTCACAATTCAACGGCTCAGACACAAGAGGAATGTGGCAGGGTCTACAGTCAATCACGGACTACAAAAAGAAAACCAGCCCCGTCGCGGACCATGACGCCCTGCTCCCAGACCAACTAAACAACTTCTTTGCTCGCTTTGAGGACAATGCAGTGCCACCGACACGGCCCGCTACCAAAACCTGCGGGCTCACCTTCACCGCAGCCAATGTGAGAAAAACATTTAAATGTGTTAACCCTCGCAAGGCTGCCGCCCAGATGGCATCCCTGGCCGTGTCCTCAGAGCATGCGCAGACCAGCTGGCTGGTGTGTTCACGGACATATTCAATCAGTCCCTATCCCAGTCTGCTGTTCCCACATGCTTCAAGAGGGCCACCATTGTTCCTGTTCCCAAGAAAGCTAAGGTGGCTGAGCTAAATGACTATCGCCCGTAGCACTCACTTCTGTCATCATGAAGTGCTTTGAGAGATTAGTCAAGGATCATATCACCTCCATCCTGCCAGACACCCTGGACCCACTCCAATTTGCTTACCGTCCCAATAGGTCCACAGACGACGCAATCACACTGCATACTGCCCTAACCCATCTGGACAAGAGGAATACTTATGTAAGAATGCTGTTCATCGACTACAGCTCAGCATTTAACACCATAGTTCCCTCCAAGCTCGTCATTAAGCTCGAGACCCTGGGTCTCGACCCAGCCCCTGTGCAACTGGGTCCTGGACTTCCTGACGGGCCGGTCCCAGGTGGTGAGGGTAGGAAACAACATCTCCACTCCGCTGATCCTCAACACTGGGGCCCCACAAGGGTGCGTTCTCAGCCCTCTCCTGTACTCCCTGTTTACCCATGACTGCGTGGCCAAGCACGCATCCAACTCAATCATCAAGTTTGCTGACGACACTACAGTGGTAGGCTTGATTACCAACAACGACGAGACGGCCTACAGGGAGGAGGTGAGGGCCCTCGGAGTGTGGTGTCAGGAAAATAACCTCTCACTCAATGTCAGCAAAACAAAGGAGATGATCGTGGACTTCAGGAAACAGGAGAGGGAGCACCCCTATCCACATCGAGGGGACAGTAGTGGAGAGGGTGGAAAGTTTTAAGTTCCTCGGTGTACACATCACGGACAAACTGAATTGGTCCACCCACACAGACAGCGTGGTGAAGAAGGCGCAACAGCGCCTCTTCAACCTCAGGAGGCTGAAGAAATTCGGCTTGTCACCAAAATCACTCACAAACTTTTACAGATGCACTATCGAGAGCATCCTGTCGGGCTGTATCACCGCCTGGTACGGCAACTGCTCCGCCCACAACCGTAAGGCTCTCCAGAGGGTAGTGAGGACTGCACAGCGCATCACCGGGGGAAACCTACCTGCCCTCCAGGACACCTACACCACCCGATGTCACAGGAAGGCCAAAAGATCATCAAGGACAACAACCACCCGAGCCACTGCCTGTTCACCCCGCTATCATCCAGAAGGCGAGGTCAGTACAGGTGCATCAAAGCTGGGACCGAGAGACTGAAAAACAGCTTCTACCTCCAGGCCATCAGACTGTTAAACAGCCATCACTAACATTGAGTGGCTGCTGCCAACATACTGACTTAAATCTCTAGCCACTTTAAACATAGGAATTGGATGTAACAAATGTATCACTAGCCACTTTAAACAATTTTGTATATAATGTTTACGTATCCGACATACTCATATCAAATGTATACACTGTACTCTAAACCATCTACTGTATCTTGCCTATGCCGTTCGCCATCGACCCAAATCTCTAGCCACTTTAATAATTATAACTGGATGAAATAATGAATCACTAGCCACTTTAAACAATGCCATTTATATAATGTTTACATATCCTACATTACTCATCTCATATATATATATATATATGTGTATATACTGTACTCCATACCATCTACTGCATCTTGCCTATGCCGGTCAGCCATCGCTCATCCATATATTTATATGTACATACTCGTATTCATTCCTTTACTCTTGTGTGTATAAGGTAGTTGTTGTGAATTTGTTAGATTACTTGTTAGATACTACTGCATGGTCGGAACTAGAAGCACAAGCATTTCGCTACACTCGCATTAACATCTGCTAACCATGTGTATGTGACAAATAAAATTTGATTTGATACTGTTGAAACCGGGATTCATCCGCGAAGAGCGTACTTATCCAGCGTGCCAGTGGCAAATCGAAGGTGAGCATTTGCCCACTGAAGTCAGTTACGACGCCGAACTGCAGTCAGGTCAAGACCCTGGTGAGGACCACAAGTACGCAGATGAGCTTCCCTGAGACGGTTTCTGACAGTTTGTGCAGAAATTCTTCAGTTGTGCAAACCCACAGTTTCATCAGCTGTCCGGGTGGCTGGTCTCAGACGATCTCGTAGGTGAAGAAGCCAGATGTCGAAGTCCTGGGCTGGCGTGGTTACACGTGGTCTGTGGTTGTGAGGCCGGTTGGACAAACTACCAAATTCTCTAAAACAACGTTAGAGGTGGCTTATGGTAAAGAAATGAACATTAAATTCTCTGAGAACAGCTCTGATGGACATTCCTGCTGTCAGCATGCAAATTGCATGCTCCCTCAACCTGAGACATCTGTGTTGTGACAAAACAGCATATTTTATTTCTGCTCCTGAAACATGGAACCAACACTACGTGTTGCATTTTATATTTTTGTTCAGTATAGATACATTTGTTGTTCTGTAAGTTACCTATTCCATGGTAGGTTTTCATAAAGCCACAGACATTGATCACACTTGTCCCAACTACAGTATTCAGAGGGCTGTGGAGTGACACTGAGCAAATTGTTCCTTCTGTGTCCTACTGAGATCTTTTGTCTTGATTCATTTAGGCGGGGTGGGCAAAGCAGGCCATGTTTTGTTTGTTCCTGTCATTCTCGTGTTGTAAAGCCTATTGGCTGGGTGGCTTCATCTTAGGTGACCTGAGAAAATAAAGCTTAGCCAAACAGGGTCTCTGTTTTGTGACCCCATGGATCTAAGCCTACACCAATGACAAAACAAATTAGTATAGGGTTTTAGTTTGCTAAGTAATTAATATTTTGAAACCAAATAAATCTTTGTTTTGTTTCCGGTAATGCATAACAGAAGGGCCTACAGCACTGTCTTTGAAACGTTCTCACTGGTTTTATTAACGTAGTTTGCTCAAGGCAGACACATTTTTATAAATCCTCCCCCATGGATTACCTTGATCTTCCCATGATGTAGACTACCAAAAAATTCAGTAGTCAAGGGACAGTAGCTAGTGGGACAATCACAGGCTTGCCAACACAACTAGTCATTTTCTTTTCACACTGGGAACTAAGGAGATGAGATCCCGCCCAAAGTGAATTAATGATGTGGCAGTGTCTTTAACCATTTAAAAGCAATCATTACCTCCCTCCCACCCTTGGTTCCTTCCTGCTCATCCTCCTCTGCCTTCCTTAATTGGAGACCCCATGGTGGACACTGGCTTTGTCCCAATTGGCACCCTATTCCCAATATAGTGCACTACTTTTGACCAGGGCCCTAGGGCTCTGGTCAAAAGGTGTGCACTATATAGGGAATGGGGTGCCATTTGGGACGCAACCTCAGAGAACCACCTCCACCCACCCCCCAGGATACTACATTGTTGTTCAGTATTCTCACCTCAACAATGGTCCACTATGACTAGTCTACCTCCGTCTTGCGAGGATATGCATTGATTTTAATCCCCTCACCACCAATCTGTGCCTGCAGGCTGCTTCTGTGTTTACTGCTAAAGCAGGGGAGGAGATTGAGTTGATAGGAACAGCATTCCACTATCATGTGAAGAATTGCTTATTAGTACAAATAAGCCTACGTTTGTCCTAAAAGTTTCCCAATGTGAGAGACTAACAAATTGAAACTTGGTTATATATTTACAAGAAAATTAATGTTTAACTGTCCCTAATATACCAGCCACATTACTCAAAACCCAAGCTTAGTAAAGGCCTACCTGATTTCCTCTGCAACGTACAGCAGTGTTTGAAAGATAATAGCATGGCAACCTTTTAATGTTTGTCAGTCATTTTCAAAATGGCTAAGCCTGTTGTTGTGCCTTGTATTTCAACTATCCGGAACATTTTGATTGACCACCTAAAGTACAACAGTATCACCAGTGGCAATGATTCCACTGTTTGGTGGAAATATAGAGCTGTCAGCTTTTTGGCATCATTGCGATGTTTCTCATATCCCTTTCAAACCAAGAAGAAAACCCGCCAACTTTAGCATGCTGCCAACTTTTCTTTAAATCTGAAAGGTATTGCCGGCAACAAAGCCTAGTTTATTTCCACTAACCAACCTAGTCATGATTGCAGTAATGTGTTTAAAAGCCCTGCCAACCCCTCAGTATGAATGTCCTCTTTCATCTTACCGGCTATGGCACGCATCATGAACATTCTATTGTTGTCCGACGTCATCAACTTGTGCTTATCATTATGAAAAAGTATAAACAAAATGGCAGTCTGCATGGAGTAGCCTGTTTCAAACAGCAACTTTACCTGTAAAAATATTTTTTCATTTTTAAAAGTAGTGACTGCTAAATGCTAACTCAATAATAAGTTTAGTTAGCATACAGAAATCGGATGTGGTAGTCAGTTGTTTTTAAATGTAATGCAGTTGATTAGTAACGATGACACGAACCTGTTGGGTTTGACATCCAAACATGCATTATGCTCTGATTTTTAACTCGACATAGTGTGAAATACACTTAAACAATAGCCTGAATGTAGGCGAATTTTACTGGGGGGAAATGAGAAGCCTCTGGATCTTTCACTCACGCCCCTTTTCCTGACGCATTTCCATGGCAATTCCATTGTTTTGGTCGAGTTCGATTAACCTCTTTGAATGTTTCTTGCTCATTTGCTGCTAAGCAATCGCTAAATAAAAGGTGAATGTTGACGAGAGGTAAAAATGGGTCTGTTTGAAAGGGGATCCTATGTTTTTACAAGCAACATGCTGTGAATCCTGTGAAAGAAGTATCATAATGCTGGGAAAGCACCTCTTTCTGACAGGGAGGGGGCTACCTTTGAATCGCTGGACCTGCCTGAAACAGTTTGTTTTAAAGATCAGCCGGGTGAGGGGGATCTTTACACCAGTCTGACAGTTCTCATAGAGGCAGTTAGTAACGGGCTATCTGCCCTTCAGATGATGAACTCGGGCACATTCCTCAGATTCCTCAATTGTAATGTTGCCCTCCCCCACCCTTTCCGAATAGAACTTTCAATTTGTTCAGGTTTTTATCTCTGGAGGTTTTACTTGTCAGACCCTGACCCAACATGACACCTGTTAGAGAAAAGCAAATTAGCCCTAATGAGTTGGCCTTTTCTTTTCTCCTGTTTAATGCAGAAGCACACGGCCATCTTCTCCCATGCAGCTCATGCTTTTTTCTTTGCTTACATTGACAGGGGGGGTTGGATATACACTTGACAGTGAGGACTAGTCTACATAGTGTGTAAGCACATAAGTAAGTAAAAATCTACTTCAGAAGTGCTTTAGTTGCCTTTGTAGAATTAGAATATTAGTAAGGTGTTAACTGAATTGGATTGTGCCCTGAAGTAAATTGATTGCAGTGAGTTCATGCCATGGTTGTTGCTGTATCCGATCCCCATGTCTGTCCGTGTATTGGTTCAGCCCGTGGGAGTGTTGAGTTAAACAGATGTTCTACATATCTCCCGAGCAGATGGAGAAAATCGTGTACAAGGGGATAAAAAGTTGTCATGCCCACACGTTAAAACTCAAAGCGGTCATTGTTCATCTCCCACATAAAGAATGTGATGAGGTCATGGGAGGAAATCTAATTGGACCATGCTGTGGCTTGGGGCCTTCCCCTGGACATTAACCCACACCCTACAACAACCCATAATCCCCCCCCATCCACCAGATATTCCCTGCTACTCACCCCCAGGCTGTGCCTCTACTGGGTGTAAGGAGATGGAGGCCCAAATCCCACAGGCAGATCATCCCAGCAAACCCTGTAAAAGGTTTTTTAAATTACACCTTGATAATATCAACCCAGAGATTACTTGAAAATATATGTATTTTAAATGGCTGATTTAGCTGTTTTCCACTTGAATGTAGATGGAGCGAAACCTATACGGACAAGATTTTAGGGTTCTGATATTTCTACTCATTTGGCTGAACTAATTATGTTTTTCTAATGATTTTCTGAAATAATTAGGCCTTTCATAAGCTGAGGGCTTGAAAAATCTAAATTCTCAGCCATTAGAAAGGGTTAAAATCATCACTCAAGTTTTCAAATGACATTTTATTTGTCACATAATTCATAAACAACTGGTGTAGACTAACAATAAAATGCTTACTTACGGGCCGTTCCCAATAATGCAGAGAGAAATAAAAATAATAATAGAAAACTAATAACAAGAGGAATAAGTACACAATGAGTAACGATATCTTTGCTATATACACGGGGTACCAGTACCAAGTCGATGTGCAGGGGTATGAGGTAATTGAGGTAGATATGTACATATACAGTGCCTTTGGAAAGTATTCAGACTCTTTGACTTTTTTCACATTTTGTTACGTTACAGCCTTATTCAAACATTTATTAAATTGTTTTTTTCCCCTCATCAGTCTACACACAATACCCCATGATGACAACAGTTTTTTTTTGTACATTTTTGATCATTTCTAAAAAATTAAAAAAATTAAGTGATCACATTTACATAAGTATTCAGACCCTTTACTCAATACTTTGTTGAAGCGCCTTTGGCAGCGATTACAGCCTCGAATCTTGGGTATGACTCTACAAGCTCGGCACACCTGTATTGGGGAGTTTCTCCCATTGTAATCTGCAGATCTTCTCAAGCTCTATCAGGTTGGATGGGGAGTGTCGCTGCACAGCTATTTTCAGGTCTCCCCAGAGATGTTAGATCGGATTCAAGTCTGGGCTCTGGCTAGGCCACTCAAGGACATTCAGAGACGTGTCCAGAAGCCACTCCTGCCTTGTCTTGGCTGTGTGCTTATGGTCATTGTCCTGTTGGAAGGTGAACCTTCACCCCAGTCTGAGGTCTTGAGCGCTCTGGGGCAGGTTTTCATCAAGAATCTCTCTGTACTTAGCTCCGTTCATCTTTCCCTCGATCCTGACTAGTCTCCCAGTCCCTGCCGCTGAAGAACATTCCCACAGCATAATGCTACCACCACCGTGCTTCACTGTAGGGGTGGTATTGGCCAAATAGTTCAATCTTGGTTTCATCAGACCAGAGAATCTTTTTTCTCATGGTCTGAGAGTCTTTAGGTGCCTTTTGGCAAACTCCATGCAGCATGTCATGCCTTTTACTGAGGAACGGCTTCTGTCTGGCCACTCTACCATAGAGGCCTGATTGGTGGAGTGTTGCAGCGATGGTTGTTCTTCTGGAAGGTTATCCCATCTCCACAGAGCCTTGGACCATTTTTAGGGCCTTCCTCTGACACCGCCTGGTATAGTGGAGCTCGACACCAATGATACACTGGGCCGTACGCACTACCCTCTGTAGCGCTTTGCGGTCGGATGCCAAGTAGTTGCCATACCAAGCGCGTATGCAGCTAGTCAAGATGCTTTTGGAGGATCTGATGGACCATGAGTCTTTTCAGCCTCTGAGATTGAATAAGAGATTTGGTGTGACTGAGACTTTTCTACCATGAAGGCGCTCCAACTTTCAGCACCATTTTCGTATACAGCCTCGCTCTCGTTGCTAACACATTCAGCCTGAAGCCATCAGCTTTGTTTCTTGATGCCTTTGTGGGATGTCAATGAAACTTCATCCCAAACCCAATCACTAATCATCAGTTTTATCACCTCTCATCTCTGACAACTGAGAGGTGTGTTGAAAGACCCTTCCTTCATCAAATAGCCAACAGCGAAGCATACCACCTTGGTTTAACCCAAGGATGTCAACAATAATACATTCAAAGAAATTTGACGTAAAAAAAACTAGCCTCGTCTCAAGGGGTGGGAAGCCATCATATCATGTCTACTTTTAAATAACTAGCCCATAACCACATATATTTGCATTGCCCCCCCCCACCCGCTACTCTGTTTATTATTTATGCGTAGTCACTAACTCTACATACATGTACATATTACCTCGTTTAACCGGTGCCCCTGCACATTGATTATGTACCGGTACCCCCTGTATATAGCCTCGCTATTGTTATTTTACTGCTGCTCTTTAATTATTTGTTACTTTTATTTCTTACTTTTCTGTTTTTTACTTAACCAACAATGCAGTTTTAAGAAAAATGTGTTAAGGGCTTGTAAGTAAGCATTTCACTGTAAGGTCTACATCTGTTGTATTCAGCGCATGTTATTAATTTTCTATAATACATTTGTCAACCATAACAACGTATCTACTTCCCCAGAGTCCGACGAACTCGTGGATGCCATTATGTCTCTGTGTCCAGTTTGAAGGAAGTTAGAGGTAGTTTCGCAAGCCAATGCTAACTATTGTTAGTGCAATGACTGGAAGTCTATGGTAACAACTAACATGTTCATCTGACTCTAGGGAAGTAGATAAAGGGCTTCATTGCCAAAATTAACTGTTATCAAACATTTTAGGTAGTGTTGAGAGGGGAACTGGCACTGAAAACGTCAGAGTCTTCCAACAGCCACAGAACATCAAGTACAAAATGTTCTGCATGTTGAATTAATTGCATTGTGTGGGCTTCTTCCTCTTGACTGTAATGTTCTTAAGGAAAGATCTCTTCTGTGTTAAAATATAATTAATGAGATTGTCTTCGGGAAAAGGTACCATCGGTTTTTCATCCGATGTTCACGGCTTATGAGTATAGAAATTGGCTATGTGATTAACAGATTATAAGCGTTTCAAAGACACCCCCTGCTGACCCCCTGGAATGTCCCCCTTGGTAGCCATCTACAGAAAGGTCCCAGATCTGTTTGTTGAAAAACTCTGGTCTTGTGAGATTTGTCTGCTTACAAGTCCAAGCTTGCCGTGATAACACACAACTCATGTTCTAATGACATGTTAGAGACCATAGGAAACATCAGTGTGGCTTGTCAGAATGTTTGGCAATGTAAATGTGGATTTCACATTTCCTCAAACCAGCCGAATGCATCTTTGAGTGTCGGAATATATGAGTGGATTGTGCATATAATTACATGATTCGAGGGAATATTACATTTGACTTTTTCTTTACAGTATGTGATAAAAAGTCCTTGTTTAGTTCTGGCCATTCATGGTTCAGCAATTGTAAGCCAGGCACAAATTCTCAGATTCAATCAATGCTTAATTTGTTGAACATGCAGGTCTTCTTCTCCAGAACTTTTGAATTGCTGATCAAAGACTATCCTCTTTTTAGAACAGTCATGAGCTTTCATTCACATTTTAACAAGAAATATGTCTCCTTACACAGCCCCTTTTTCCCCTAACTTACTTGTCTGTGTTCTCCCTCTCGAGTCGTTCTCTTGTCAGCCCTCCCCTTTACTGGCCTAGCGGAAGCACATTCCAGCAGAGAGGAAGAGACGAAGTGAAAGGTTTTACTCAGCCCATAATCTGTCCACGAAAGTGAGCCCACAAAGTGAGGAATTTTTGCATGGAGGTCAATGATTGTCGAATTGTCAACACATTTTTTTTCTATTGCTAGATGAGGATCATTTGATCGAATAGAAGTTCTGTAATGATTAGGTTTTGTTTTACGAATGCACTGATCTAAGTGGACGCACGCGACATTTCGACGACTTTGGAAAAAAAACGACTATCGGAGTTGTGCCTGTTGTCAGAGATAGATGGAGGACTCATCATGGGTATAACCTGTTTTAGCATGTACATTGCCATTGAGTGCTTCCACCATTTTAAAGTAGTCAACTGGATGGAGATTCCAATGAATTGGGAGCAGTCAGCCAATGAAAAATAAGAAAATTGACTCCTTTTAAAATGGAGATGGCCTCATTGACGCTGTCAGATGCTATAATGGAAAAGATACAAAGATGAGCCCTCTATCTATCTCTGGCCTGCTGTTCTCACACACGTATCTGCCCTCTCATTGGCAAGAATGGTCCTATCTGATCTCGCCTCCTCCCACCTGCCTTTCAACATGTATTTCCACTGTTAGAGCAGTCACTTGACTATCTTGTCAATATAAAAGATCATTGATTCCAGACAGTTCACTCTCAACCTCAACCTCCCCTTCCCGAACCAACACGTCACAGCCTCACTCTACTAGAACATGCTTGAGGAGTGGGCAGGTGCACACATGGTTGAAGTCCCCTCCCTTAGTTATCGGCTGTCACTCACAGGAGTTTCTTTTCATTTAAATCATTACTGCGTTTGGAGCTCTAAAAGGTATTTCACCGGGTCAGTATCTTACAAAGGTAGTGTTTTAAGTCGGTTTTAACCAATACCAATTTATTGAGTATTAGGCTATAGCATAACTATAGCCCGACAGTAAACAGTTGATAGGTATTATAAAACAGTATTAGCCTTATACAGAAGTATATGTATCTGGCTTTATTCCACTGATAAAGCACCGATATTTTATACATAGAATGAACAAATACGTGTGCTCCTTTGCGGTATTATTATATATATTTTTTTCAATGGTTGCGTGAAGAGGGTGCTCTACGAGCTTCTCATTGAACATAATTCAGCCTGCAAGTCACGACGTGAGATTCAGTGGTCGTAGAGGTTTGACCTGTGAGTAGCTTGCCAAAGCCATTTTTGAACAAGTAAATCATCTAAATTACACTTCAGCAAGCAGTCCTATCCTCATCACATGCTCACTTGGTTAACATTAGCTGGCTAGCTAACCAGCAATGTAGTTAGGCTCTATTTATCCAGCAAGGTAGTTAGACTGCTGCGCCCCCTCGGTAGGCCCTTAGGCTAAGGCACTCATTGCAGTGCTAGAGGCGTCACTACAGACCCGGGTTTGATCCCAGGCTGTGTCGCAGTCGGCCGCGACCAGGAGACCCATGAGGCGGCGCACAATGGGCCCAGCGTCGTCTGGGTTAGGGGAGGGTTTGGCCGGCCGGGATGTCCTTGTCCCATCGCGCTCTAGCGACTCCTTTGGCGGGCCGGTCACATGCACGCCGACATCGGTCGCCAGCTGTACGGCGCTTCCTCTGACACATTGGTGCGGCTGGCTTCCGGCTTAAGCGAGCAGTGTGTCATGAAGCAGTGTGGCTTGGCTGGGTTGTGTTTCAGAGAACGCATGGCTTGCGACCTTTGCCTCTCCCGAGTCCATAATCCTAGATTCAGATCATTCAGGCGAGGAAAAAAACATCACCCAGATAAGCCAGTCTTGTGAGAAACTCGTCATCATGCAAGCGGTCAGACAAGTGAAACTTATTTTCAGTAAAGAACTTTAAGCTCGTTTTTTTTTTTAAACGTGTCAATACTTTGCCCCTTGGTAACCAGCACACTTCTGTATGTTGTAAAAGCTTTACATGGTTGCTGCCCATATCATTGCATAATGCAGAAAATACACGAGTTTAGGGTCCTTGCTTTAACAAAGTTAACGATTTTCACTGTAGTGTCCAAAACGTCTTTCAAGCTGTCAGGCAGTCCCTTGGCAGCAAGAGCATCTCAGTGGATGCTGCAGTGTACCCAAGTGGCGTCTGGAGCAACTGCTTGCACGCGTGTTACCAACTCCACTATGTCTCCCTGTCAGTACAGATAAACACATCTTGACCACCAAAGTCCATTTGATGTCACAAAGCTGTCCAGTACTTTCAAAATATCCTCTCATGTTGTCCTGGTTTCCAGTGGTTTGCAGAAAAGGATGTCTTTCTTAATTGACCCCCCATAAACGTAACGGACATATACCAGGAGCTGTGCCAGGCCCGCCATGTCTGTTGACTCATCCAACTGTAACGCATATAGTTCACAGGCTTGTATGCGAAGCAGTAATTGTTTCAAAACATCTCCTGCCATGTCACTGATGCGTCGTGAAACAGTGTTGTTTGATGAAGGCATTGTCTGTATAGTCTTTTGGGCCTTTTCTCTCAGCATTGTCCCAGCCATATCCGCGGTATCAGGAAGAATTAAGTCATCCACAATAGTATGGGGCTTGTCTGTCCTAGCCACTCGGTAGCTCACCATATAAGACGCTTCTAATTAATGGTATCTGTTGTTTTTATACATGTCTTAGTACTCAAAAGTCGTCTTTATTCTCTCTCAAACTCCTGTGGCTTATTTTGAATTGTCATGTTTCGCTTCTAAATGTCTGTGCAAAGGGTGAAGGTTTCCCGCAAGAGTAACGGTTAATGTGATTGAATGTTAATTATTTGACTAGGCTACCTGTATTTGACATTGTTCTTATTTCGCTGAACACTAGATGGTTTCATTTTATTTTTGGCAGTGAAACAAGGCTACTCAGGTGAGAGAAAAAACTCTCCCGAATGTGTAGCCCAGTTGGAAAATATATAAATGTACTGTTTGAAAATGTGAAAGGAAAAAAATGGCAAAGAATCACATTTGTATTTGGTGTACCCCAGTTCGGGAATACCTGCTCTACGCTATAGTTGTTTTTTTGTCACATAAACAAAAACTAGGCAAACTATTAGAATTTTTGCAACCAGGAAATGGCAGAGCGATTTTCTGCGTAGTGTATCTTTTAAGTGCATCAGCTCAATCATAAAAGCGATCATTGCATTAGACTACAATTTTTGTGAAGACTCAAATGTTAGCTATTCCTGCTCACTATTGATGTTTGTTGCTGCAGGCCTACATCACTGAAATGATAGGGCATAGCTGGCCCTGTGGGTATTACTTTGTACAGTGTTAGCTAATCAGTGAAAGAAGGCACCTAGGGCTTGAAAGCTAAATGTAGGCCTACAGTGACAATCACAGCCACAGTGTACTGTAAAACTCATTTTGGTTGAAGGTACTAAGGACAAACCTTGGCCACCCAAGACTCTTAATTGGTCCCACACACCAGTAAGATTATTAAAATATTTTCTTGCAGAGAGTACTAAGCGCCTGTGAACTATGTCAACAGACTTTGAACACATCAGCCTTGTTAAAATACTCCATTCCAGAAGGTGGCAGTAGCATTGCATTCTTACGCTTAGTTTGGCAATGCGAATCCTTGTGTATTTTGCTTTGTAGGTATCCAATGTTGGCTAACTAGCTACCTGTGCTAATGTTGCTTTTGTTGTAAAAAGCCATTGGTGATACTAGACAGATGACCACAGCTAGCAAGATGACGAAGAAACTATTTAATTCACTCTCCATAATCCCATACTGCCAGTGGCTGCCCATAGCCAGTTATTTAGCTGTCTAGATCACCTTAGCTAAACCGTTAGAATTTAATTTGTAATTTTTTTCCTTTTTGTTGTCACTCCTGTTGGTTTCCCCACTTGGAGGTTTGTGCTCTCTGATTGGCTCAAAGTCAAGTTGTCTGCCACTGAGGAGCATTGCATTTCTACAAGTGAGGAAGATTCGTCAGTACCAGTTCAGTACGCAGCTGGTACATATTTTGTTCTAGCAAGAGAAGAAACAGCCTCCTACTGTGATAAGTACCTATTGGCAGTCAGATTCTCTTAATTATTAAAACCTCCGCTGCCAAAGACTAACCATGTCCTTGTTCAAGGCTAAACCATAATTTCCATTGCCCTTTCCTCGTTATCTTCAGAACTTGCCTTGCCTGTGAACTAGACTACTAGTCTAGTGACTGCCTGACCACCTGTATTCACTGTTGAGGCTTCCTTTGTCTCCACTGAGTGGCTCTTCCATGTTGGGTTGACGAGAGGCCCTTTTGTTTGCCTCTGCTTGCCACTTCATTGCTGCGCCAACAGATGCTGTTTGTCTTGTTTGCGAGGATGTGGGGGTGGTTTTAGAAATTAGATGTCAATGACAGTCTGTTCCCAGTGCGATTTCCCCGATGCTCGGGCACTCTTAAGTTTGCTTGTTCACAGAATGTCACATTCAGATGCTTTGGTGTCATGGTCATGCCTGTGCATCATAATGGAAGTGGCTAGTGGAAAGAGTGGGCAAATTGGTTGTAAAAGGTCAGACAAATGGTTGAGCTTAAAGTTCTTTATGTCTATGCCATATTATGGAAATGTCAACCAGTCAAGTATGCCTGTGTCTTGTTGCACTCGTGTGTGATTTGTTTTAATTATCAACTTTCTCAGTGTTAAGATAAAACTTTTTTTCTACTTAAATAGATTTGAGGAGAAATGTAACACAATGTAATGGGTATGAGCGCAAATAAACGACATTGTATTATTTCCTGCTTTTTTTTTTTCATTTGAAAAGATTTCTCTAGATGTTAAAGCAGACCTGTTGAAATCCACACCTATTTTAGTGACTCACAGGCCAGTTGAGGTAAAATTTGTACAAGTCTTATGTTTGAATAGGAGACTCACTGGGAAAAAGCAGGCACTCCAGAACATTTATAGCATACTAGACTATTCACTTTAATCTCAGTGTAAACGCATGAATTCATGACAAAACCAGCTCACACCCTACAGTAAAATATATATATATATATTGCTTTCAGATTAACCTTGACCTACAAAGCTTGCAGAGTTAAAAGATAAAGGAAACTATCTTTTGTTATTTGTTTCAATAGTCTATTGTTGATGTAGTCCCAAAATGTGTAGCATGTCAGCAACTTTTTAAAATACAGAAATGCAGCCAACAAAATTCATCATAACGGCTATATTTTGAAAGTTGCAGATCTTGAAAACTTGATTGCTGACATGCCAAACATTTCCGGATTATATCAACAATGGGCTAATGGAACAAATACTCCAAAATAATTTTGGGGTGGAATTTTCCTTTAACAGAGGTCCCTCAAAAGTCAAAGTTCATTGTCATGGTCACTGCAACAACATACACAAAAACTAACTTGGAAGGAAATTAACTGATTAATTTAAATCCTCTATCTTTCCAAGCCCTCTGTAGTTGAGACATCTATATGTTTCAGTAAGTTACATGGCTTCACCTATATTTGCACATGCCACAATGGTTCCTGTATAGATTTTTTATTTTCTTTGCAGATCTGTTTAGAGAGCAAATTCTTTGCTGAACAAACAATTGTACCCCCTGTTGCCGTGTTGAAAGATCGTTTCATTTCTTTACACAAAATAAATGACGTCTCCCCATACCATTTCCCCTAGCACATATAGTCTGTTGTTCATCCCCCTTCAAGTCCTAGCTTGCTCAGACATGCCAAATAGGTTTTGAAAAGACCCTCTAGTATTACTGGAGAACACTGGAGAGCTTTGGAAATCCTCCTTTGTCTTGGTTTAAACAGACAATGCATCTGGAAAGGCTTGTTGTAAATAGTCTTTTAGTGACTGATTTAGCTTTTTTGGGTCATTAATATTTATCCATGCTTGTGCAAGATATATTTTTTTCATCTTTATTAACTGCGTAGTTGAACAGTTATGGTAGCTTGTATTGTTCACTGTGAACTATGTGCTCATCTTTTGGCTAAAGTATCAAAAATCTCGTGTTTATTTTCTGTTCTTCTTCAGGCAAGGCTTTCGACATCACTTACGTGCGACTCAAGTTCCACACCAGCCGCCCAGAGAGCTTCGCCATCTACAAGCGCACAAGTGAGGATGGACCATGGATGCCTTACCAGTACTACAGTGGCTCCTGTGAGAAGACCTACCAAAAGACCAACAGGGGCTTCATCCGCACCGGACAGGATGAACAACAGGCCCTGTGCACAGATGAGTTCAGCGACATCTCACCCCTGACCGGAGGAAACGTCGCCTTCTCCACCCTTGAAGGCCGGCCCAGCGCTTACAACTTTGACAACAGCCCAGTTCTTCAGGTAAAGAAAAACATCTGCTGTTTTATAGTGTTCTAGAGACCTTGATAAAGGAACATTGTGTGGTGCATTTGTTCCAGCTCCATATGTATGATCCCAGACTTGTGTCCTTGGGTAGCTGTTTTATTTTGCTTTATTTTTCCAAGGTTCTGTGAGGCACAAAGTATCTAGTGAATCATTTATCAGTAGTGTTGAGGCAATCAATGATGTGGAAGATTGGGTGGACAGATTAATGATAAGTTAGCCCGTATACTTGAGATATTTTGGCCTGGACATTTGCTGTTGGCAGGCGTGCCCAATGGAAGGGAGTAGCACACTAGTCCAGTTGGGAAAGTGTGAGAGCCTGACCAGTGCCAAGTACTGCAACATGTTGCTAGGTGATGCCCCCAGATTTCCCACTACAGTACTGATTGAATTTGGCTCTACAGAGGCACAGCTGGAAATGTTTGTTGCGCATTGCTTTTAGCAAGTGAGAATTTGTGTGTGTGCTTCCAGACAAAGCACAACGATACTACTAGCCTATAGGGCTTGCCAGGGACCTCACGATATGATATGTATTGCATTTCAATATTGCAATTTGATGTTTCAAACATATTGCTCATAGCGCTGAAAACATGTTGGCTCACTATTTAAAAAAAAATATGAATAATAATAATTAAAAAAGGATGCCGAACAATCTATTTGATAAAAAATACCAGAGTTTTTGCACAGGTACAGCTGACTAGCGCTAGATAACGCTACCTAGCAACAACAAAAAAGCTAAAACATGTTTTTTTTATCAAAGTGTTGCAATAATATTGTCAGAAATAATATTACAATATGTAACTGTATCGATTTGTTTTCCTCCCATCACTACTAACCTACATCAGATTTATAACCCAAATGACTAACATTTTATAGACTAACCATTTATATCCTTAACCAACTACTTACTTACTATGTTCATGTAAGAAAATTGTCATTATTTCTAAAGGGTTTATCTTTATGAAAGTGCTTTTTCTTAATAAAAAGTAGTCTGCAGATTTCAGATATATTTTAACGTTTTTATTATTCTTGTTTTTACAAAAACTAGTCCACTCATGACTCATAGTATGTATTTATTATCTGCTATTGGTTGTTCATGCTATTTTCCGCCTGTAGAATACCCTGGCTTTCAAACGTAATGCTCTATCTCTAGCAAATGAACAAATTTAGCTCTGGCGCCATATACTTCCATATTTGACTTTCTCATGTGACATATAGCTATTTATACCAAAGCCCAAGACTCTTTTTGGAATGGATACCTTTGAGGCGTCATAGGGCTACGTTGCAGGGATAGTTGTATTTGTTAAGTGGAGTCTATGTAATATTTGAATGATTGTTAAAGGTTCCTAAGGATATGGAATATTCTACCAAAACATTTTAACATTGGGCTAACTCTGTATACAGAAAATATAGCTAAGATATAGGCAAAATAATGAACAGAAAAACCTAACATAATTCATCCAGCTACACAGTGCATTCGGAAAGTATTTATACACCTTGACTTTTTCCACATTTTGTTACTTTACAGCCTTATTCTAAAATTGATTAAGTTGTTTTTTTCCCCTCATCAGTCTACACACAATATCCCATAATGACATAGCAAAAACAGGTTTTTAGACATTTTAACAAATAAAAATACAGTGATTAAGGCCTCGAGTCTTCTTGGGTATGACGCTACAAGCTTGGCCTGTATTTGGAGAGTTTCTCCCATTCTTCTCTGCAGATCCTCTCAAGCTCTGTCATGTTGGATGGGGAGCGTCGCTGCACAGCTATTTTCAGGTCTCTCCAGAGACTTTAGATTGGGTTCAAGTCCGGGCTTTGGCTGGGCCACTCAAGGGCATGTGTTATCTTGGCTGTGTGCATAGGGTCGTGTCCTTTTGGAAGTTGAACCTCCAGTCTGATGTCCTGAGCACTCTGGAGCATGTTTTCATGAAGGATCTCTCTGTACTTTGCTCCATTCATTTGATGATATTTTAATGGACAAAAAATTAGCTTTTCTTTCAAAAACAACTACATTTCAAAGTGACCTAAAGCCTTTGAACGATGGTGTATAAGCGGATGGAGTGCCAGAGAAGTCAAAGGGGTAGACGAGCAGAGCCTTTGGCCCCGTGCCTGAAACAGACTGAACCTGCTCTGACTCATGGCTGCCCTATGGATGTGTCAGACTGTTCCAATAGAGTTAGGCTATAAGTGGCAAAACATTGGAGCTGTTGTCAGCAAAAACTCAAGCCTGATATATGTTTTGAGTTAGTCTACTGGTACTAGTGAGGCTACTACTAATTCTGCAGAATGTTTGTTGGCAAATCATTTTGCCTGTGCGAGCGATATGATGCACACTGGACTTGGCTGCATTTACGACTCCTGTTCAAAAATAATTAAAACAGTGTAATAAAATATTGAATGTAAAACAGGCCATTTAAACCTGCATGTGTGGAAAATAACAGAATCTTAGATGTTACTCTTCTGTTGTTTACTCCGGATTTGTCCTCCTCTGCTGTAATTCTAAACAAGCAAACAAAAGGCTTCTATATCTTCTCATTCCAGAACCAGTCTGATTCCATGAGAATGTCTGAGGTTTGGTTTAGATTAGTTTGGCTGTATTTATTTTTCTTCTACATGGCTGCAATAGGACCAGGGATAGGGCTTAATCTCTCATTTTAATGTAACCTTTGAACCCGAAAAATAATTCCTTTTACGTCAATCAAACCTATCGTGCAGTTCACATTAGAATCTCCAATCCTCTCTCCCTTTTCTCGTCTGTCAAGCAAAGTTGTAAGTTAATAACTCTCCATACATATTTAGCAGGCAAGGCCTGGAGTCTGACCTGGCTGCATTTTAACACTGTGTCCTTTTTGTCTTTCAGGAATGGGTGACAGCCACAGATATCAAAGTGACCCTGAACAGGCTCAACACATTCGGAGATGAAGTTTTCAATGATCCCAAGGTCCTAAAATCCTACTACTACGCTATCTCAGACTTTGCAGTGGGAGGAAGGTGAGAGTGGTTCCCTCTGCATTATGCTATCTCTATCTTGCAACAGCTGTTCTCAGCTTCCACTGCCTGGCTTTTCCCTTGTACAGATTATTTTATTTTACTAATACCATTGAATATAGCAATTTACACACACAAATATATTTTCTATTAATAATTAATCTGACACATTTTTATTTAATTTGGAATTAGAAATTAGAGCATAAAAAGGAAAAATGGCAACAAATAATTTTTCTATAAAATTCCTTTAAATGATGAGGCCCTGTCGGTTAGCCACACAGCATGTTTTCTTTAGTGCAGATTTACAACAACAACAAAAAAAAATCGAATTCACGATCGTTATCAAACCTCATGTGCTCACAACAGATGTTTTTGTCTGGGTGTTGTTAGCTAAATCAATCATCTAAAGTAGCGTTGTCTGTTTACTTTTGATCATGTTCATATCATATATCTGGCCTCATTTTACTTTGTAAAAAAAAAAAACATCCCTCCCAAGTTTTGAACTGAAAAGCCAGAAGAGAAGAGGGGATTTTGACACGTGTTAAACTGACCCCTTGCCTCTGCAGTGTCTTTTCACCTTAATCTGTTTTTAAATATAGAGCAGATTTTCATTACACAGCCACGTTGTTGGCATTCCTGCCTGGTTGTGCTGGATTATAGTGCACGGACGCCGGAATGGGGCGGGCCCCCGATATGACGACAGAGTTGAGTCCAAAGACCAAGCCAGTCCAAGCTCTGGTTTTGTAGGCCTACTATACCTGTCAGGGCACCAAGTTTACTGTCCACTGGTCAGCGATGTCAGCACATCTACCAGCTAGCCTATATATTCTGAGTGGAAAATGGATCTGACTCATAGTACAGGTACTACAAAATGGAAAAGACGGTGAGGGAGGTGTGCTTTGTTTTTTTAGATAAACAAACGGCCTATTCTGTTTAATAGGCCTCTAATGCTATAGTGTCTTCCTTCCTGTTGTCAATTTTTCCACACTTCGCTGCCAAGGAACACTTGCAACAATACCCAAAGGTTGCTGCCATGCAAGTCTTCTCTTGTTCGGAAGGGCTCTTTCGAGGTGTCTCAGGTGGAGAATGTTCAGCCCTTCTGCATTGGGCAAATGCAATGGAGTTATCAGTCCAAATAAAACTCGCCCAGTGCTGAAATTGATTTGGCTAAAGGTGTAATAGGAATGTATTTGTTGATTGATCAAAAAGTCTAATTATCTTGAAGTGTTTTTGTGATTCCCAACAGCACATTTCGAGTAATGACTTTCAAACTAACAAGATGTAGGCTACAAATAGTGGTGTGTTAGATGGGCAAAGATGGAGTCCACGTAGACGTCCAAGTTGCTGCTATCTGTCAAATGTAGATAGATAACGCCTATTTGTAGATGACTAAATATAACCATGCTACTATCATGTGATAACAGGTCACTCACTTAAAAAGCTTGCATACAAAGGTAACTGACTTATATGATTGCACTGAAAATCAGTGCAGTTGATATACCGTATGGTTGGAGTGCTAGACTGTTTAACCAAGTAATCAAGTCCGTTAGGTTAATCAATAACTGAGTCCCATTCTATTTTTAAGACCAGTGCAAAAGACCACTGGTCAAGGACCATATTCATAAAGCGTCTCAGAGTAGAAGTGCTGATCTAGGATCAGTTTTTGTCGTTTACATCATAATGAATAAGATTACATAGACAGCGGTGACTTGATCCTCCTACTCAGAGAGGCTTTGTGAATACGGCCCAGATGCTTGAATTGTGCATTGTAACTCTCATGATGACAATCAGACTCCACTCTTCTCCGCTGTTCTAGGTGCAAGTGCAACGGCCATGCGAGTGAGTGTGTGAAAAACAACGGTTTCGGCAAGCCGGTTTGCAACTGCAAGCACAACACGGAGGGCGATGACTGCAATGTGTGCAAGCCGTTCTACAACGACCGTCCCTGGAGGAGGGCTACAGCCAATAACCCTAACGAGTGTCTGCGTAAGTCAGTCCCTTGCCATCCCAAATGGTACCCTATTCCCTATGTATTGCACCACTTTTGACCAGAGCTTTATGGACCCTAGTCAAGGGCCCTGGTCAAAAGTAATGCACTACATAGGGAATAGGATACTATTTGGGACACATCCCAAGAGATGAGTGTCTGCGTAAATCCCATTGCAAGAGCTCCTTCCTGTTTCTGTGCAGGCCAGGCAGACATTCATATCATACTGCAAATGCATAACTAATCCGGTTCAGAACAGTCCACACCACACTTCTCACACCCACTTCCACACCCACCTCAATCTGCTTCAGGCCACATAATCTGCCGTTTAGGGGAAAGTACGCCTGATATGTGGAATGTGCCAAATGAAATGCCCCACCCTTTAATGCAGGGAAGATTCAGTATGATATTTATGTTCCATATTAGTATGTGTTTCTACCGCCACCTCTCCCATATACAGTACATATACATTGAACCCATCATACGTTGTCTCTAAAACATTATGGGGTAAACTCATGGCTTGTTTTTACCAAAGCCTGGTATGGAAAATGTGCTTTTCCCACTCTGAAATCCGGCAGTTTAAATTCTACTGCTTCCTCTAATATGCACATACATTGATCTCACCCACACAAAAACGAATGGCTACTTTTTCCTGGTGGTCCCAGCGTGCAACTGTAATGGCAAGAGTGCAGCGTGCTACTTCGACCCTGAGCTCTACCGTGCCACCGGCCACGGAGGACACTGCCGCAACTGTGCCGACTACACAGACGGGCCCAACTGTGAGCGCTGCCTGGACAACTACTACAGAGACTCATCTGGCACCCGCTGCCTGCCCTGCAGCTGCAACCCAGTAGGTAAGTGTCTGGAGTCTATACCAATAAATCCTTATGTGCACTCGATTCCCTACATAGTGCACTACTTTTGACCAGAGCGCTATGGGCCCTGGTCAAAAGTTGTGCACTACATAGGGAATAGGGTGCCATTTGGGATGCAGACTTACTGTTTCTATTGGGGTTAAAGGATAAGTCCAGTATGAAGCCAGGCTTTGTTGTGAAGGGACTGCCCTTGTTGCTGTTTTATGGGATTCAGGGACGAACCACAAGTCTTAATTAGGGCTGGGAATTGCAAGGGACCTCCCAATACGATACTATCATGATACTTAGGTGCCGATACGATATGTGTTGCGATTTGATACTGACATTTTATTGTAATGTGATGTTCCAAACATATTGCTCCATTTACTGTATGTCTGCTGCAGAGAGACAAAAGATAGGGTGAGAAAATTAAAGACCTGGAGAACATGTTGACTCACAATTTAAAAAGATGGAGAACAAGCTATATGATGACAAATAACACCGTTTTCATACGTCCTCTGCTCTGTAACCTCATATGCTACCATTATTGTGCAATGTGTAACCTAATGAAAACTCCAATACGGGTTATTAGAACAAGACTGTCCGCATGTGGTGTGAATGATCTGCTCTTAAAACATGATTGTCTGCGTGTGTGTTAGAGGTTGACCGGCATGGCCGATTAATTAGGGCCGATTTTCAAGTTTTCATAACAATCGGTAATCGGCCTTTTTGGACACCGATAATGGCCCATTACATTGCAATCCACGAGGAAACTGCATGGCAGGCTGACCACCTGTCACGCGAGTGCAGCGCCAAAGGGACCTTGTGGCTGCAAGGAGCCAAGGTAAGTTGCTAGCTAGCATTAAACGTATCTTCACAATCAATCTTCAATTAATCACTAGTTAACTACACATGGTTGATGATATTACTAGGTTAACTAGCTTGTCCTGCGTTGCAAATAATCAATGCGGTTAATTTATCATCGAAATCACAGCCTACTTCGCTAAACGGGTGATGATTTAACAAAAGCGCATTCGTGAAAAAAGCACATTCGTTGCACAAATGTACCTAACCATAAACATCAATGCCTTTCTTAAAATCAGTACACAGAAGTATATTTTTTAAACCTGCATATTTAGTTAAAATAAATGCATGTTAGCAGACAATATTAACTAGGGAAATTGTGTCACTTCTCTTGCGTTCAGTGCCAGCAGAGTCGGGGTATATGCAACAGTTTGGGCCGCCTGGCTCGTTGCAAACTGTGTTTCTTCCTAACAAAGAACGTAATTAATTTGCCATGATTGTACATAATTATGACATAACATTGAAGGTTGTGCAATGTAACAGCAATATTTAGACTTGGGGTTGCCACCCGTTGGACAAAATACGGAATGGTTCCGTATTTCACTGAAAGAATAAACGTTTTGTTTTCGAAAGGATAGTTTCCGGATTTGACCATATTAATGACCTAAGGCTCGTACACAGCAAAGCGCTGTTTATGACTTCAAGCCTATCAACTCCCGAGATTAGGCTGGCAATACTAAAGTGCCTATTAGAACATCCAATAGTCAAAAGTATATGAAATACAAATGGTATAGAGAGAAATAGTCGACGTTGATCTGTGCTTCTATTTCCTCTCTACTGCCAGGCTCTCTGGCCACTCAGTGTGACAACACGGGACGCTGCAGCTGTAAACCAGGTGTGATGGGGGACAAGTGTGACCGCTGCCAACCTGGCTTCCACACCTTGACTGAAGCAGGCTGCAGGTATAAACCAGCACGAACAAGCCAATCACTCTTGCCAGCCACTCAACATGTCATATTTATCTGCTCCAGATCAAGCAATCTTAACGTTTTATTATGGTTCCTTCTAATTTATTTATCGTTTGCGCTTCGTGTGTTAATTTGGGAGTGAGATGGAGCCCGTCGATTTTAGGGTCTATCCCAAATGTATTATTTTAATTGTAACTTTTATTTAACTTGGCAAGTCAGTTAAGAACAAATTCTTATTTACAATGACGGCCTACCCCAGCCAAACCTGGATGACGCTGGGCCACTTGTGCACCGCCCTATGGGACTCCCAATCACGCCCATGATGTGATACAGCCTGGATTTGAACCAGGGACTGTAGTGACACCTCTTGTACTGAGATGCAGTGCCTTAGACCGCTGCGCCACTCGGGACCCTACTCCCAATATAGTACACTACTTTTGACCAGGGCTCTGTTCATAAGTAGTGCACTATAGAGGGAATATGATACCATTTTGGACGCAGTTTAGAGGTCTGTGCCAGGCCAGCAATTGTCCTTTTACTTTATGTAAGGAAATAAACAGGCTCGCAGCAGGTCTGCTTTAGATGGTGGCTGTCAGACCCATGCTGTTAATGTGAATGGCTGTGCTTCCCCTCCCCCCGTCCCTCTGCTATCCAGACCTTGTTCCTGTAACCCTTCCGGAAGCACACAGGAGTGTGATGTCCAGACAGGCCGTTGCCAGTGCAAGGACAACGTGGAGGGCTTCAGTTGTGACAGGTCAGCGTCAGACCTACTCGCTCTCTCCGCCACAGGGATTCATTACGCAGACACACACAACACAGAGACAGCACACACACAAACATGATTTCTTTATACCAAAAAGATACTCTAACAAGGTGTCTTTTCAATTAGGAATGTCATTTGTCTGGGAATATTTATGGGTTTAGATTGAAACAGGGTTACAAAAGACTGTGTCACTTAGGCAGTGAAATACGAGTTGCCTCCATTCAGCTAGTGCAACACAGTTTACGGTATTGTTCATTGGGGAGGTAAACTGTTTTAAAGGTACTTTGCTTTGCAGCATTTCAGCTCCTCTTCTGTTATCACATCCTTATGTTGAACTACAGATGTTTAAAAGCAGCCCCTGACCCACAGAAACACAGGAGAGTACCCCTCTCTCAGTGAAAGAATGCTCTGTATGTGTGCAAAATGGAATTAGACCGGCCACATGGTTCCCCTAGCAGCGAAGGAGAAAATAGCCCATAGATAGCTCACCCCTCCCCACTGAGACAGACTGGCAGCCAGGCCTTCTATGGCTTCTCCCAAGCCAGTCACCACTGCCTTGTCTGCTGCCTGGAACACTCTTCTCTCTGCCTTTGTGCAATGGCCACCACCTAACCCACTCTCACCCCAGTTCTCCCACCCCCAACAACAGCACCTTTCCCCTCCACAGCCCCAGCTCCACAGATGCTGGTGGGTGAAACATTCCTCCCAGCCACTCAGCTGGGCCACAGATGCAATGAATGATCCCCCCCCCAGGGTAGATGTGTCCCAAATAGCACCCTAATCCCTATAATGTGGCCTGGTCCATATAAGGAATAGGATGCCATTTGGCACACTACAGTTTGTCAGATGCTGCATGGTCACTCACAACAAGAGACTGAAATTACAGACCGGTGTTTGTCTGTCTGCCTTTTAGGCGACAGCAGTTTCGCAGTCTAATAAATTGTCATTCTCCCTGGCTGTCATTCGATTAACCTGTCAACACATTTTAATCTCTGTTGAAATGTATACCCATATCATATGAGGACTCGAAAGGCAATATAGGACTCATTATAGAATATAGCCTACGTCTCAAACTGAATGTTAATAGTTTCACACACAGTGCCTTCAGAAAGTATTCATACCCCTTGACTACATAAGTATTCACACCCTGAGTCAATACATGTTATAATCACCTTTGGTAGCGATTACACCTGTGAGTCTTTCTGGGTAAGTCTCTATGAGCCTTGCACACCTGGATTGTACAATATTTGCAATTTTTTTTATTTTTTTATTCTTCAAGCTCTGTCAAGTTGGGTGTTGATCGTTGCTAGACAGACATTTTCAAGTCTTGCCATAGATTTAAGTACATTTAAGTCAAAACTGTATCTCGGCCACTCAGGAACATTCAATGTTTTGGTAAGCAACCAGTGTATATTTGGCCTTGTGTTTTAGGTTATTGTCTAGCTGAAAAGTTAATTAATCTCCCAGTGTCTGGTGGAAAGCAGACTGAACCAGGTTTTCCTCTAGTATTCTGCCTGTGCTTAGCTCCATTCAGTTTATTTTTTATCCTGAAAACTCCCTAGTCCTTAACAATTACAAGCATACCCATAACATGATGCAGCCATTCTATGCTTGAAAATATGGAGAGTGGTACTCAGTAATGTGTTGTATTGGATTTTCCCCAAACAACTTTGTATTCAGGACAAAAAGTTAATAGCTTTGTAAATGTTTTTGCAGTATTGTTTTAATGTTTTGGAATATTTTATTCTGTACAGGCGTCCTTCTTTTCACTCTGTCAATTAGGTTAGTATTGTCATATAACCACAATATTGTTGTTGCTCCATCCTCAGTTTTTTCCTGGCACAGCCATTAAATTCTTAACTGTTTTAAAGTTACCGTTGGCCTCATGGTGAATACTCTGAGTTGTTTCCTTTCTCTCCGGCGACTGAGTTAGGAAGGACGTCTGTATCTTTGTAGTGACTGGGTGTATTAATACACCGTCCAAAGTGTAATTAATAACTTCACCATGCTCAAAGGGATATTCAATGTCTGCTTTTTTTAATTTTCACCCATCTATTAATAGGCGCCCTTCTTTGCAAGGTATTTCAAAACCTCCCTGGTCTTTGTGGTTGAATCTGTGTTTGAAATGCACTGCTCGACTGAGGAACGTTACAGATAATTGTATGTGTGAGGTACAGAGATGAGGTAGTCATTCAGAAATCAGGTTAAAAACAATTATTGCAAACAGTGAGTCCATGCAACTTATGATGTGACTTGTTAAGCACATTTTTACTAATTTTTACTCCTGCGCATATAATTTTTTATGGACATTGCAATTAAAAGGCTGTGGTTTATTTTAGGTGTAAGCTGGGCTACTTCAACATGGACTCCCAGAACCCTCAGGGTTGCACTCCGTGCTTCTGCTTCCAGCATTCCTCTGTCTGTGACAGCGCTGAAGGCTACAGCATCGACACAGTCTCCTCCACCTTCGACCGAGGTGAGCCCATACACACCTTTTCATTGTGGGCTGTTCTGGCTCGGACAAGGCTTACATTTTATTAAGATGGAGGAAGTTTCATGAAATATTCCGAAAGTATGCAAATATCACTGTTAAGTTTTGGAACATTCAGAGAGGTATTTGTGATGTAAAGTTATTGGATAGAATTGAATGTAACAAATATGAGACCTGTTCCTAGATGATGAGCAGTGGACAGGCCAGCAGCGTGACGGCTCCAGTGTTTCAGTCCAGTGGTCCGCTGGTGGAGAGGAGATCTCCCTCATCTCCGATGACTACTTCCCCATGTACTTTGTGGCTCCAGGTACTGTGTGACTGACACTAACTCAAAAACTTTTATTGTGAAAGATGCATTTTTGTATTTTCTTTTTTACTCTTTGAGGACTTAATTGAAGTGAGCCTATGGGGAAACCATAGTGATTGCTCCAAAGACCTATGGGGGATGGTGTCTAATCTAAATTGTGGTGACATTGTTGATGTGATCCTAACAAGTATTTTTTGTTATCTCGTTACTGTAGAGAGGTTCCTGTGCAATCAGCTGCTGAGCTATGGCCAGAACCTCACCCTGAACTTCCGGGTGGACAGGAGAGACACGCGCCTCTCAGCCGAGGATGTGGTTCTGGAGGGGGCTGGCCTCAGAGTGGCTGTGCCTCTCATTGCTCAGGGAAATGCCTATCCTGGAGAGAACAAGCAGACGTTTGTGTTCAGGTGTGTAGACATCATACAGTCATAACCCAGAGATGTGTGTAGAATACCAGCACAACAAAAGTTCATCATTTGAAGTTGACTTTTTACACCATATTCTGTTGTAATAATATCATTTAGAAATTGTCACATAGAAAGCAAATGCATAAAGTTGTCGAATGTCATCTGATGTTGTGAATGCCCCACTAACTGTTTTTTTTCTTCTGTCAGGCTCCACGACAGCACAGACTACCCCTGGAGGCCCACCCTCACTCACTCAGAGTTCCAGAAGCTTCTGCACAATCTGACATCCATCAAGATCCGTGGCACCTACAGCGAGAGAAGTATGCACTCACTCTTCCACCTCACCTCATTTCACGATGTAAACCATGCATACATCCTGGTTCAGGGCCTGTATTCATAAAGGATCTCAGAGTAGGAGTACTGATCTGTGATCATGTTTCCCCTGTCCATATAATCTGATGTATTATAATCTAAAACACACAAAACACAGATCCTAGGTCAGCACCGCTACTTAGAGACGCTTTATGAACATGGGAATAGGACTACAGTAGTATCTGTCGGATTGGATCATGACAAGCGGCAAGTTAGTTAGGTCTAGCGAACTGATAAGCTTTAATTTCATATCCTTTTATCAGTTCTGAGGACATCACGAAGAGGATGTTGAAACTCCAGTCTAGTCATCATATTAGTGCGCAGGTTATGGCTGAATTTTTCTAATTTCCCCTAAAGACACCGTGGTGGTGATTTACCCTGTTATTGAAGTCATCGGATCCTCTCAGAACAAATATCCATATAACTCTAAGAACAAATACATAGTAATATTCAGTTACCCCACTACTTTAGACATGACCGGTGAGACCTAATCAATGCAATAAAAATGAAAAGCTGGGAGACAAGAATGTTGGTGGTCTGTGTCTTTGATTCAGTGTTCACGAAGGTAGGCAAGGCACTTTTGTCACCGTTTCAGCCTAGTGGTCTTTCTCAAGACAAGATACACACATGATCTAATCAATGCTCATCGTTCCCCAGGTGCTGGTTACCTTGACGATGTGAAGCTGATCACGGCGAAGAGAGGTCCCGGGAGCCCGGCTCGCTGGGTAGAGAAGTGTACCTGCCCTCAAGGCTACGTGGGACAGCACTGTGAGAGGTGCGCCCTGGGATACAGGAGGAGCAGACCAGACCTGGGGCCCTTCAGTTCCTGTGACTCCTGCAACTGTAACGGACACAGTGACACGTGCAACCCCGACACAGGTCAGTGAGATGGCAATGACAGGCTTGAGTCCCAAATGGCTCCCTATGTAGTGCACTACTTTAGAGCCGGGCCTATAAGGAAACGATAAAGCCCAGAGGACTAGAGGTTAGAGACAAGTCCTCAATCACCACATGACTGGTTGGGTACATGTCCCAGACAGGAGTTATGCAGTAGACTTGGGCCCCTGTTACTGTATTTGTATCTGCTTGGCGAATTGTGTCTGTGTTTGGAACCGTGGGGGATTCAACATTAAATGTCCCCTTTATAGTACAGTGGAACAGAACAGAGAGTAACAGATCACACTAACGTCATCCAGTAATAACACACTGCTATAAAGAGATGTATCTGTGTGCCCAATGGTTTAAAACAGGACTGATAGGCAGGCTACTCTATCCTCATCTGCTCTAAAGAGGTGTCTGGATGGAAAATAGTGGGGCCCTTTAAACTCTCATTTTAGACTTCCCTCTGGTGGCGGCTAGAGGCATGACGTGTGTGTGTTTTGAAGGGATGTGTGACTGCCAGCACAACACAGCTGGGCTCAGTTGTGAGAGGTGTAAAGATGGATACTATGGAGACTCCACTGTGGGGAGTTCCAGTGACTGCAAGCCCTGCCCCTGCCCCGGAGGATCCACTTGTGCTGTCGTGCCCAAGACCAAGGAGGTTGTCTGCACCAACTGTCCTACTGGAACCACAGGTAATAATACATATTTGCTGTACACTTTTTTTTTTATTAAATATATAAATAATCTGGGATTGAGATAGACAATGGACTTCAGACAACCGACTTTGTAGATACATAGAACCACAAGTAATTAGAACTGGTTGGAGTACTCTGTACATTGTTTTGAAAGTCTTTAAAAAATACTTGTTTAATTACTTACTATTAATTCACAAAATATTAAAATACACAGTTAAAAACATAAATAATTTTTCCAAATTGTGTATATTGTATGTACTTATTTCTTAATTTAGTTTAGAAGTTGTTGGTATGGAAGCTTTTATTCGATATTCACGTATGTTCATAATCACGTGATCCAAATTATGAATTACGACTTTCCCCAGGCAAACGCTGCGAGCTGTGTGATGACGGTTTCTTCGGAGACCCTCTGGGGGAGAACGGGCAGGTGAGGGTCTGTCGGGCCTGTAAATGTAGCGACAACATCGACCCCAACGCTGTGGGCAACTGTGACAGAGAGACCGGGGAGTGCCTCAAGTGTATCTACAACACAGACGGCTTCTTCTGTGACCGCTGCAAAGAGGGCTTCTATGGAAACCCTCTGGCCATCAACCCTAACGACAAGTGCAAACGTAAGACGAGAAAATGTTTTCTGTGTGTGTACTCGAGTTCCACATACTGTACAGATATGACTGATCTTGGCTGATGTGTTTAATGGGTGTCTCTTCGGCCTCCTGTGTTAATGGGTCTCTTCTCCCTCCTGTGTTAATGGGTGTCTCTTCGCCCTCCTGTATTAACCTTTTCACACGTACCAACAAACGGGTGTGATCATTCTACAGTGGTCCCTGCAGCGTACGCTCAAACCAGTGTGATTAGAACGCTTATTTAGAACGTCCAGTTTCGATTGACGCAACAATCAGCATTTGAGCTGGCCACACTTTTTTTTCCGCAGAAACATTTTGCGCAAACACGGTCCTTTCAAAGTTATATCCAGAATGTGACCAGTTTATTTTTGGATGCATTGTTCAGACATTTATAGAAGTAGCTGAGTGAAAGATGAGTGAACCATTCCTTCCTCATTAAAATATGTTTTGTGTGACCAATTGCGTGACACCCAGAATGCATTGTATAATGTCAACAAACATGGCGCCACACATAGCTGGAAAATAGTTTAGCTCGTTATAATCAGTACAACCTTCAAAAAAAGTATTTTACACACATCATAGGTGTCCATTACAATATATGCAATAATCAGAATGCGTTATTTGTCACCAGTACTTGAAAATGTGAATAAAACTGTAAATACATTATGATACATACATACATACATGCATACAGTGAGGGGAAAAAAGTATTTGATCCCCTGCTGATTTTGTACATTTGCCCACTGACAAAGAAATGATCAGTCTATAATTTTAATGGTAGGTTTATTTGAACAGTGAGAGACAGAATAACAACAAAAAAATCCAGATAAAACACGCATGTGAAAAATGTTATAAAATGATTTGCATTTTAATGAGGGAAATAAGTATTTGACCCCCTCTCAATCAGAAAGATTTCTGGCTCCCAGGTGTCTTTTATACAGGTAACGAGCTGAGATTAGGAGCACACTCTTAAAGGGAGTGCTCCTAATCTCAGCTTGTTACCTGTATAAAAGACACCTGTCCACAGAAGCAATCAATCAATCAGATTCCAAACTCTCCATGGCCAAGACCAAAGAGCTCTCCAAGGATGTCAGGGACAAGATTGTAGACCTACACAAGGCTGGAATGGGCTACAAGACCATCGCCAAGCAGCTTGGTGAGAAGGTGACAACAGTTGGTGCGATTATTTGCAAATGGAAGAAACACAAAAGAACTGTCAGTCTCCCTTGTGGAGTTGCAATGATCATGAGAACGGTGAGGAATCAGCCCAGAACTACACGGGAGGATCTTGTCAATGATCTCAAGGCAGCTGGGATCATAGTCACCAAGAAAACAATTGGTAACACACTACGCCGTGAAGGACTGAAATCCTGCATCGCCCGCAAGGTCCCCCTGCTCAAGAAAGCACATATACATGCCCGTCTGAAGTTTGCCAATGAACATCTGAATGATTCAGAGGACAACTGGGTGAAAGTGTTGTGGTCAGATGAGACCAAAAAAGGACAGGACAACTTCACCGCATCAAAGGGATGATGGACAGGGCCATGTACCGTCAAATCTTGGGTGAGAACCTCCTTCCCTCAGCCAGGGCATTGAAAATGGGTTGTGGATGGGTATTCCAGCATGACAATGACCCAAAACACACGGCCAAGGCAACAAAGGAGTGGCTCAAGAAGAAGCACATTAAGGTCCTGGAGTGGCCTAGCCAGTGGTAGGTTTATTAGACCTTAATCCCATAGAACATCTGTGGAGAGAGCTGAAGGTTTGAGTTGCCAAACGTCAGCCTCGAAACCTTAATGACTTGGAGAAGATCTGCAAAGAGGAGTGGGACAAAACCCCTCCTGAGATGTGTGCAAACCTGGTGGCCAACTACAAGAAACGTCTGACCTCTGTGATTGCCAAGAAGGGGTTTGCCACCAAGTACTAAGTAATGTTTTGCAGAGGGGTCAAATACTTATTTCCCTCATTAAAATGCAAATCAAATAATAACATTTTTCACATGTGTTTTTCTGGATATTTTTGTTGTTATTCTGTCTCTCACTGTTCCAATAGACTGATAATTTCTTTGTCAGTGGGCAAACGTACAAAATCAGCAGGGGATCAAATACTTTTTTCCCTCACTGTACATACATACATACTGTATGCGCCTACAGTATAAATGTTGATAGGAACGCACACATGTCCAAGTTATTATTTGTAAGGAAAACAATTAGGAAGGCAAAGCGAGCGCTAGCAAGACATTTTTCAAATTCTTGCAAGACTACGCAAATATATGCATACTTTATCTACGCAAACATGAGTGAAGTGTAGTGGGCTCTCCTCGAAGAGAGAAGTTTTGTCCGGCTCAGCAAGGCCTCAAACATAAATTGTCCACAACGCTGAAATGGGCTTCTTCTATGTGAATTAATTAGGAGGAGGAACACGCCTCAATTCAAACTTGTGAGAAAATAATAATAATTTGAAATTGACAAGTTGAAACAGCCTATAGATAATTATCAGGCAGCGCGTGTTAACTGTCCTGTTGCGTAATAATCACATTTTGGAACAGTGAGTGCATTCTGACATCACGTGCATAAAACACGGGGCGACCATTAGAGATATTTGGAACTCACAAGGGAAAAGGTTAATGGGTGTCTCTTCACCCTCCTGTGTTAATGGGTGTCTCTTCGCCCTCCTGTGTTAATGGGTGTCTCTTCACCCTCCTGTGTTAATGGGTGTCTCTTCACCCTCCTGTGTTAATGGGTGTCTCTTCGCCCTCCTGTGTTAATGGGTGTCTCTTCGCCCTCCTGTGTTAATGGGTGTCTCTTCACCCTCCTGTGTTAATGGGTGTCTCTTCGCCCTCCTGTGTTAATGGGTGTCTCTTCGCCCTCCTGTCCCCAAATAGACAGTGTTCTGTTCCGTGTGTACAGTTCAGATAGATGTACTTTACAGAGGTCACTGATGCTTGCTGTGTTAGCCATGGGTTTCTCTTGTCTCTCCTGTCCCCAGCCTGCTCCTGCTCTCCATATGGCACAGTGGACAGACAGACCAGCTGTCTACACGTCACAGGCCAGTGCCAGTGTTTCCCCCACGTCACCAACAGGGACTGCAGCGCCTGTCAGCCTGGCTTCTTCAACCTGCAGAGCGGAACAGGCTGTGAACAGTCAGTAACAGTACCCACTCTGCCAATACCTCAATATGGATATTTAGTAGAAGTGTTTCTTAGTAGGAATAGAGGTCTATGAAGCTTCTACCTGCCTGATTTTGATCACTGTACCTCAACTGTTGATATTTTCTTATTGGCAATAGAGGTCTGTAATATGCTATCTGTTGGATTTCGATCGCAGGTATGTTTCTAAGTTGTAATGTGCCTTCTTTGATATCATGACAGATGCAACTGCAATTCTATTGGGTCCACCAACGGTCAGTGTGACATCGGTTCCGGTCAGTGTGAATGCCAGCCCGGCGTCACCGGTCAGCACTGTGAACGCTGTGAGGTCAACTTTTTCGGATTCGGATTGTCAGGCTGCAAACGTACGCTTTCTCTTTCTTAAATCTCTCTTTGACATGATGAAACTCTGAGAATGCGTCTTAATGAGCCATGCAGCTGTGTGTGACTATATTACTTGAGTAGGTTGTGACATGGTCTAATGGGAAGAGAATATCATCATAACCTGAAGACTGTCTGACTGTATTTATTGTCATTATATCTTTTCAGCCTCCGCTCTGAAATCACACTCATGTTTCAAGAGCCTCTTTAATTTTGGCCAGTTTCTCATCTCTTTTCTTCTACTCTAGCGTGCGACTGTGACCCGGAGGGCTCCTCGACGGCCCAGTGTAAAGAAGATGGCCGCTGTGTGTGCCGTCCAGGCTTTGTGGGAGCTAGGTGTGACATGTGTGAGGAGAACTACTTCTACAACCGCTCTACTCCCGGCTGCCAGCAGTGTCCATCCTGTTACTCCCTTGTCAGAGACAAGGTAAAGAATCTTGGTGTTGTTTTTGTCAGTGGATTATTTTTGTCAATAAAGTTGAGTTCTAGCACACCATCTCTTCTCTGTCCTTTCCTGTCTTTTCACTGTCTCTGTCCAATAAACTTAATTAAATATATATTTTATAAGAATATTTTAAGTTGAGTGTGCTTAGCATGTCTGTACAGATGCATAGGAACCCACTCTATGCCTTGTGGTTTTACTCTTACATAGGTGAACCAGCAGAGACAGAAGCTGCATGACCTGCAGACTTTAATTGACAACCTGGACTCGACGTCAGAGACTGTGAGTGACAAGGCGTTTGAGGACCGACTGAAGGAGGCAGAGAAAGCCATAATGGACCTACTGGACGAGGCTCAGACCAGCAAAGGTGCAAGCCTTGACCCTTTTGGGGATTTTATGATATTGACATGTAATGTCTCGCTTGCTTGAAGATATGCATTCAATAGCCGTTAGATGAAATTGATCATGTGAATTTTTTAGGACATAATGGGTCAATCAATCAAACAAATGTTATTGTCCCGAGAGGGGAATTTCATGGTGTCACTAGGTTGAAACAATGCTGTTCTTGTCAACTAGAATTAGATCAAATGAATCATACATTTGAGTAATTTTTTTTTTTGACAGTGAAAGATTGAGGCAGGGATTGAACCCCGGTCTCCGGGGCCATACATGTACATACATAAACTCAGCAAAAAAAGAAAAGGCCCTTTTACAGGACCCTGTCTTTCAAAGATAATTCGTAAAAATCCAAATAACTTCACAGATCTTCATTGTAGGGTTTAAACACTGTTTCCCATGCTTGTTCAATGAACCATAAACAATTAATGAACATGCACCTGTGGAGCGGTCGTTAAGACACTAACAGCTTACAGACGGTAGGCAATTAAGGTCACAGTTATGAAAACTTAGGACACTAAAGAGGCCTTTCTACTGACTCTGAAAAACACCAAAAGAAAGATGCCCAGGGTCCCTGCTCATCTGCGTGAACATGCCTTAGGCATGCTGCAAGGAGGCATGAGGACTGCAGATGTGGCCAGGGCAATAAAATGCAGTGTCCGTACTGCGAGACGCCTAAGACAGCGCTACAGGGAGACAGGATGGACAGCTGATCGTCCTCGCAGTGGCAGACCACGTGTAACAACTGCCCAAGTTACACCAGGAACGCACAATCCCTCCATCAGTGCTCAGACTGTCCGCAATAGGCTGAGAGAGGCTGGACTGAGGGCTTGTAGGCCTGTTGTAAAGGCAGGTCCTCACCAGACATCACCGGCAACAACGTCACCTATGGGCACAAACCCACCGTCGCTGGGCCTGACAGGACTGGCAAAAAGTGCTCTTCACTGACGAGTTGCGGTTTTGTCTCACTGGGGGTGATGGTCGGATTCGCGCTTATCGTCGAAGGAATGAGCGTTACACCGAGGCCTGTACTCTGGAGCGGGATCGTTTTGGAGGTGGAGGGTCCGTCATGGTCTGTGGCTGTGTCACAGCATCATCGGACTGAGCTTGTTGTCATTGCAGGCAATCTCAACGCTGTGCGTTACAGGGAAGACATCCTCCTCCCTCAAGCGGTACCCTTCCTGCAGGCTCATCCTGACATGACCCTCCAGCATGACAATGCCACCAGCCATACTGCTCGTTCTGTGCGTGATTTCCTGCAAGACAGGATGTCAGTGAAATGCCATGGCCCGCGAAGAGCCTGCATCTCAATCCTATTGAGCAAGTCTGGGACTTGTTGGATCGGAGGGTGAGGGCTAGGGCCATTTCCCCCAGAAATGTCTGGGAACTTGCAGGTGTCTTGGTGGAAGAGTGAGGTAACATCTCACAGCAAGAACTGGCAAATCTGGTGCAGTCCATGAGGAGGAGATGCACTGCAGTACTTAATGCAGCTGGTGGCCACACCAGATACTGACTGTTACTTTTGATTTTGACCCCCCCCTCTTTGTTCAGTGACCCATTATTCCATTTCTGTTAGTCACATGTCTGTGGAACTTGTTCAGTTTGTCTCAGTTGTTGAATCTTATGTTCATACAAATGTTTGCACATGTTAAGTTTGCTGAAAATAAACGCAGTTTACATGGGAGTATTTCCGCTCAGATTGGGAGCTGTGAATGCTGCTTTTGTTTTTTCAGATGTGGACAAAGGCCTGCTGGAGCGCCTGGGGAAACTGAACAGCACACTGACCACTCAATGGAATCGTCTGCAGAACATCAGGAACACCGTGGACAACACCGGAACCCAGGCCGACAAGGCCCGCAACCGAGTCCGAGACGCCGAGAACCTGATCGGCCGTGCCCGCGAGGAACTGGACAAGGCCAAGGACGCCATCAGCAAACTGGTGGGTCATCCCATAATTAATAAAAAAAAATGTGACGTCCATAACTAAGGATGCATCCCGAATGTTACCCTATTCCCTATATAGTACACCACCTTTGCTTATAGGGCCCTGGTCAAAAGGAGTTAATTATATTGGGGAAAGGATGCCATTTGGGACGCAACCTAAGACACTTAGATCAATGATCGCATGATCTTACCGCATTATCTACTTTGGATGTAGTATATTTTAATTGTTACTATTCTTGTTGCGTTAACCCTTAGTTCATGTTTCTTCCCAACCATAGCACACTGATGAATGCCTTCATCCTGCATGAGAGAAACAACAGGAAGTTAATTGATTCCCTACTTTATTATTTTTCTCCTCCAGGACATCAAAGCACCCTCAATCAGTGGAGATCCTAACAACATGACTCTTCTGGCAGAGGAGGCTCGCAATCTGGCCGACAAGTAAGGACTAGCTACAATGATTAAATAATTATGTTGTTCTCTAATATGTATTGCTCCATACAATCCACCCTGGTTTCCTGGATATGCAATTCTGAGTGGGAGGGGGGAAAGTGCACATGCCAAATAATAAACACCCTATCACCACTTTTGATCTTATTTGATTATATTATTGCGCTGCAAGAAACCAAAAGACAGCTTTCTGCTTCGTCTATGAAAAACAAATCCAATCCCCGTGTTTCATCTGCAGACATAAAATGGACGCGGATCAAATTGAGAAGATCGCCAAGGATGCCAATGACACGTCCACCAAGGCTCTCAACCTTCTGACGAAGACTCTAGATGGCGAGGGCAAGACCAACCAAGACATTGATGAGCTCAACAGGAAGTATGTCACTGTCTGCAACTCTCTCTCTCTCCTAAAAACTACAATTAAATCATACTAACGTTGATCCTGTCCGGAAAATGTCTTATAAGCTAGTATAGGTTCAAATCCCCTCAACAGTTTTATAATTGAACGATCATGTTCATCCACTCAGGTACAATGAGGCAAAGGACCTGGCCAAGAACCTGGAGAAACAGGCCAACAAGGTGCATGCTGAGGCAGAGGAAGCAGGCGACAAAGCCCAGAAGATCTATGCTAATCTGACAAGCCTGCCACCTTTCAACACCAAATCACTGGAGGTCAGTTACATGAAGTGACTGTAACCCTCTTTTAGGTGGAGACAGTGTCTCCATCCCAAATGGCACCTTATTCTCTATATAGTGCACTACTGGTCAAAAGTAGTGCACTAGAAATGGAATATGGAGCCATTTGGGACGGAGACACTCATCAGGAATCATTTAATTTATTTTATGTATTAAACAAACCTTTTGAAAGATATTCCCAGTCTGAATGAGTGACAGGTTACTCTTCAGAGTCATTGAAAGGGTTTGTGTATCACAAGACATACATGTAAATGTAAAGGGCCATCAGGACATTACTGAAGTAGTTTCAAAGTCTTGAAGGATAACTTATCTTAACATCCGATTACAGGACGAAGCGAGCAAGATCAAGAAGGAAGCGTCTGACCTGGACAAGCTGATTGACAAGACAGAGAAAGAGTACAACGACTTGAGGGACGATCTGAGAGGGAAGGAGACTGAGGTCCGCAAGCTGCTGGAGAAGGGCAAGACGGAGCAGCAGGTAGTACAAGAGACCTTTACTTAGAGTTGCAAAAATTTGAATAACTTTCCCAAAATGTCCAGGTTTTCCAGAAATCCCGGTTGGAGGACTCCCAGATTTCCTGCTAATTCCCTGCTGATTCAAGGAATCTTCCAACCAGGAGTTCTGGGATTTTTGGGAAAGTTGCCAAAAGTTTTATTTTATCTTTCTGGTGTCTATAAGCTTTGCTCTAAATAGATCTGTCTCTCATGTAGAGCTTGTGAGGGTTTCACCCCCTTTGAAATTGCTAGTGTGTGTCTCCATTTTAAGATTTAGCTTTAACATGCCATATTAAACAAGGCATGAAATTAACCACATTTGCATATGTGACGAATTACCACAGCATTGATTGGCCTCCTCACTCGTTCAGCCACTAAGTATAGCGATATTGTACAAGCCGTTTATTCAGAACTATTCAAATGAATTGAGCTGTTTTGTCTGTTTTTGTTGTCCGTGGGTTGTGTCCCAAATGGCACTCTATTTCCTGTAAACTGCACTACCTTTGACAAGGGCCCTATGGGGAATAGGGTGCCATTTGTTACACAAATAGAACTAATGACTGTCTCTATCTGTCCCTGCAGACTGCCGATCAGTTGTTGGCTCGTGTCGATGCTGCCAAGGCGCTGGCTGAGGAGGCCGCCAAGAAGGGGAGGACCACCTACCAGGAGGCCCAAGACATTCTGGGAAATCTGAGAGGTACTTAGTAGCAGGACTGGTGGAGAGGCCAGGGAAAAGCCCCTTCCTGCCTGATGGTAGATGATTTCTTCAGAATGGTGGGAGTGAAAACCATATCGAGACCACTATGCTTTAAAAACTGTACATTTTGCCTCCGATGGATGTTAAAGAGAAAATACCATTGTTGTATAAAATATGGTTATAGTATTCAGATTTACTCAACCTTCTCATTGTCCAACACAGACTTTGACAAGCGGGTGAATGACAACAAGACGGCAGCTGAGGACGCCATGAAGAGAATCCCAGAGATCAACGCTACCATCATTGCGGCCAATGAGAAGACCAAGCAGGCTGAGGGGGCGCTAGGCAACGCAGCTGCAGACGCCAAGGAGGCCAAGAGCAAGGCAGAGGAGGCAGAAAAGATAGCCAGCACTGTGCAGAAGGTACATAATATTACTGGTATATTGTTATATTATAGCTAGGTAATTTATGACAATTGATGCTACTGTCCTGAAATGACGTGGTCAAACTCAGAGGTGGCCTCTTGATATAACCCGTGTCTCTCAGTAGATTAAATGTTTTGAAAATCTATTATTTTTGTGGTCATCAAATATGATGTTTCACATAGAATAATAAACCCACTTTCAAACTGTCAACATGCACTAAGCCCCCTCTGTCCCCCTCTCATCTGATGTATCAAATAATAAACTATTCAACCTATAAGAAATTATATACCTACTTTCAAATTGTCAACATGCATTAATCTCCCTCTGTCTGTTCACCCAACAGGGTTCTGCTAAGACCAAGGCGGATGCAGAGAAGGCCTTTGAGGACACCATGATGCTGGATGGGGAGGTGAACGGCATGATGGACCAGCTGAGTGCAGCCGAGGCAGAGCTGGCCAAGAAGAAAGCTGAAGCCGACCAGGACATGATGATGGCTAGCATGGTGCGTGTCTGTCTGGTCGGCATCTGAAATTGCACCCTATTCCCTGTGTAGTGTACTACATTTGACCAGGGCCCATAGGGCTCTCTTCAAAAGTAGTGCATCATATAAGGGAATAGGGTGCCATTTGGGATGCATGTTCTCTGTCTGGGGCTATGATGATATCATTAGATTCTCATAACCTTACGAACTCCTAGAAGATCTCTTTGGGTTGGAAATCACAGAGCTCTGAGAATGTTTGTGCATATAAGCTGTCTACACAGAGCTTGAGTTGCTCAGTGTTTGTAGTTCTTGGCAATATTGTTTAGAGAAATAATAAACATTGAGGCTAAACATTAAGAAAAGCAAGTGGATGAACACTGCTGAGGGTTAAGGAAGTCTCAAGTGTTTTACAACTGTTTATGTTCGTTGTGGTCTGGAATTCTGACTCTGACATGTCAACTATGTTGTTTTGGTATTTCAGGCATCAGACAATGCAAAGGAAGCGGAGGACAATGCCCGCAAAGCCAAGAGCGCTGTCAGAACCGTTCTCAACACGATCAACGACCTGCTCAAGTCACTGGGTGAGTGAATGGTATTTGATTAAGCAAACTGGTTATTTCTGTGGATGTAAGAATACAAGCAGGGATATAATTGAGTCATTATATTTAATTATTGTTTCTGGCTTGTGCATTGTGTGTAACCAAGCAATATTCCATCAGTCAGGGTTTTACTTGCACAAGTCAAAATGACTCTACTGACAGTCTTATATCATTGAGCTAAAGCTTACACCTCCTCTGTCCCGTTTCAGGCAACATTGACAAGGTGGACCTGAGCAAGTTGGGCTTGATTGAGGGGTCGCTGAAGCAGGCCAAGGACAAAATGGCGAACAGTGACCTGGACCGCAAGCTGGCGGAGCTGAATGACGTGGCCAAGAGCCAGGAGGAGATGATCACCGACTACGACAGGCAGATCAGGGAGATCCGGTCTGACATTGCCAACCTCAACGACATCAAGAACACATTACCCGATGGCTGCTTCAACACCCCATCCCTAGAGCGACCTTAACCCCCTCTCTCCACCACCTGTACCCTCCTTCCTCATATCCCGTCTACCACTCCTTCCTCATATCCCGTCTACCACTCCTTCCTCATATCCCGTCTACCACTCCTTCCTCATATCCCGTCTGTACCACTCCTTCCTCATATCCCGTCTGTACCACTGCTTCCTCATATCCCGTCTGTACCACTCCTTCCTCATATCCCGTCTGTACCACTGCTTCCTCATATCCCGTCTGTACCACTCCTTCCTCATATCCCGTCTGTACCACTCCTTCCTCATATCCCGTCTGTACCACTCCTTCCTCATATCCCGTCTGTACCACTCCTTCCTCATATCCCGTCTGTACCACTCCTTCCCACATCTAACACTCGGGCAGAATGCCACCTTTTTACCAAAATGGTTTTAATTATTTTAATTTTTTTGCTTTGTCTTGTTTTTTTACGAGAGAGAAGCTAAGTTTCATGGTTTTAAAGAAAGAGAAGAAGCAGCTTTGACATGCAGAAACGTGAAATGAACTAAGGGCAGTCGACAAAAAACGTGCATCCATTCTCCTTAAGTGCAGCAGGTTAGGACAGGTGTGGCATACCTCGCTCCAGAGTAAAGAAAACCCACATGACTGCACCACCTCCGGACTGTTCCTACACTTCTACGTGGAGGACCATTACAGCGTCTTGTTTCATCACAACCTAAACCACCCCGACAGAAAACAAGGAGAAATGTCCTCAGCCTTTTCGGATGGGTCTGTGTCATGAAATACCATTTGTTTTATTTGATATGGTATCAAACAAGTTATCCTTACCCATCATTCTAGACCCAAGGGCATGCTGGGAATGGTTTGTGAGATATTGTTTAGCTATAGGTATTGTGCAACTTCCAATACATATGTGCCATCCTTGGTGTTATCAACCATTTGTTTAAAAAACAAGCAGTGAAGGAATTCTCACAAGTTTATATATTTTGTTTGCCTTCATTTGCTTCCAAAGCTACATGTCTTGCATGGAGAAAGTATTCCTGTTATTATTACACATTTTTACAGTATTCAACTCTACTGCACATTCTGCTCCATACCCACATTAAATAATACTACAGTTTACTATAGAATACTACACTACTTAGTATATAATTCTGTAGTGTACTACACATTGCACTACAGCATCTCCCAAACTCTGTCCTCTGGACCCACGTTTTGTTTTTTGCCCTGGCACTACACCGCTGATTCAAATAATCAACTCATCATCAAGCTTGGATTATTTGAATCGGCTGTGTAGTGCTGGGGCAAAAATACAAAAATGCACCCCTTGAGGTCCCCAGGACAGAGTTTGGGAAACACTGCTGTAGTATATATCGATCATTGGTAGTACTTACTATAGAATGTTGTAGAATACTATAGTGAATACTACAGAATACTACAGACCACAAAAACACTACAGTAAATACTATAGTTATGTCCACAAAAACACTACAGTAATTACTATAGTATATATATTACAGGGTTTAATTTGCATATACCCTGTCCATTCCCATATCCCAATTTGTGCCACCCATAAGTGACAAACCTACATGACAAGTATAGACCATATATTGTGTTCCCTACAGGTTATAAAAAGGAGCAGAAGCTCTGAACTGTCCGTTCAGACCTTAGTCCTTCATACCTACAGGTTATGGAACATTTTCTTTTGTGTATTTTTTCCAGTAGGTTTCCTCAAGGATAACATGTCAAAGATAATAAAACAAAAACATTATAGTAAATACTAGTTATTTCCACAAAAACCCTACAGTAAATATTACAGTATACTACAGTCTGCAAAAACACAGTAATTACTATAGTATATGCTACAGTTTTTTTCTTACTACAGTATTTACTATAGTAAACAGTAAATACTACAATAAATACTACAGTATTCACTGTATTTTTACACTACATTCACTTTTTTCACTCTAGTATTTTTTCACTCCAGTGAATACTACAGTAAAGTCTCCAAAAACACTACAGGGAATACTATAGTATTAAACAATAGTATACCTTAGTATTTTTTCATGTGGGAATGGATAACTGAAAAGCTGTTAAATGAAACCAGCAAGTGGGTCTTTAAAATGGCTCTGATATTTCTGACATTTGAGACAGTCCTGTACCGCCCAGTGAAACAATATGGTTAAATATAATTGTATGTAAAAAAATATATATATAATTAACACTACAAATCTTGTTTTTTGTCTGATGTTTTTTCCTCCCTAAGCTGCTGCTTAAAACAGGTGTATTGCAAATCACACATTAATATTTTTTAAGACAAAATTCTACACTATGCAACTTTGTACATTTTGCGTAGCAAGACTTTATCTGATACACTGGTGCTAATAATTATTTCAAATGTTATATTTTTGTGTGAATGTTTTTTATTCTGATATAGAGTGAGGAATTATTATTTGTGTAAATATATGCTTAAATGATTCAGGGCTGGCTGATTGTTAAACCCAAGACCCAGCGGCCACCTCGTATAGGTTTGTCTCGCAAAAAAATCTACTGAAACCTCCACATAATATATAAATATATATGATAAGTTCTGTGGTATAATATGCTTGCTTGTGTACATGGCTCGGTGTTGTTGCCTCATAGCTCTGCCATTATTAATTTGTTTTTAATTATCAGTGGGTGGTCACCAATTAATTGATGAATGCTTTTAAAACGAGAACCTTTTATCCTTGACTGACAAATTCAGGACTGTGTAAGGGATGGCCCTAAAGAAGCCATCAGTCTACATTTAAGCATCGTTTAATTTTACTGAATTTAAATCATTGACTCCAAGAAAATAAACTTGGTCACAAGTTGCTAGTTAACCATTTAGTGTTTTGTGCCTTAATATGCGGTCAATATTCACATCACTTAGTTCCTAACAAGGACGTCATGTTTATCGCACACATTACGTTTCAGACAAACACTCTTTTCACGCATAACATTGTCTCCTCACACGTTCGCTACACGGTGTCCTCGCATTTCAGTAGAACAGCAGGGATTTTGTTGATGGGTCCAGAACAGCAGCCAGCCAGCCGCGATACAGTAAATGAATAGGTTATAACCTGGAAACCACTCATCCTTCCCATTCAACATCTCTCATCCTCAAAACACCAATACTCACTCCTTTCCTTAGCCTGCCTTCTATCATGTTGGGTAGTTGTTTAGCTAACCTTTTACCCACAATTCTATAGATTGTGTCAGAGGCTAAAACGATGTACTCTGCAGTGAACCATCTTTTGCCGTCTCTTACCTTTCCAGGCTACCACACTGCTGTGGAAGAATGTGCAGCACATACTTTTGGTGTATAAAACAGTATTTCTAATTTATAATGTCTCAAGTATTTGTATTATTTTGTTGCAGTAGACTATGATATGTATGTGTTGCACAATCTTGTTGTGGTCATTTGGCTATGGAGGGCATGTTCTGTTGTACAATATAATACAAAGGCACTAATTCACTGCAACATTTCATTTGTGAGGACCCGAGAAAACCCTGTTTGTGAATCAATTGCCTGTAAATCCAATCGTAACATTTTAAATAAAAATAATATTACAGGAACTGCTTCCGTTGATGTGTGATTGTATTAAATGTCATGCTGCCTCAGGGTTCTGTACGTTGCATTTGCTGAAATATAACATTGCTTATTAATCTCTTATTTTAATCTCTTAGTTTAATCTTGAGGCTATTTAGTCTTTAGGACATTCAGGAAAACATTTAGGTGTATTAGATATGTTGTTTTTTCTTTGAATGAATGCCTGTTGATTCCACAATGTTTCTTGTCTGTGCAGTGAAACATGCTAGTGTATTCGCATAAATAAGATGCAACCCTTATTTTCTGCTGCTGCATTCATGATCCCCCAAAAAGATTCAGAAAAATCCCCTTGTTCACTCTCCAAACCAGTTTAGCAGCAAAGTCTTGACTGCATGTTGAATTGGCACAATCAAAAATGTCTATTGAACTGCTAAGTTTTTTTGTGTCTACATGTTTTCCTTTAGAATTATTTCTGTACATGCAGGAGGGGCCCTAACAAATCACCGCTCCTGTGTGTTTGTTTGTGTATGTGCCGAGGGTGTGGTGTTGACAGGGTCCTGTGCTAGCGGGAAGGGTGCAGCTTTTAGTGCGCGCGTGTGACTAGTGCACACCTCAGTTGGTCTGATCACCGTGTCAGAGCATGACACTATAAGGGTGTGGCAGCCATTTTCAAACAGTACAAAACTCATAGCCCTTAGGCACCTTTTTTCCCTTATCAGGAATGTACTCATCTCTGAAGGATGTCTTGCTGTTTGTCTGGCCACACATCTGAGTCCAAGGGTGTGGCTATATAATGTTAAAAGATACATTCAATGAATCTGTACAGTATTTAAATCATGGAAACTTATTCAAATGAGGCATAGGAAAAATATCAGATTGATTGAACAGGTGACTAGAAAAGTTGCTTTGTGAACTGAGCAAATATGATAATGTATATGAGGTGTGAAATTCAGATTTTCAAGCTTTGTTTGTTCTTTCACCTGTAACTGACTTGTGTCCCTTTTTATGGTGTTATGCTTCACAGGGTGTTCCCCACCCAAAGTGGAACAATACCATCCATATGTTCAAACACGAAGTGGGTGAATCATTCTTGTTCTGGATTGGTAAATAACTGCCAACCCTTGAGGAGATGGAAAAAAGTATTATTACTACGGTGAATGTTCTATCCAAAGTGCTGTTGCTCAGAAACAAATGTGTGTTTCCAAATAAACAGACTTAAGTGATGTTGGCAGATGATCGATATTGGATTGAACAATTTCCAGGCTGTGTGTAAAATACGTCTTCTGACCTCCAAATAGGACTTCCTGGAATAAATTAAAGGTTTATATAAATGGGGGGGGTGTTGCTGCACATGGTTTAGCTTGATTTAAGCAATCAAGTTGATCCTGATATTGAAAACCATAACACATTTAAGAAACTTAGTTTCAACTGTTTGCGTGTAATAAGTGCCTCATCTTCGATTCATCAGCAAAACAATAACAAACCCTTTAAAGGAAATGGAAACAGCTACCTATGTCAGGTCTTTTGGTTTGAGGTTTTGTTTTTCATATTTTTTCTATTGTGGGGTGTTCTCTTAATTTTGCGCTGTAGACATATTGCAGATTATTTGTAATTATGCTTTTGATGGGAAGGTGAAAATACACAAGCATAATCCAGTTGTATTCACTTTTGTAGTAACACACTTGTAGTAACACACTTTTGTAGTAATCCATTAGGATACATATTTCTGTTAAGCTTTGTTTTCTATTTAAAGTCTTCACTTATTCATGTTACTGTTCATATGGGAATTAGATCTTCTAGATTCACATTTTGAAATGTTCCTTCGAGTATGTCTAGTGAATTGTGAAGCGGATGTAAACATTTCTGTAAAAATCCTGAGTGAGTGACTGTCTATTTCATGCTGCATCAAACAACACTTCTCTTTATTCACGTCTTGACAATGTCAATAGTAGTGATACAGAGCCAGACATTTCCTGTGAGAGTGGGCACAGCCAGTGTATGGCCTCTGAATCACACGTGAGTAACCTTCCAGCTGTGAGACTGTACTCGACATGCCACAGCCTGCCACAGGGAGGTGTTAAAAGAAGCTCACCTGGGGATGTTGAGCAGAAACATCAGGTGTAACCGGCCTGATCAGCCTGTTAGTTTGATTTGTACTTATATGAGAATTTTGATCTACTTAATTCCCATTTGATTTTCTGTGACCATGAAGAGCAGTTGGATATTTCTGTGTGGACTTTCTCTTTGTACCTGGTCTGTTATCCAAGGAACCTACAGATATGGAGGATGTGAGTGTCTAACTTTTTACCTAATGATTAATATCAAAATCCTAAATTATTATAGTTATGTCTGCATATATAATCAGCCTTCAGCATTTTTAAATAGGTTGTTGCTTTTGAATTGGGGACATGAATTTAGAATTATTTGACCTCTTTCAGGCTCGGAGGAAAGGAGGTAGCGACAGAACACAATTTTAGCTAATTGGGCTACCTGCAGCAGTTGTATTCCTGTAAATCTGTATTTGTGTGTTTGGTCTTTGTAGCTAAAGTAGATATAAAAATGACACACTTTATCTCAGGATATTTACCACCGGTATGCTTTTAGGCGGAAGGGGGTTTACGATTTTAAGAAACATGATAGTACTACAGAGTTACATAGACTATACTACTATAATACTATACTATAGTCTATGAAGGTCTCAGTAGATCTTGATGTGAAACTGGATATGTTTACTTGTGGTACTCTTAGCAAAGATAATAAATCCTCAACACTTTCCTTACTGTGTGGTGCGGTGGTAAATATATCCAAAGTGACTTAGCCATGCGCGCATGCAATTTACATATGGGTGGTCCCGGAAATCGAACTCACTGTCCTGGTGTTGCTAGCACTATGCTCTACCAACGGAGCTACAGAGGACCACCCATTATAAGGGGTGACATTTTGAACCCTCAAGTTGCTGAGTTGGGCAACCATACTGACCTGGAAGGCCTGAATCACTGCATTATTGATGGGTCTTCCCCAAATGGCAGCCTATTCCTTAGATAGTGCACCACTCTGGGTCCCACACAGTAGTGCACTATATAGAAATAGGGTGCCATTTGGGATGCAGACAATAACTCATGTCTCCTCTTAGGGCATGACGACTTGATGTTCTGAGCTCTGTACCTTTCTAGATTACCCCATCGACAAAAACAGCTACAAGCTGCAGCCTGTCATTATCACAGGAACTCCTCAGAGTATCATTTAGTGTGTGAAAGGAGAATTTGATATCCTCAGGCTAGGGGCGGCAGGTAGCCTAGTGGTTAGAGCGTAACCGGAGCGTTGCAAGTTCGAATCCCCGAGCTGGCAAGATAAAAATCTGTTGTTATGCCCCTGAACAAGGCAGTTAACCCACTGTTCCCCGGGTGCCGAAGACGTGGATGTCGATTAAAGGCAGCCCCCCGCACCTCTCTGATTCAGAGGGGTTGGGTTAAATGCGGAAGACACATATTTCAGTTGAAGGCATTCAGTTGTACAACTGACTAGGTACCCCTCTTTCCCTAATTTATGCTTGGGAAAATGGTCATCAAATAATTGATGAAGGACAGTATGTGTTGGCTATGATGGTACAAACCATTACCATAGCAAACAGACAGACATTTGCTTGACTGCAAACATTGTGTTGCCCACAGTGGGTGTGCTTGATAGAGTGAGTATCTTTCGTCTCTCATAGCTTGGGAATGAGGTATTATGAGATCTGAGTCTGCTGACAGTGGTTTAAACTTCACACCGCTGTGAGAAAAGACTGAGGCTGTGCAACTCCCAACCCCTCCTTACACATTGTATAAAGATGGTAGCCTACATAATTATACATTTTTTCTGTGTTGACTGTCAAAGGACTATACTTAACTCTTCATGGTCAAGAAGATTTGTGAGGAGAAGACTGTTTATCCCATAGCCTGAACAAATACACCCAAATTAATGTTTTTATGATTTTAGAAAAGGTTAGATCTCATCTAAAACACAGTTTTCACTTCACAAATGTCCCAACAATGTGTATTTCACCCCTGTAGCAGACATCTGTGAATGCAATGGAAAGTCACGTTATTGCCTGCCAGACTCTGGGGGCCTCCATTGTGTGGACTGCCAAGACAACACTGAGGGAAGGCACTGTGAGAGGTGCAAGGAGGGATTCCACCACCAGAGGGCAGGAGACAGTTGTCTGCCTTGTATCTGCAGCCCTATAGGTGAGTGAACAGAACAGGACGGAACAAAAAATGATAACCATACCTGGGCCCGTATTCAGAAGCGTCTCCGAATAGGAGTTCTGATCTAGGGTCAGTTTGGCCTTTTTAGATCATAATGAGTAAAATGTAATGGGCAGAGGGACCTGATACTAGATCAGTAGTCCTTCTCTGAGACTCAATGAATACACCTCCTGGTGTATTTGATAATGCTTCCCCAGATGTCCAGGTGGTGAGGTGATGTATGGTGTTTCTTCCAGGTTCTGTAGGCTCACACTGTGACAGTAGAGGACACTGCAGCTGTAGAGCGGGAGCACAGGGGGAGAAATGTGACCAATGTCAGAATGGAACACCTATCAGCTCAAATGGCTGTACTGCTAATGGGTAAAACTTTTTATTCACACTTTGTATTCCCTTCACTAAACCTTAATGTTGAGCTGTGGATTAGATAGATGACTGACTATTAAATGTGATCATGTATTTCTTGTGCAGTGGCCAGCTCACTGACAACTCAGTGACAGCTCAATCTCTACCTTGCTTTTGCTATGGACACTCGACTGAGTGCTCCACAGCCAAGGGATACTCAGTTCACACAATCACCTCAACCTTCGACAATGGTAAGTTTACACCCATTCACCTGATCAGAACATAAACAGCAGAAATATATACACTAGTTCATTTGGTATAGTATCAGTAGTATAAATGTCTGCCAATCATCTGTTTTTCAGGGCCAGAGGGGTGGCGAGCTGCCACAGTTCACGGTGTGACCCCGTCTCAAGTCCACTTCCGCTGGTCCCCCACTCATCATGACATTGAGGTCATCTCTAAAGACATCTTGCCTGTTTACCTCTATGCCCCTGGTGAGAGCTGCTCTCTCGGCACCCTGCTCTTAATATTGTTCCCTCACTGCCTTACTTAGGAGAAAGTGTGCACTACTTTTGACCATAGGGCTCTGGTCAAAAGTAGTGCACTATATTGAAATGTATCCTATGCTTTTTCCCCTACACAAAAACAAAGGGTGCAGGTATGAAAGTATGCAATATTATAGTGAGTACTGGATGTGTTACACCACACGCCTCACCATACAGTCACCATTCATCTATTAATAATCTGTTTTTCTGTCTTATTTTGTAATGGCTAGACTCTTACCTGGGCAACCAGGAGCTGAGCTACGGTCAGAACCTGTCCTTCTCCCTGAGGCTGGACCGAGGGGTTCGCCAGCCGTCCATGGCTGATGTGGTGCTGGAGGGATCTGGGCTGAGCGTGGCAGCTTCCCTGGGAGACCTGAGAACCATCGTTCCCAGTGGACAGAAGATTACCTACACATTCAGGTTGGAATCAGCCAGAGGAGATAAGCTTGATTTTTAGCTTTAGGCAAAATATAAAGTTATAAACTAAAGTTAAAGTTAAACTACTGTTCCCTGAAGGAAGGAAACAAGATACAACACATAGCTATATCGAGATCGATAGCGTATCCCCGTAGCTGTGTATCCCCATAGCAATGGGTTGTACCAAGTGTACTGACAGTCTCAGGGCAGGTACAAACATAATTTGAAATATGCGGGAGATAAGTATGCAGGTGTGGTGGATAGTGAGATGGATGCCAAAGACAATTGAGAAACAGAGACGATTTCACATCGTGGATGTGAAGGGGTCACTGTTTATCTCACACAACTGAATGTAAAAGCTTAATAACAGTTAGTAAGCCAGAGGGTCATCTGCTTGTCTGATTTAAATGAATTACAATTAAGTGGAAAATGGCTAGTTGCCAAGCAGCTTTCTCTAAATGGTCAAATCCAATCCTGTATAATACAACAAACTGTACCATACCAGGACTGGGGTCAATTTGAATTTAAGGCAGTCATTTCCAGAAGTGATTTAAATTAAGCAAAAACTAAAAATAGAAAAACGTTTTAAATAAATAGTTTCTACTCCTCAGTTTATTGAGAAGTCATTGACCATACACCACATTATTGTGACCAATATAGTAGCCTAATACACACTGTTTTTTGTTTTGTTTCCATATTTATTCTCATATTCATTATAGCTACATAATAATTGCAGGAATAATTACACAGTAACAAGGACAAGGTGGTGTAAAGTGTGACTGTGAAATAGTATAAGTATAATACTCACGTTTCCTCAGGCTTTATGATTCTGTGCACATCTTAGGTAAGCATGCTGTGTCTTTCATTCTCAGACTGGATGAGCAACAGAGCAGTGAATGGAGGCCCCACCTTTCATCTTTCCAGTTTCAAGCACTCCTCCACAATCTGACTGACATTAAAATCCGTGGGACATTTGGAGAAAATGGTAGTACTTATTTTTGTATCACTCAGACTATAAGATTGGTTACTGTGTACATCAGTAGATCCTTGGTGTTACTCCTTCTCCTGAATATGTTGTTGTAAATAAGTACTTTGGAACAGTTTTAAATCTAGTTTATTTTAGTATTTTTTTTTTTTATGTAATCTTTCTAAATAAGTTATCAAAATGACAGTAGTACTCATCCTCATCACATTGCCTTGTCTTCATCTTTTGTCAATCACTCAATAAAAATCAATGCCTTACTGTCCTCTGTAGGGCGTGGTTACCTTGACGACGTGCACATGGAGTCTGCCCGTCGAGGTGCCGGGTCCCCAGCTGCATGGGTACAGAAATGTAGCTGCCCAGTGGGATATGAGGGCCAGTTCTGTGAGAAGTGTGCTGCAGGGTATAAAAGAAGTTCCCCAAGCAAAGGTCCGTACAGCTCCTGTGAGCCCTGCAGCTGTAGAGGAGGAAGCTGTGACTCTGAAACAGGTCGGTGACATTTGAACTTTGTCCAAGTGTTACTGTATATTTGTCTTAATAGATTTTGTTATTTTGTTGTTAATGATGAGATTTGGGACAAACCTCCTTTTGCAATATGCACATCCCTGGATAAGTTATAGTTACAGACATGTTCAAATCAATGCTTGAAATATAATGTTCATTCCCAAAAGTGATATGTGATTTTGTGTTGTGTTGCTCCACAGGAGACTGTTACTCTGCAGATGAGACCCCTGGTCGCCAGACCTGCCCGCCAGGGTATTATAAGGATCCTGCCCAGTCACAGTCCTGTATGAAGTGTCCCTGTCCCAATGGAGGTGCCTGCTCCCTGAGCCCAGGTTCCCTGGAGGTCAAGTGTGACCTCTGTCCATCTGGCACCACTGGTGAGTCACAGTCACAAATGGCATCCTTTTCCCTATATTGTGCACTTGGGTCCTGGTCAAAAGTAGTGCACTATATAGGGAACAGGGTACTATTTGGGACACAACCACTGTCACAGACCAAGTCTGTTAGATGGGATAGACTATTAGGGCATTGATCTTTTAATGTCAGCTATTTGCATATTATACATATACTATATATACAGTACCAGTCAAAAGTTTGGAAACACCTACTCATTCCAAAATAGGCAACTCTGGGTCTTTCCTGTGGCGGTCCTTATGAGAGCCAGTTTCATCATAGCGCTTGATGGTTTTTGCAACTGCACTTAAAGAAACTTTCAGTTCTTGAAATGTTCCTTATTGACTGACCTTCATGTCTTAAAGTAATGATTTACTGTCGTTTCTCTTTGCTTATTTGAGTTGTTCTTGCCATAATATGGACTTGGTATTTTACCAAATAGGGCTATCTTCTGTATACCACCCCTACCTTGTCACAACACAACTGATTGGCTCAAATGCATTAAGGAAAGAAATTCTACAAATTAACTTCTAACAAGCCACACCTTTTAATTGAAATGCAGCTGGTTGAGAGAATGCCAAGAGTGTGCAAAGCTGTCATCAAGGCAAAGGGTGGCTACTTTGAAGAATCTCAAATATAAAATATATTTTTATTTGTTTAACACTTTTTTGGATACTACATGATTCCATCTGTGTTATTTCATAGTTTTGATGTCTTCACTATTATTCTACAATGTAGAAAATAGTAAAAATATAGAAAAACCCTTGAATGAGTGGGTGTGTCCACATTTTTTACTGGCACAGTATATATATTTACCGTGTACGTATGTAAATATATATATATTTTATTTTCATATTGTACCTACCTCCTCCTCACTCTCAACAGGCTCACGTTGCCACACCTGCCAGGATGGTTTATATGGCGATCCCTTGGGAGAAGATGGCATCCAGAGGCCTTGTCGGCGCTGCCAGTGCAACGGGCACATGGACCCGAGCACTGTCCGTAGCTGTGACCCACAGACAGGGGAGTGCCTGAAATGTCTAAAGCATACCACTGGCTTCTTCTGTGAGAGCTGTCTGGAGGGCTATCACCACAGCATGCCATCAGAGGCATGCAAACGTAAGGACAGCACCTTGTTCGCTCCCCATATCCAGCTCTTTCACACATAGACACGTGACACATAGCTCCTCGTTTAGATTCCATCAGTTAAATATTGTCTACAATTTTATATACATTTTAACAATTGTTTTCATTTTGCATTCTAGCTTGTGGCTGCAATTCTCAGGGCTCTCTGTACAACAAATGCAGTGACCAGGGCCAGTGTTCTTGCAGAGAAGGCTTTGAGGGTCTGAAGTGCCAGCGTTCCGCATGTCCCTCCTGCTTCAACCTTGTCAAGACCGAGGTAAAACCCACTCGGATTATTTCATCAATGCCTCATCTTTCCATTGAAGTCAAACATGTCACTGTGCTCTCTCCAATGATTAAATGGCAGCCCAGTGTTCATCCCTAATGGACCCTATTCCCTATATACAGGCCTTGGGAATAGGATGCCATTTGAGACGCAGACACAATAACTGGACCAGACATTAGGCTACAGGCTGTAATATTTGTCCTAGCTCACCCTGTCGCTGATTCAACATTCTAATACAGTAGCTTAGTGGGTTAACGAAGGAATAGTTGGAATTTTGTTACAAAAGGAAGAGGTTTACAGAGTTGTGATCTTGCATCAGTATTTCTTACAAGAGTCCTCTCAGTAAATATAGCCTACTACCACCTGGGAGGGGTAAGTACTTGCCAGATAAATTAAAGAGTTGTGTTGGTGTGCAAACGCCACGGAATCTGGAGCTGCTCGCACTGCATCCCAAATGGCACCCTATTCCATATATAGTGCACTTCTTTCGACCAGAACCCTCTTGGTCAAAAGAAGCGCACTAAATAGGGAATAGGGTGACATTTGGGGTGCTCCATGTCCTCAGGATGTAGTGTGGGAGCAGGAATTACAAGGATCACTATGTGAAGCATTGAAACACAACAGTTAACCTTATTTCATTATCATAACGAATACCTTGCAGGGTTTGAATTTACTGCTCCATCTCACACTTTGCTTCTAATTACACATTCTGAATGTACTATATTGTCCTACAGTATTAGTAATGCAGAGATGTGTGTGTGTATATATATATATATATTAAAACAATTCAGGATGGTTATCAGCATGGACAGTGAAGCACTGTATCTCTGTCATACCCCAATGTATCACACTCAGTTTGTGAAGCAATTGGTTTAGAAAGTGCGAGGCAGATCTCATGTTGGTGGTTTGTTTTGTTCTATAATAATAATAATAATAATAACAACAACAAAATATATATATATATATATATACACACACACACATATATATATATATAATTATGATTATTATTTTAAAAAATTGTCAACCTTTCATTAATGTCGGTAACCCAGACCCAAATCTTTTGTGAATGCTGTCCTCCAGCCAGCTAACTCTTTGGGGACTCTCTAAAAACACACCACTTCAATATAGCTATGACCGGAAGTGACTTTCGTAGCAGGTTAGGAAAGCCTTTTTGCTAACCCTAGCCATTTTCCTAACCTTAACCTAATTCTCCTAACCTGCTGCGTAAGTTATCCTAACGAAAAAGTAACTTCTGGTCGTAGCTGTATCAAAGTGGCGTGTTATTAGGGAATGGCATATTTTTGTCTATCACCAGAGATTCATAAGCTCTTTTTTAAAGCTTTCCTATCCCGTTGGTTCATGTGTTGCAGATGGAGGGGTACACTCGTAAACTGCGGGAAATAGAGACTCTGTTTACGGGCATGGAGAGTGGCAGTCTGCCAGTTAACGACGCCCAGATGGAGAGAGCCATCAGAACAGCAGAGGACATAGTCACAGACCTGCAGAGAAATGCTCAGACACTCTCTGGTAAGTCATTCAGAAATGGTTATACAACTTAGATACTAGATAGTGTCAGAGGATCACTCATTTACCAATGAATCAACATATATTAAAACAATTCAGGATGGTTATCAGGCATCTGAAACATGGTGAAGCACTGTATCTCTGTCATACCCCAATGTATCACTCAGTTTGTGAAGCAATTGGTTTAGAAAGTGCGAGGCAGATCTCATGTTGGTGGTTTGTTTTGTTCTATTGAATAGAATCAGAGAAAGACTTACAGGCCCGGCTCTCAGACATCAGTGCAACCCAGCTGAGTGAAGGCAAAGACATCCAGGCGATCTCCAACACCATTGGCAACATCAAGCTGCAGGACCAGAAGTACCAACGACAGGTATCTGATGTCCAGACACTCATCAGCGATGTGCGGCGCAAACTAGAAAAGGCAAGATTCAACATCAAACAAGCTGTGAGTAATACAGTAGTATTCTACTTTTGTCACTGATGTCAATGTCATCAAAGGAGAGAGTAAAGGACAGATGAATATATCCTTGTTAATAATCCATTTCATTAGTGTTTACCTTCCACCCCCGTGTTAGGAATTCCCCTTAGGTGATGCAGAGGCAGGCACGGACACCCTCTCTTCTCTGGTTCAAAGAGCAACAGACCTGGCTGAAAAGTTAGTATTGCACCCCTCCATGTCACATTCATACAGACAGGAAAATCCCATGTTAAAAAATGACTTGTGGTGCTATGAATGACTCTATGTTGTGACTGTTTATTAGACATCAGAGCAAATCGGGGACAGTGGAGAAGACAGTAAACGGTGCCCTTGCAAAGTCAGAGAAGTCCCTGGCACTCATGAGATCGGTCATGACAGGGGAAAACAAGATCAAGGAGCTTATCAGTGATCTCAAAACCAAGTAAGAAACTCATGTCTTCATACAATACAATACCCATGATCTCCTGTGAAAATACAGTAGACGATATGTCCTCTACTACCAGCCATGTAATGATCTGCATAACATCATAGTGGATGAACCGTTGTTGTTAGATTGATGATGAGATTAACCCTTCAATTTTTCTCTGGTCAGATATGATGAGAACTCAGCCCAGGTGAAGGCCATGGAGAGCCTGGCCACTCGCCTGAGCAGCTCTGCCCGAGATGAGAGCAGGATGGCAACTGACACTCTGGAGCAGATAGCCTCCCTGGAGCCGGGAATCCCTCGTCCTTTCAAGGTACTGAGCAGAACAGGCCTCTCATCAGGCTCATTTCTCTCTGGTCTCTATTTGGTGACTACTCTCAGGTCAAGTCTTCTGAGATACCTTAATCATAATAAGCATACATTGATAGTGTCTAAGTCCTGGAAATGAAGGAGATAAAAATACATTACATTTCAACACCTTTCACTATGAACACCTTTCACTATGAACAACTATTGGCAGCTGAACCTGTCTCAAGGCGTCTAAAGCTAGATCTCTAAATCGTTTCCTTGCTAAGCTACATTTAAACACAACAAAGCAATTAATTATCAAGAACCTGAGTCAGCAAAAAAATGGGGGGGGGGAAGACCTAATTAAAACCTGGCTGGTGAGGAATCTAGGGCAGTTCTCCACAGATTTGTGAGCATATGTAATTACACTTGCACAACACACTGAGTCTGACTGAGCTTTTTCTGGCAGAAGGACATTGACAGTGTGTTGGCTAAATTGGATGGCCTGAGAGAACGGTTGGAGAAGAACCTAACAGTGTACCAGGCACTGCAAGAGGACACCCAGGAGGACAAGGCCGCAGTAGAGGATCTCTTGGCCCAGGGGAAGGCAGCTCAACAGGTACACTAAAGGCCTTTCACTATTCACCATTTAGACATCTTTCTGTGTAGAATTGGTAGTGTATTAAATATGATTACTTATATTCCAACTTCAAAGGTTTCTGAGAACTGTTTTCATGCAACCTCTGAAATTCACTGTTAGATTAGCCAACTGAACTATTTCAATAGTGTAGCTAATGACTTCACTTATGAATGGTAATAACTGACACAATGTTGATTGTTGGTGTTTCTCTCCTACAGAAATATGACCAGCTCCTTGACAGAGCAAACAACGCGCGAAGGCTGACACAGAATTGGCCCTGAAGGATATCACAGATAATATTGATGGGGTAGATAATGTACTGGAGATGCTAAGAGGTATGAATATCCTTTCATATTTCTATAGGTCTTATTCCCACTACAGCACAGTAAAAATATGAATAAACTATCAGCATTATATCTGACAAGGCTAGCCCACATATTAAATCAAATCAAATTTATTTATAAAGCCCCCCTTACATCAGCTGATGTCACAGAGTGCTGTACAGAAACCCAGCCTAAAACCCCAAACAGCAAGCAATGCAGGTGTAAAAGCACGGTGGCTAGGAAAAACTCCCTAGAAAGGCCAAAACCTAGGAAGAAACCTAGAGAGGAACCAGGCTGTGAGGGGGTGGCCAGTCCTCTTCTGGCTGTGCCGGGTGCAGATTATCACAGAACATGGACAAGATTTTAAAATGTTCATAAAACAGGCAGAACAGTTGAAACTGGAGAAGCAGCACGGCCAGGTGGACTCGGGACATCAACGAGTCATCAGGCCAGGTAGGCCTTGAGGAATGGTCCTAATGCTCAGGTCCTCCGAGAGAGAAAAAGAGAAAAAAGAGAGAGATAGAGAGAGCATAGTTAAATTTGCACAGGACACCAGATAAAAGAAATACTCCAGATATAACAGACGGACCCTAGCCCCCCGACACAAACTACTGCAGCATAAATACTGGGGGCTGAGACAGGAGGGGTCGGGAGACACTGTGGCCCCGTCCGACGAAACCCCCGGACAGGGCCAAACAGGCAGGATATAACCCCACCCACTCTGCCCGAAGCACAGCCCCACACCACTAGAGGGATATCTTCAACCACCAACTTACCATCCTGAGACAAGGCCGAGTATAGCCCACAAGATCTCCGCCACGGCACCAGAAGCCAGTGACTCAGCCCCTGTAATAGGGTTAGAGGCAGAGAATCCCAGTGGAGGAACCGGCCAGGCAAAGACAGCAAGGGTGGTTCGTTGCTCCAGTGCCTTTCCGTTCACCTTCACACTCCTGGGCCAGACTACACTCCAGTCATAGGACCTACTGAAGAGATGAGTCTTCAATAAAGACTTAAAGGTTGAGACCGAGTCTGCGTCTCTCACATGGATAGGCAGACTATTCCATAAAAATTGAGCTCTATAGGAAAAAGCCCTGCCTCCAGCTGTTTGCTTAGAAATTCTAGGGACAGTAAGGAGGCCTGCGTCTTGTGACCGTAGCGTACGTGTAGGTATGTACGGCAGGACCAAATCAGAAAGATAGGTAGGAGCAAGCCCATGTAATGCTTTGTAGGTTAGCAGTAAAACCTTGAAATCAGCCCTTGCCTTAACAGGAAGCCAGTGTAGAGAGGCTAGTACTGGAGTAATATGATCAAATTTTGGGGTTCTAGTCAAGATTCTAGCAGCCGTGTTTAGCACTAACTGAAGTTTATTTAGTGCTTTATCCGGATAGCCGGAAAATAAAGCATTGCAGTAGTCTAACCTAGAAGTTACAAACGCATGGATTAACTTTTCTGCATCATTTTTGGACAGAAAGTTTCTGATTTTTACAATGTTACGTAAATGGAAAAAAGCTGTCCTTGAAACAGTCTTGATATGTTCGTCAAAAAGAGAGATCAGGGTCCAGAGTAACGCCGAGGTCCTTCACAGTTTTATTTGAGACGACTGTACAACCATCAAGATTGTCAGATTCAACAGAAGATCTCTTTGTTTCTTGGGACCTAGAACTAGCATCTCTGTTTTGTCAGAGTTTAAAAGTAAAAAATGTTCCGCCATCCACTTCCTGATGTCTGAAACACAGGCTTCCAGGGAGGGCAATTTTGGGGCTTCACCATGTTTCATCGAAATGTACAGCTGTGTGTCATCCGCATAGCAGTGAAAGTTAACATTATGTTTCCCGAATGACATCACCAAGTGGTAAAATATATAGTGAAAACAATAGTGGTCCCAAAACAGAGCCTTGAGGAACACCGAAATTTACAGTTGATTTGTCAGAGGACAAACCATCCACAGAGACAAACTGATATCTTTCTGACAGATAAGATCTAAACCAGGCCAGAACTTGTCCATGTAGACCAATTTGGGTTTCCAATCTCTCCAAAAGAATGTGGTGATCGATGGTATCAAAAGCAGCACTAAGGTCTAGGAGCACGAGTACAGTTGCAGAGCCTCGGTCTGACGCCATTAAAAGGTCATTTACCACCTTCACAAGTGCAGTCTCAGTGCTATGATGGGGTCTAAAACCAGACTGAAGTGTTTCGTATACATTGTTTGTCTTCAGGAAGACAGTGAGTTGCTGCGCAACAGCTTTTTCTAAAGATTTTGAGAGGAATGGAAGATTCGATATAGGCCAATAGTTTATATTTTCTGGGTCAAGGTTTGGCTTTTTTAAGAGAGGCTTTATTACTGCCACTTTTAGTGAGTTTGGTACACATCCGGTAGATAGAGAGCTGTTTATTATGTTCAACATAGGAGGGCCAAGCACAGGAAGCAGCTCTTTCAGTAGTTTAGTTGGAATAGGGTCCAGTATGCAGCTTGAAGGTTTAGAGGCCATGATTATTTTCATCAATGTGTCAAGGGATATTGTACTAAAAACCTTGAGTGTCTCTCTTGATTTTATGTCCTGGCAAAGTTGTGTGGACTCAGGACAACTGAGCTTTGGAGGAATACGCAGATTTAAAGAGGAGTCCGTAATTTGCTTTCTAATGATCATGATCTTTTCCTCAAAGAAGTTCATGAATGAATCACTGCTAAAGTGAAAGCCATCCTCTCTTGGGGAATGCTGCTTTTTAGTTAGCTTTGTGACAGTATCAAAAAGAAACTTTGGATTATTCTTATTTTCCTCAATTAACTTGGAAAAATAGGATGATCGAGCAGCAGTGAGGGCTCTTCGATACTGCACGGTACTGTCTTTCCAAGCTAGTCGGAAGACTTCCAGTTTGGTGTGGCGCCATTTCCGTTCCAATTTTCTGGAAGCTTGCTTCAGAGCTCGGGTATTTTCTGTATACCAGGGAGCTAGTTTTTTATGGCAAATGTTTTTTGTTTTTAGGGGTGCAACTGCATCTAGGGTATTGCGCAAGGTTACATTGAGTTCCTCAGTTAGGTGGTTAACTGATTTTTGTACTCTGACGTCCTTGGGTAGGTGGAAGGATTCTGGAAGGGCATCTAGGAATCTTTGGGATGTCAGAATTTATAGCACGACTTTTGATGATCCTTGGTTGGGGTCTGAGCAGATTATCTGTTGCGATTTCAAACGTAATAAAATGGTGGTCCGATAGTCCAGGATTATGAGGAAAAACATTAAAATCCACAACATTTATTCCACGGGACAAAACTAGGTCCAGAGTATGACTGTGGCAGTGAGTAGGTCCGGAGACATGTTGGACAAAACCGACAGAGTCGATGATGGCTCCAAAAGCCTTTTGGAGTGGGTCTGTGGACTTTTCCATGTGAATATTAAAGTCATCAAAAATTAGAATATTGTCTGCCATGACTACAAGGTCCGATAGGAATTCAGGGAACTCAGTGAGGAACGTTGTATATGGCCCAGGAGGCCTGTAAACAGTAGCTATAAAAAGTGATTGAGTAGGCTGCATAAATTTCATGACTAGAAGCTCAAAAGACGAAAACGTTGTTTTTTTTGTTTTTTGTAAATAGAAATTTGCTATTGTAAATGTTAGCAACACCTCCGCCTTTGCGGGATGCTTGCGGGGATATGGTCACTAGTGTAACCAGGAGGTGAGGCCTCATTTAACACAATAAATTCATCAGGCTTAAGCCATGTTTCAGTCAGGCCAATCACATCAAGATTATGATCAGTGATTAGTTCATTGACTAGAACTGCCTTGGAAGTGAGGGATCTAACATTGAGTAGCCCCATTTTGAGATGTGAGGTATCACAATCTCGTTCAATAATGGCAGCAATGGAGGAGGTCTTTATTCTAGTGAGATTGCTAAAGCGAACACCGCCATGTTTAGTTTTGCCCAACCTAGGTCGAGGCACAGACACAGTCTCAATAGAGATAGCTGAGCTGACTACACTAACTATGCTAGTGGCTCCACTAAGCTGGCAGGCTGGCTAACAGCCTGCTGCCTGGCCTGCACCCTATCTCATTGTGAAGCTAGAGGAGTTAGAGCCCTGTCGATGTTCGTAGATAAGATGAGAGCACCCCTCCAGCTAGGATGGAGTCCGTCACTCCTCAACAGGCCAGGCTTGGTCCTGTTTGTGGGTGAGTCCCAGAAAGAGGGCCAATTATCTACAAATTATATATTTTGTGTGGGGCAGAAAACAGTTTTCAACCAGCGATTGAGTTGTGAGACTCTGCTGTAGAGCTCATCACTCCCCCTAACTGGGAGGGGGTCAGAGAATTACTCGATGCCGACACATCTTTCTAGCTGATTTACACGCTGAAACTATGTTGCGCTTGGTGACCTCTGACTGTTTCATCCTAACATCGTTGGTGCCGACGTGGATAACAATATCTCTATACTCGCCAGATTTAGCCTTAGCCAGCACCATCTTCAGATTAGCCTTAACGTCGGTAGCCCTGCCCCCTGGTAAACAGTGTAGGGGGTGCACCTCAATATTAGGAAGGTGTCCTTTATTTTTTGTACACTCACTGTATTTCTCAGTTTAATAATGATTTAACCAGAGAAGGCTCGGCCTCTGACTCCGACCCGCTGCTTAATGGGGAAAACCGGTTGAAAGTTTCTGTCGGCTGAATGAGCGACACCGGTTGAGCATTGCTACAGCATTTCCTTCCAGAAGCCGTGAGAAAATTGTCCGGCTGCGGGGACTGTGCGAGGGGATTTCTACGACTATCTGTACTTACTAGTGGCACAGACGCTGTTTCATCCTTCCCTACACTTACATTTCCCTTGCCTAACGATTGCGTCTGAAGCTGGGCTTGCAGCACAGCTATCCTCGCCTTAAGCCGACCGTTCCCCTGTATATTATGAGTACAGCGACTGCAATTAGAAGGCATAATGTTAATGTTACTACTTAGCTTCGGTTGGTGGAGGTCCTGATGAAACACGTCCAGATAAAGCGTCCGGAGTGAAAAAGTTGAATGAAAAAATATATATATATAAACGGTAATTACAAAGTAAAAAACGTAAAGCTGGCAGGTAGCAAAGTTAGGTTAGCAGCACGTAAACAAGTCTACTAGTTGTGACCGGAAATCGAAATATTAGAAAAACACAGCAACTGTAATTATATGTCAGAGCTTTTACTCTGAGTGTACAAAACTTTAAGGACACATGCTCTTTCTGTGATATAGACTGACCAGGTGAATCCAGTTGAAAGCTATGATCCCTTATTGATGTCACTTGTTAAATCCACTTCAACCAATGTAGATGACGGGGAGGAGCCTTGAGACAATTGAGACATGGATTGTGTATGTGTGCCATTCAAAAACTACAACGCTGCTGGGTTTTTTCACGCTCAACACTTTCCCAAGTGTATTAAGAATGGTCCACCACCCAAACAACATACAGCCAATTTGACACAACTGTGAGAAGCATTGGAGTCAACATTGGCCAGCTTCCCTGTGGAACGCTTTTGACACCTTGTAGAGTCCATGCCCCGACAAATTGAGGCTGTTCTGAGGGCAAAAGGGGGTGCACCTCAATATTAGGAAGGTGTCCTTTTTTTGTACACTCACTGTATTTCTCAGTTTAATAATGATTTACTACAGCACTACCGGCAGTTACAATAGGTGAACATTTATCATTCAAATGTTGTTTTACTTTTCACCAAATACAATGATTCTCTCATCTAGAAAGCGTTTAACATATTTATGACATATCTACGACATAGCAGGGCAAATATATTTAAAACTGTATTACTCAAAAAATCATTGTAAATAATGATACACTATTCATAGGTTGCACCTCTGTCACATCATGTCATTGCTATGAATGTTCTCAAAGCTGCGCTGTACCGGCGATGCAATAGTGGTGCCCTAAAGTTGTGATAAGCCCAGTCATTCTGGACGGAAGCTAACGACTGTTTAATGCTGGCAAAATTACTATTACAATTGCTTGGAAATACGATGACATTGCTAAAGTAGTCAAATGTTTACTAGGAAACAACATTGCCAGCATTATCATGTTGTCAAATTTACTTTAGACAGATGGCAATGTTGTCATTAGCTAGCAAAGTTCGTAAAAAATAGCTAGCAATGCTAACGTTAGTTAGCTAAAATCCTCCCCTCAATCTTAGCTAACTAGCTGCATCTATACTGCATCTAAAGTCAATCTGGTGACATCAAAAGGTTGTCCTTCTAAATATTTGCCTCCTTTTGAATGGCATTGTATTTCCAAGCCACTGTAATGCACTTTTGCTGAAGTCTCCATCAGCACTCCTTGACAATGCATTGAGTAGAATTCTCAGTTAGGCATCAGTCCAAAACGAACGTTCAAAACAATATTGTGATGAAACATGCAACCCATGAATAGACACACATGCCAGAAATCACTGATGGTTATGTCTGAGTCTCTTGTATTCTGCAGGGTTTGATGGCCAAATCAACAGGAACAAGGCATTGGCCGACGAGGCCATAAAGAAACTCCCTGGCATCAACACCACCATTCATCAAGCTGTTGGCAACAACTCAGAGACCCTATTCATCATAGGCAGTGTGTCTGGAGACTACAATGATGCACTGGGCACTGTCAGCAGCCTGGAAGCTGTGGTCTCTCGACTGGAGGTACCTTAACAGACCGCTTCCTTTCAATAGAAATATCCAACTGGGGTTCATATGCTAATCCACAGCTTGTGCCTTCAGCTAGAAGCTCTAGAAAGAGAATGTCAGTTGGGCAAAACAATGAGGTTAATGTCTCGAGTCACTTCTGCTTATGAGTCGATTTGATTCCAGACATGGCCAAAATACTAACATTTTAGGCTACCAGGCGTGATTCCAAATGTATTTTACCAAGCATGCATGGAAACTTTGAGATGAGCTCATTTGACTGTTTGTTGATCTCTGCAGGGAATGTCCGGCTCTTTACCAGTTCCTCCTGCTGGTCTGTTGAAGGACGCCACCAAGCTGAAAGAGGACGTGCAGGGTCTGCAGAAGCAGGCAGTGGCCACTGTGGCCAAAGTGGCAGCAGAGAGGGCTAACGCTGAAATACAGAAAGACAGAGCTGCAGAGGTACGTTTCAGTGCGATGCTCTCAGACATAACATGTTAAACCTAAACAAACCTGGGTCAATGTAAAGGATTGATGTGAAACACTCCAGTACACCACTGCAGCACACACAAATGGTTCCTAAAATAAATATATTTTTCCCAATTAAAGGTCTGTAATGCTTTGTAATGTACTTTCCTCCTCAGGCTTCAATAGGAGCAACTGGTGCTTACAACAACGCCAAGCACACCAGAGACGCTGTGGGAGAAACACTCCTGGTCATCAATAACCTTCTGAGCATGATCGGTATGTTCCACCAACAACTACAAACAGCTAACTCACACCAAACAAAGTCACTTGTGTTTTTGTCTTATTGCCGCACTATCCCATTTTCATATGACCACTGTTTAATGACATTAAGATGTTTGTTGGTGCTGACAATTGGTACTCTCCTAAAAGGTAAACCTGGCAGTGTGGACGAGGAGAGGCTAGGGAAGTTGGAGCAGTCCATCACCAGCGCTCGTGGCCAGGTCAACCTACAGCTACAGCCTCGACTGCAGGACCTGGAAGAGAAGGAGGCCGGCCAGAGGACCAGGTTGACTGGCCTCAACCTAGATATCGATATGATCCTGGACGACATCAGGAACTTGGAGGACATACACGCGAACATCCCTAAGGGCTGCTACAACTCCCCACCTATTGAGAGACCTTAATCCCCACCTATTGAGAGATCTAAGTTCCCTATATAATGCACAACTTTTGACAAGGGCCCATAAGACTAGTCAAAAAATTGTGCACAATATAGGAAATAGGGTTTCATTTGGGACTCAAATATATAGGGAATAAGGTGCCATTTGGGACACCGCTTTAGTGTCGGAATGTAACATGGTATTATGTGAGAGAAAATTTGTGTTTAACTAAATGTATGTATAACTGCCTGCAACAACAAAAAATCTGTGAAATGTTCAAACACGAGGAGCAATATTTTGTCAATGGTAATGCGATATTTTCAGTGATCTAGTAAGTGTTAAGAACAAAGTATTTTCTGTTGTATTCTGTCAAATAAACTGCAATATTTATTCCTTAACAAAACAAACCAAGTGCTACTAAATGCAACACACACAATTCATGACACTTAATGTGGATGTGTTTCACGTGAGAGAAAAAAGCTATATCCTTTTTATTTTCAACTGAGGGAATTACTAATAATGTACGCAACTACAACATATCTATTGTTACACACTTGGTTTATTATGGAGGTATTGACAGACTGAGAATATGTTATATTGTGTCAGCCAGTTAGTCCACAGTCTAAGATGACAAAATACAAATCATTTCCAACCCAGATCTGAAAGTGAAACTGTAGCTCATTTTACATAGGATTCCAAAAAAATTATGTTTTCAGGACTCCTTACCAAATAAATCAATGAACAGAGTAATATATAAATCAAACATCTCTTCATATTATATCTATAAATCATCTACTCATACAATTGCCTCAGGTTCTATGAGACCTTCTCTCCCACTGGGAAAACACTGGTTTAATCAACCTTTTTTCCACATCAGTTCAACAACACAAAATCAATGTGATGACGTGTACTACAGTGTACTATTGATAGTCTTGCATCATGCCAAGCTTATACAACACTACAATATTGACAACTAGTAGCACATCTGTGTCCATTTCTTGTAAATTATGAACCGTGAGATTGCAGGAAGCAGTGGAATCTATTTTGCTTCATCTGATATTAAGATTGAATAACCTAATATACTTAGCCAAATGGACACATGTAAAGCTAGATATGAATGCAAGATGCTTTGGTAACAATTAGAGAAACTAATGAAACCAAATAATTGTCATTATTTTTGCATTGGCCAACTGGGCACAATGTGCACCACAGGAGGCTGCTGAGCGGAGGACAGCTCATAATAATGGCAGGAACAGAGCGAAAGGAATAGCATGGAAACCATGTGTTTGATGTATTTAATACCATTCCACTTATTCCACTCCAGCCATTACCAAGAGCCTGTATTCCGCAACTAAGGTGCCACCAACCTCCTGTGATGTGCACATACTGTATACACCCTATTACCCTGTGAAATCATTACTGCACAAATCAATGGTTACACTCAATGCCCATTAAACTGAACTGTCTAAAGTGTCCTGGCACTGAACATGAGAAGCTTCAGTAAGAAACTATTGATCAAAGGCTATGTCCCCACTTCCTATGCAGAACAACATTAGAGCACATTTTATATCAGGTTGATGATATTATGACAGAGTGTTGAGTGCAAGGGAGCGGGAGACTGTCATATCTGTGAATTCATCCCCAGGCACATGGAATGCACTTCTGTAGTTTGTGCTGTTATTTTTTCCACTACATACATTTGTTTAAGAATCTTGAGTAACTAGCTACACAGCACATAGTAAGAAACAGGTTCATTGCATTTGCTTTGGGAGTCGTGGTAATTTGCTTAGTGGCAAGCAGAAGAAATGTGCAAAATCCTTTGCACACAAAAATAAATCAATGTACAAATCGTTGTCTTATGTGCAAACAAATCTACATTTTGCACGAATGCCCACTGATGACAAAACATTTAGGCATTGATATGCAATCGCAGATACATCAATACAGATATTGCTGTACATACAGTAGAATTATAGTGAATAGAAAATGAAGTGAGAGGTGGGTACCCACTACATGTTTGTCTTTTTGCAAACACTTTCACAACATATCATATCTACGAAGTGAGTAAGTACTCATGCCAAAACAAAAACGTCCTAAGCATGCAGTCTAAGAACCGACAGATTTAAATCAAACAGCAAAGGCCAACATTCACTAGGTAACAATCTCTGCACCCTCTTCATGACACCAAGGTTGATTCCCAAATGGCACCGTATTCTGTAAAAAGTGAACTAATTTTTACAAGAGCCCTATAGCCCCTGGTCAAAAGTAGTGCACAATATAGGGAACAGGGTACCATTTGGGACAGACAAAACACTATCCCACGCGGCTGGCGCAGCCTACACAGTCAGTTGTGAAGGTGGTCCACCGTACACACAGCTCTCCGGCACCTCGCTGTACAGTACATCCACAGGTCCGATGAGTCACTATGATACAGTAAGAAGGGTAATGGATATCTAATGCTCCTTTGAATGGAAAAGCAGTAGCTCAAGAGGAGTATACGTTTGACATGAAAGACAGACAGGGACAATATGACAGTAGGCCGGAGCAGTAGTTCCTATCCAGAAGCATTGATGTAGAGCTGACTCTGCAGGATGTAGTCAATGACTGACTGATTCAGGTAGTCCACCACATGGCCGTCCCCATGCTGCAGGGCCAGTCTGATAGAAGGGACATAGAATTAGAATGTGATATGGGAACAGCTTAGTTCAACTAGAGGCAGTTTCCCGGGAGTAGATTAAGCCTAGTCCTGGACAAAACAGTAAGCTTAATGGAGAATATCCATTAATCTGTTTCCGGGAAACAGCCTCCTAATGTTTAGCAAATGTTTTGGTTATACCTAAGAGCCACTAAACAGCTACTGAAGTGGTATATTAAAGGGAAAATCCACTCAAAAACTATCTTTTGGTATTTTGCATCATCATGATGACGTGGCAAGTGCCATTTTGCTTCTTGAATCCAATATCTTTAAATCTTGAGCGCTGACATGCAAAACATTTTGGAATGGTATCAATATTGGACTATTGAAAAAAATAGCTAAAGATTGTTTTTGAGTGGATTTTCCCTTTAAGAGAGATACATATTTGTGAAAAAGAACCAAACTTTACCAGAGTCCACAGTGAATAAAAGACAGTAGATTCTATAATGATGTATTATTATTTATTAAATAGGCCTAATGGAGGCCCAAGATGGATGGTTGCTAACGTATAATTCACATTTACCTGCTCTTGGTTGAGCTGACAATGGACATAGGGTGGTTGGCATCGTCTTTTACTACTGTGATGTTATCCTGGAAAAAACACACAGAGAGAAAGTTTTACATGTTAAAAAATGTATAAATGGATATTTATAATTTTCTATGGTACAGAGTTGGTTCCATGTTAAGACATGAACATAATAAGCTTTTAACAGATTACATTATCAAGCTTACTGGGTTTCCACTTTTAACCAAGCTCATGACACATATAGGCTCATAATGTAGATACTACCTTGTTCTTGCGCAGCACAGAGGAATGGTTCATTATCCTCTCTGTATCAACTCCATCCCGAGGCACAACAACAATCCCAAAGTCTCCCACAATCACCTCCATCTGCAAACCATTTGTATGACACATTGCAGTATTGCCTTACAATGCTGATTAAATGGGTCACTGTAATGGTTATGGTAAAGTGTCTCGGACGCAACATTATGCATATTAGGGTATTAAATAATTATCATTCATGCCTCTACGTGGAGACTGGATAGATTAAAATGTCATCATTATTCAAAACTATTAGTCTTCCAGTGTACCCTTCGGACTCTTTAGAGGCCTTACTATGTCTGCTTAGAACTTCAGGGCAAGCCATTAGGACAAGTATGTACTGTATACTATGTAAAGTATGAAAATACACTAAAAGTGTTATTATTTTCTGTGAGAATGACAGTCTTACAACAGATTTAAGAAGACAGGGAAGTGAAAGAGCGAGAGGGCCTACTTACATCACTGTCTTTCCATAAGCCAGGGATGCAGAATGACTCCAGAAGATCACTGCCACACAGAAGCAAGATGCGCAACTCTGGACAATAGATAGGAAGACAGAAATTAAACACCCAATAAACAAAAAGTACATGGATAAGATAACTTCCTGTTCAATTATTCAATAATGAAGAAAGTTATTATGGTTTGTTAAGGGAAAATATAATGACCTAAGTTAAAAGCTTTTGTATTCTGACAATATACAGTTGGTATGCAATATTGGTAATACATCAATCTTATGGAGACATACAAAAGAGTGTTAACTCACCAATTTCCTCATATCGCATTGCAGTGCCAAGGTTGGCATTTTCATCTTTTGATATCAAAGAAATAAAGATAAAGAAAGGGTTATTAATCAATCATTGTGAACTTACTGTACCATACAATTACAAATGTATGATTTTCAGGAAGTTGCTTGTGTAGCATACTACTTACCCACAAAGGTAAAACGATCAATGTGGGGGCGAACACAACAAATTTTGCCCATGCTCTCACTCATTTTCCCCCAAAGCTTAACTGTTTAGGTATGAGGAAGCAAACATCAGACATTTTCTAGTAGCAAATTACATCCATTGAAGAAGTTATAGAAAGCAGACAATCCATTTCTTAGTACATTACAACAACATTTCCTCTTTCTCATCAATCATAAATTATATTTCAGATTCTGAGCTCTTTATTGTCAACCTAATGAAAATGGCACGAATGAGATCTGAAAGACATTTGTGTAGTATGTATGCACATAATCCCTCACTGGCAGTGGGCTTGTTGTTCGTTGTGTTGTGGTTCTGATAGATGGCAGTCTGAGTCTCATTCTGTGGTTGGCCGATCACTGGTGTTGTGGACGGTGTGTTCACATTGGACAGAATGCACCCTGTGACTCTCTGTGGACAGTAGAAAAATTATTATTATTATTTTTTTTATTTAACCTTTATTTAACTAGGCAAAATACCATGATTGACACCTTCAGTCCTGTTAAATGGCATTTGATCCAGCTTAGGTCAGCAGCGCAAATAGATTGCCCACATTCTGAAGTAAGGATTTGTCACATATTACAGCAGTGGTTTGATATACTGTAGTGTTCTAAATACGGTAATGTTTTGTTGCCATGGAAACAATCGCAGCATACAGTAATGGTATAGGCTATTTATAAAAGCAGTTCAAATTGCCCTCAGTCTTTATTAATATTTCAACCACACACTTCAACTAACTAGTGGGCCGTGCATGAATGTATAATCTATGAAGAAGTTCCATACACAGTAGCTAATTCTAGGCAACCTTGAACTCTCCTATCTGAACTACCACAATTGTATCTTGATATTATCATTCAGTGCCAAGTGTACAGCTCATGCAATACACAAAGCCGCAGGAAGTAGGGGTGCTGAGGGTGCCCCTGATAAATCAAAGAAATATACATTGCCAGTCAAAAGTTTGGACTCATTCAAGGGCCTTTATTTTTACTATTTTCTACATTGTAGAATAATAGTCAATACATAAAACTACGAAATAACACACATGGAATCATGTAGTAACCAAAAAAGTGTTAAACAAATAAAAATATATATTAGATTTTAGATTTTAGATTCTTTGAAGTAGCCACCCTTTGCCAAAGTAGCCACCCTTTGCCAGGTTTGCACAATCTTAGCATTCTCTCAACCAGCTTCACCTGGAATGCTTTTCCAACAGTCTTGAAGGATTTCCCACATATGCTGAGCTCTTGTTGGCTGCTTTTCCTTCACTCTGCGGTCCAACTCATCCCAAACCATCTCAATTGGGTTGAGGTCGGGTGATTGTGGAGGCCAGGTCATCTGATGCAGCACTCCATCACTCTCCCTCTTGGTCAAATAGCCCCTACACAGCCTGGAGGTGTGTTTTGGGTCATTGTCCTGTAGAAAAACAAAATGATAGTCCCACTAAGCTCAAACCAGATGGGACGGCGTATCGCTGCAGAATGTTGTGGTATCCATGCTGGCTAAGTGTGCCTTGAATTCTAAATAAATCACTGACAGCGTCACCAGCAAAGCACCCCCACACCATCACACCTCCTCCTCCATGCTTCATGGTGGGAAACACACATGTGGAGATAATCTGTTCACCTACTCTGCATCTCACAAAGACACAGCGGTTGGAACCAAAAATCTCAAATTTGGACTCATCAGACCAAAGGACAGACTTCCACCAGTCTAATGTCCATTGCTCATGTTTCTTGGCCCAAGCAAATTTCTTCTTATTATTGGTGTCCTTTAGTGGTTTCTTTGCAGCAATTTGACAATGAAGGCCTGATTCAGGCAGTCTCCTCTGAACAGTTGATGTTGAGATGTGTCTGTTACATGAACTCTATGAAGCATTTGGGCCGCAATTTCTGAGGCTGGTAACTCTAATGAACTTATCCTCTGCAGCAGAGGTAACCCTGGGTGTTCCTTTCCTGTGGCGGTCCTCATGAGAGCCAGTTTCATCACATTGCTTGATGGTTTTTACGACTGCACTTGAAGAAACTTTCAAAGTTCTTGAAATGTTCCAGTTTGACTGACCTTCATGTCTTAAAGTAATGATGGACTGTCGTTTGTCTTTGCTTATTTGAGCTGTTCTTGCCATAATATGGGTTTGGTATTTTACCAAACAGGGCTATCTTCTGTATCCCACCCCTACCTTGTTACTGTAACGATGTGCGCAGTTGGGAAGCAAGTTCTTTGTGTTGTAATGTTTTAATAAAGTGTTTTAATAAAGAAATGCAACATGATACAAAACAAGAAACATGAACAACGCACAGACATGAAATAGAAACAATGATGCCTGGGGAAGGAACCAAAGGGAGTGACATATATAGGGCAGGTAATCAAGGAAGTGATGGAGTCCAGGTGAGTGATGACGCGCAGGTGCGTGTAACGATGGTGACAAGTGGGCGCCATAACGAGCAGCCTGGTGACCTAGAGGCCGGACAGTCACAACACAACTGATTAGCTCAAATACATTAAGAAGGGAAGAAATTCCACAAATGTACTTTTAACAAGGCACACCTGTTAATTGAAATGCACTCCAGGTGACTACCTCATGAAACTGGTTGAGAGAATGCCAAGAGTGTGCAAAGCTGTCATCAAGACAAAGGGTGGCTGCTTTGTTGTTTTACACTTTTTTGGTTACTTCATGATTCCATATGTGTTATTTCATAGTTTTGGATGTCTTCACTATTATTCTATAGTACAATAGTACAAATAAAGAAAACCCCTTGAATGAATAGGTGTGTCTACACTTTTGACTGGTACTGTATATAAAAATAAAAAAATGATATACATACTTTTTCCAGGTCACAATTAGTGAACAAGGCCTTCCTTACTCCTGTATTAGTGGAGAAAAATACTCCCCACCCTGAACCCCGGCTTACCTTCATTAGGTCACGATGATGCTCCAGCACGCTGCATGTAGTCTGCCATGTGTCCTGGTAGCACTCCCAGGGATCCACTCTGCAGGAAAATAACACATGATAGAGGAACAGCTGTGTACTTCAGGGCCCCTATTCATAAAGCGTCTCAGAGTAGGAGTACTGATCTAGGATCAGGTCCATCCTGTAGATTCATCATAATCTAAATGGAAAAACTGATCCTAGAACAGCACTCCTACTCACACCTTATGAATACGTGTCCTGGTCTCTATCCTTTTCATTAGTAGGGTAATAGAACTGATGATAATGCACATCTGCTAAATACCTCACACATCATGTCTTGATAATAACATTGTCAGAAAAACATCCTGTCTCAAAGGACTAATAGAGGAAGTGATATCATCCTGTCTACTGACAATGATACCTATATTAACCTGGTCTATGTCCCAAATGGCACCCTATTCCATACAGTCGTGGCCAAAAGTTTTGAGAATGACACAAATATTAATTTTCACAGTCTGCTGTCTCAATTTGTATGATGGCAATTTGCATATACTCCAGAATGTCATGAAGAGTGATCAGATGAATTGCAATTAATTTCAAAGTCCCTCTTTGCCATGCAAATGAACTGAATCCCCAAAAACATTTCCACTGCATTTCAGCCCTGCCACAAAAGGACCAGCTGACATCATGTCAGTGATTCTCTCGTTAACACAGGTGTGAGTGTTGACAAAGACAAGGCTAGAGATCACCCTGTCATGCTGATTGAGTTAGAATAACAGACTGGAAGCTTCAAAAGGAGGGTGGTGCTTGGAATCATTGTTCTTCCTCTGTCAACCATGGTTTCCTGCAAGGAAACATGTGCCGTCATCATTGCTTTGCACAAAAAGGGCTTCACAGGCAAGGATATTGCTGCCAGTAAGATTGCACCTAAATCTACCATTTATCGGATCATCAAGAACTTCAAAGAGAGTGGTTCAATTGTTGTGAAGAAGGCTTCAGGGCGCCCAAGAAAGTCCAGCAAGCGCCAGGACCGTCTCCTAAAGTTGATTCAGCTGCGGGATCGGGGCACCACCAGTACAGAGCTTGCTCAGGAATGGCAGCAGGCAGGTGTGAGTGCATCTGCACGCACAGTGAGGCGAAGACTTTTGGAGGATGGCCTGGTGTCAAGAAGGGCAGCAAAGAAGCCACTTCTCTACAGGAAAAACATCAAGGACAGACTGATATTCTGCAAAAGGTACAGGGATTGGACTACTGAGGACTGGGGTAAAGTCATTTTCTCTGATGAATCCCCTTTCCGATTGTTTGGGGCATCGGGAAAAAAAGCTTGTCCGTAGAAGACAAGGTGAAGCGCTACCATCAGTCCTGTGTCATGCCAACAGTAAAGCATCCTGAGACCATTCATGTGTGGGGTTGCTTCTCAGCCAAGGAAGTGGGCTCACTTTTGCCAAAGAACACAGACATGAATTAAGAATGGTACCAGCACATCCTCCGAGAGCAACTTCTCCCAACCATCCAGGAACAGTTTGGTGACGAACAATGCCTGGAGCACATTGCCATAAGGCAAAAGTGATAACTAAGTGGCTCGGGGAACAAAACATCAATATTTTGGGTCCATGGCCAGGAAACTCTCCAGACCTTAATCCCATTGAGAACTTGTGGTCAATCCTCAAGAGGCGGGTAGACAAACAAAAACCCAGAAATTCTGACAAACTCCAAGCATTGATTATGCAAGAATGGGCTGCCATCAGTCAGGATGTAGCCCAGAAGTTAATTGACAGCATGCCAGGGCGGATTGCAGAGGTCTTGAAAAAGAAGGGTCAACACTGCAAATATTGACTCTTTGCATAAACTTCATGTAATTGTCAATAAAAGACTTTGACACTTATGAAATGCTTGTAATTATACTTCAGTATTCCATAGTATCATCTGACAAAAATATCTAAAGACACTGAAGCAGCAAACTTTGGGGAAATTAATATTTGTGTCATTATCAAAACTTTTGGCCACGACTGTATATAGTGCACAACGGAAGTGGTCAGATGACGCGGATGCTACACTACAGGACTGTTTTGCTAGCACAGACTGGAATGTGTTCCGGGATTCATCCAATGGCATTGAGGAGTACACCACCTCAGTCATCGGCTTCATCAATAAGTGCATCGACGACGTCGTCCCCACAGTGACTGTATGTACATATCCCAACCAGAAGCCATGGATTACAGGAAACATCCGCATCGAGCTAAAGGCTAGAGCTGCCGCTTTCAAGGAGTGGGAGACTAATCCGGGCGCTTATAAGAAATCCCGCTATGCCCCGCTACAAACGATCAAACAGGCAAAGCGTCAATACAGGATTAATATTGAATCCTACTACACCAACTCTGACGCTCGTCGGATGTGGCAGGGCTTGAAAACTATTACGGACTACAAAGGGAAACCCAGACGCGAGCTGCCCAGTGACATGAGCTTACCAGACGAGCTAAATGCCTTTTATGCACACTTCGAGGCAAGCAACACTGAAGCATGCACGAGAGCACCAGCTGTTGTGGATGACTGTGTGATAACGCTCTGGTAGCCGATGTGAACAAAACCTTTAAACAGGTCAACATTCACAAAGCCACTGGGCCAGACGGATTGCCAGGACGTGTATTCAAAGCATGCGCGGACCAACTTTCAAGTGTCTTCACTGACATTTTCAACCTCTCCCTGACCGAGTCTGTCATACCTACATGTTTCAAGCAGACCACCATAGTCCCTGTGCCCAAGGAAGCGAAGGTAACCTGCCTAAATAATTACCACCCCGTGGCACTCACGTCAGTAGCCATGAAGTGCTTTGAAAGGCTGGTCATGGCTCACATCAACAGCATCCTCCCGGACACCCTAAACCCACTCCAATTCGCATACTGCCCGACTGCTTGGCCAAACACGACTCCAACACCATCATTAAGTTTGCTGACGACACAACAGTGGTAGGCTTGATCACCAACAACGATGAGACGGCCTATAGGGAGGAGGTCAGAGAACTGGCAGTGTGGTGCCAGGACAACAACCTCTCCCTCAATGTGAGCAAGACTAAGGAGCTGATTGTGGACTACAGGAAAAGGCGGGTCGAACAGGCCCCCATTAACATCGATGGGGCTGTAGTGGAGCGGGTTGAGAGTTTCAAGTTCCTTGGTGTCCACATCACCAACAAACTATCATGGTAAGCGGTACCGAAGCACCAAGTCTAGGACCAAGAGGCTCCTCAACAGCTTCTACCCCCAAGCCATAAGACTGCTGAACAATTAATAAAATAGCCACCAGACAATTTACATTGACCTACCCCCTTCCCTTGTGTACACTGCTGCTACTCGCTGTTTATTATCTATGCATAGTCACTTCACCCCCACTTACATGTACAAAGTACCTCAACTAGCCTGTACCCCCGCACACTGACTCGGTACCGAGTGCCCCCTGTATATAACCTCATTATTGTTATTCTTATTGTGGTACTTTTTTATTATTACTTTTATTTTAGTCTACTTGGTAAATATTTTCTTAACTCTTCTTGAACTGCACTGTTGGTTAAGGGCTTGTAAGTAAGCATTTCACGGTAAAGTCTACACTTGTTGTATTCAGCGCATGTGACAAATAAAGTTTGATTTGATTTTAACAAAAGCAGTGCAGAATGTAGGGAATAGGGTGCCATTTGGGCTGCAGACTTGTTGTTCTGGGAAGATAGTCACTGACTCACCTGATCCAGTCGGAGGACTGGACTGCCAGTTGACACATGGTGAGACGATGTCTGCTGGGGACGAGGCCCTGTGAACACACGGTGGGATCGATAAAGCTTTCAACCAGTCATTGTGTTCATTGTGTGTGTCACATTGTGTGCCCCCTATTCCCTATATAGCGCACTATATCTGGTAAAAAGTGGTGCACTATGTTGGTAATAGGGTGCCATTTACAACTCATACATTGTGTTTATTGTATGTCTCTGCATGGTAATCCCCTGGTTTGACATGTTTTATTTGTGAGGAATATAAAATGCACATAAGATTCATGATCTGACTGAAACGGCATTTCTTGCACATTTATTATTCATGTTTTCTGTTTCTTATAGAGAGAGAAACTGGGACAAGCTGTTCATTCATTCCAGAAACAGCTCGGGAGAATAGATGACGATAGTATTAGAGGTGGTTTATGTCATCTGAAAATTAACACCTACACAGGAGGACCACACAAAAAGGTCACTCATTCATAAAAACAACCACAAGCTATCACTACTGTGCGTCATTACTGTAATTATACTTATGTCAGTAAAATAAGATTAGGGGATTCTTTGTTAGTTACTCAAACTTCATAGATACCAAACAAAGCAGTCTGTGAATATACTGTTAAAGAAGTTCTTACCGGTTTGCCATAGGAGTCATGTACAGGTGAAATGATACCCCCAATCACAATGAACTTCCCTGTTTTGTGCAGGTATTCTCTGGCTTTTTCTGTAAAAGCAGATACAGTACGTAACTGTCAACATACTTATCATAGTTCATAGTGTGCACAATATTACAGTTTTAATCAGGTAACCTGTTCGCCATCAGCAAACCCAAAAATAAATTAACCCTGGCTTGCAGGTATACATGTAAATTAATTTGTACATAATATCTCCAGGGAGACCAATAAAATAATTCCAGAAGCCATGCTTTAGTTTAGGCTACAAATGAAGTCTATAATAACAGTTGTTTTCAATTGGAAGTTGATTGATGAGAACTTTTTGTTTTGACCACAAGGCAAGAATGCATCTATTCATCTATTCACTCTGTTGTTGTGGAGTAACGTTACTGCCTGCATGCCACCAATAGAGAAACTCATTATATGAGTCCTCTTCAAGCAAGCCTGTCTTTTTATCTTTATTTTACTAGGCAAGTCAGTTAAGAACAAATTCTTATTTTCAATGACGGCCTACTGTAGACTATATGTTGCAAGTATACCAGCTCAAGGTGTATGTTGTACAATGCCTGTGCAAATTGAGCAGAGCCACTACAGATAGAGTCATGTACATTAATATGATTAGAGAATGTATTATTCATGCAAGAAGACGGGGTATGAGAGAGGAAAGTACGAAAGCTATGTTTTGAGCTGAATGTTAATGAGAAAGTCCGAAATCTGGGGTTGCCCTCCAAATCAGATGGATTGAGGCAACAAGAAAAATAAACCAAGGCTGCATCCTAAACAGCACCTTATTCTCTATGTAGTGTGCTACTTTTGTGTGCACTTTATAGGAATTAGAGTGCCATTTGTAACAGAGACAAAGGTTCTAGTGAAGACATGCAACTATTGAATGAGGTGACAATGAGCTACAAGCGTCTCACCCTTACATTCTCAAGAGAATCAGAATTCTTCTCAACAATGACTTGAAAAATAGATTAAACTGAATCACTATTGAAATGCATGATCTGACACCATCCACAAGTTTTCATATTCAGTAGTCCTAGTCCTTGATATATGCATGTATTTGTTTCATCACTTTCTGTTCTTTCATGTAATCCTGTTGTGAGTCAGAAGGGCTCACTGGGGAGTTTCCATTGCTCCCTATGAGCAACTACAGTACTTTCATTTTTCCAGAACTGCTTCTCCAAGGCATGCAGAGAGGTGGTTTGAAAAATAGGTCATGGAAACATGGATGCTTTCCCCCTCTGCCCCATAATATTCCAGGTTCACTTACTACTGCTGCAGCATAATGATTTCACTCAATCTATTCTTAGGATTGATTTATTTTTCAGGGTACTAGTCTATGGTGTACCCTAATTTTGAATGACAGTCATTTAACTATATTTTATGATAATGGTTTGTATTATAAAATAGAGTACTTTACTAGTTCTTCTGTGATTGTTTACGTCAATATAGTGATGCATCTGGCTGGCTGTTGAAATGTGATCTCCCTAATTGTGGCACTGTGCCATTACTGAATTGTGTGTACTGGATCAGTAGCCCAATGTTTAAAGCAATATGAAAACCATGAAATAGTCCACAGATATTTAATTGACGAAATGTCCGTTGAAAACTGATAACAGGTAGGGCAAAGACAATAACGCAATTGCCTCTATGGATCAATCAAATTGCAAGTCTACAGAACATGAAAATGAAATGATATACAGGATCACACATATGTAAAAAATGAGAAAATATTTTGTCTGCCATTTGTGTTTTCTTGATATTTTGCTGCATTTCCATGAATTGGTGAATACCTGTTGTGTTTAGCCGATTGTTTTACATTATTGCTCCGCTGGACAGTAAGACTGATTGTATGCCATTATGATTTGAGATACGATTTCTCATTCGTTATGAGTGACGCAGTATGTGCTATCAGGCAACCAATGCCCAAACATGCTCAAGATGCCCCCTGTGCCCAGTGGCTCAACATCCGTATACTGCAACACATTCTCAAAATAGCCTAGCCTACTTTTTCCAAATCCATTTGCTATTGTTTTTAGGGCTGGTCGGGCTATGCAGCATACACCAACGTAGACTACACTGAAATGATACTGTGCGCTCAATATAGTAATAATAACCTGTAGATGGAATGGTTCTGATGTTAATTCATAAAATTATTTTAAACATACGTGGTGTTCAAAAACACACAGCAAAATAAAGACCCCCACGTGAAATTCAATGATAAGACTTCAACTTAATTGACATAATCATATTTCCGTCACTGAGGCCGTAGCCCATTTCAGCACCCCCCTCGTGGACAGCGAATACCATAAAGGTCTATGGCAAAACGCCTACCCAACATCACGCAATTCTGACATTATAATACTGATATATAGGTTATTTGCCATAGTAATGTAGACCACTGAACGCCTTCTCATTCTTAAACTCATATCCTACCCACAACATCTGGAGCACAAAACATCCCTTCAAAATATACAGAAGAACGCATAGGTAATGCTTACCAAACATATGAATGTGTCCTTTAGTGATGGGGTTAAAACTTCCACATGACAGCAAAATAACGTGCGTTTTAGTGTTGTCCGTCATGATATGATTGGATATGAGTCTCTTTTTCTGCAACTACCGATTTGTTCTTTGTTTTGCTGTTAGCGACCGCAGAGAGAGGCGAGGTTCATTTGGATGCGGCAGTATCCAAGTCTCCTCGCAGGATACAGAGCGTCACTGCACTCTATATTAAAGGCACAGGACCAAAGGTACTCACAGCACTGGACATTTGAAAATGTATGATTTTACAATACAATTTAGGTAGGCTACATTGGCTTTTATTATAGACTTCGTGTGGCCTCTGGCAAATTTTACACATAATGGGGCATGCCACTGATAGAAATGTTTCTTCCGTTTTTTAATAGACCTACTACTCCAGTATTAATTTGCTTCTGACTCGAGTAGCCTAGACTGTTTAGACATGAGATTAAGTGAGAACATTGAACTAATTGTTGTTAAAGGGCTGATAGCCTTGGCCTTATAGGCTTACTTTAAATGAAAACTCCACTCAAAAACGATTAAAAAATATATAAAATAATTAGTCCACTGTTAATACAGTCCCAAAATGTTTTGAATGTCAGCAGTCAAGTTTTCAAGATATTGGACATTCAAGAAGCAAAGTGTCACTTGCCACATCATCATGATGATGCAAAATGCATAATTTGATGATGTGGCAAGTGTTTTTTCCTTTAATGTAAAGAACATTCCATCTTGTCTACGCTGGCACTATACCCTCAAGTTGCAGTTATGGTTTGTGTGGCCCATGGACAATTTACCATTATAATTATAATAATTAGGCCTATACATTTGCTGTGATAGTTTTACATAATCTACAGTATATGACCCTATCATGCATTTAATAATTCAACAAATAATTGAGTTTATATTAATTGGTTATATAGTGAAATTAAACGTATTTTCCTCATAGACTCCATGAATGTGAGTGTAGACTACCATGTTCTCTTAAAATAGGCCTGGTCTTGGGCGCCCTGGTGCTGTGCTCGCCCCATAACAGCAGGGTCGCTGGTTCAAGACCCATTCTGGCTGTTCCGAAATTGCTTTGTCTTTTAATCACTACACTGGTGGCAGAGGTGGGATAATTCTGCTGCCTTTTTAAGGTTGTGATCCCCTGTTTGCATTGGGGTTGGCTGTGTGCAGTATTGCAACCTACCTGTTGTAAACGAGCATAGACCTAATATATCTGCCAAGAGGTCAGGACCCTTATGTAAAAGTTGACTCGACTTGTGATGTGAAATAGGCAATCGAACTGTAAATGTCTGGGTGATTCCATTCTAGTATAGCCTATAATTACAATTTTAGTTAACCTAGTTAGCCTAGGTTAGGCCAGCTACATTTTGATAATTTTCCTAATTCTGCCCAAGGCAATTGAGGTCAGAATGTATATATATTATTGTGGATCAGTGTGACCGCGAAGCAGGCCCACTGGCTTGAAACAAAACTTGACCATACCTTGTGCCGCTCACAATTTGCATGGTGTACATTTACCGCGTTCAAAACAACTCGGAACTCGGACATTCCGACTCGTTGAAAGATTAGGTCAGAGTTTCCCACTCGGAAAGTATCAGAATCAACCAATAGGAAGCTCTACACAAAAACCGTACGCAAATTTCTACTCAGAGGTTTTTGAGTTTCAGAGTTGTCAAGAACGCAGCAACTGGGCCGGTGGCTCTGTTAGTGACAGAGTGACGAACAATATGGCGCCGGGAGTAGCTCTTGCTTTTGGACCAGTCGTTGTCTAAAGACCGGCGATCGGACAGGATGAACCTCTGCGCCCAATATTTACGGTAAATGTGAAATTATACATTTTATACGTTTTTTTTCTTCTTCTCAATTAGTGCTTAATCTTATTTGTGTTATCGTTCTATCTAGCTAATTAGCCAACGCAGCGTTAGCTAGCAACGCACAACAGGAAAACGCGTTATTTGAGCTAGCAGCTAACGTTACCTATTTGAATGAAATTTCATTAAAAGGTGCCATCCTTGTTTATTCGAGTCAAAAACGTATGTGACTGTGAGTAGGGTCAGTTATTAGCTAGTTAGCTATGGGTGTTATTGCTAGCATGTTAGTGAGCTAAAGTACACAGTAGTATTCTAGCTCGCTAGTAACGTTAGGATGACTAGCTAGTTAACGTTAGCTTGCTAGGTCGATACGATAACACGTTAGCCAAGTTTTTACTAACCATAATGGTTATTTCCATAGCGAAGGAACGGAAGTAGTATGTGTTGTAAGGAAAATGGATAGCTAGCTAACGTTACTAAGGTAATTCTCTAGCGCGTTACTTAGCGAACGGCAAACTAGTTTAACCATAGGCAGCCGTTAGCTGGCTAACCTAGTAGCGCCCCTGCCCTTGTTTGGTAGTTAGCTAACGTTAGCCTGCTGGGCATGTCGTTTTTAGTTTGGTAGCTAGTTAATGTATGTCAACCTGAGTCCGGATGTCTACCATTTAACTAGCTAAACGGGGCTAGTTAGTTAACGTTAGTCACTGCAGTGAACCTTTCTGCCACATTGCTTACTAACAATATATATTTTTAAATGGCTGGCTACATGGGCCTTGGCTTTAGTAAAACGTTACCTAGCTGCCCAGACTAGTGTCATTGACATTGGATTATCCAGGCAAGGATATTGTAAATCAAACGCCAAGTAAAGTCCGCAAGCCAAATATAACCATAGATTCATCCACTATTATCAATCTAAAGTCGTAGCCAGCCAGCGACTGGTGACAGTCTTTGGCTAACGCTAAATTAAATTTGGTATACATGCATTCCAGTTTGGCCTGTTTGAGTGCGAGTTTGCTGGATTGACACTTCACTGTGCATGTCTCACGAAATGAAACCAATAATTTGCTGTTTTTATGAAAATATACATGTCCTTTGTTATATCAGAGAGGAATTGGCGAATATTTGGTTGACAGATATTGGCATGTTATAGCAAATCGTGATTTAAGAAAAACAGGAGCAGAAACACTTTACCCCCTACACTGGTAGCGCGAGCCCTGTATATTAGTATTCTTCATCCCTAGCCGAACCATTGAGCTACACGATGAAGGATAACAGTATTTGGCCAATCTTGCTTAGTTTGAGATACCAGTAGTATTGTATCATTTGAATGCATAGTAATCCAATAAAGCAGGCAATTGGCGATGGAAAGATGCGATAATGAGAAGTAGTCTATTACATAAGACGAAAACATATGTTTCCTCCTGTTTTCTGGCAAATAGTGCTCAGTTTCCATTGAAACTAGTAGTATCTGTAGTTTTTTTAGAATATCGCTTTTTTGAGGCTATCCCTTTCCAGCATGTCAAACCACAAATACAATCTCCTGTTACATGTTTGATTGAATTTAGGAATTAGTGGCAGAGGACTAGCACACCTTGTTTTTAATCCTGCATAGTTTTAATGTTAATCTTTTTAAATATCCAATACACTGATCTTAATGCATTATTGTTTATACTAGGTAGTGTTGTAAGATGTGGTTATCAGTGGGTCTGTATTGATTGACTTAGCTTGCCGCCTCTTGTTTGTTTACAACCGAGCAGGCAGGCAGAGGCCCTGAAGGCTGACATGACAGGTATGTTCACACCTCAAATTTGGGCTTGCTTTGTTTTAATCCACAACCCCTGCATATAGAGTATGAATTGCAGACAGTATTTCTTTTGATAATATATTCTCTTAATGTTGAAAGTTTTGTTCTTGAATGCTTTTATACTTGTCTGTTTTTGGATGTTGATAATCCCCAAAACTGGGACAGGGATTGCATATTAATTTGTCATTCTGCATATGTATACCATGGTATCTATGAATAGTCTCACTGTTGTAGGCCTATTTGATGAAGGATGTTTAGCCTATAGAAATATAATCTCATTCTAGTGGTTTAGTCTGCACAGTAATCCATCTGAAGTGTATAAAAGATCAGTGAGTGTCATCATTTCACTTAGATTTTAAGCTTGGTGCAGCAGAGGTCTGGACTTCAAGGCAGGCGCTTCAGGACTTGTACCAGAAGATGCTGGTGACTGACCTGGAGTATGCTTTGGACAAGAAAGTGGAGCAAGATCTGTAAGCCCCAGTTTACATTACATTGATTATATTATGAAACCGATTAGCCAGCCTACTACTATCGCTACTCTTGCTAGTTCTACAGGTCTTATTCTTGCTTCCTAACAATTAGGTGGTCCTCACAACTATATGTTGTGGTATCTATTCCTTTTTCCTTGACAGTCATTTGACTCATATGCCTACTGTCAAAATACTGTCTTTAGTTCAGCAGTTCTTAAGGTAGTTGATCGACCTTATATCTGGAAATTACGTTTGTAAGATTGCCAGACAACTATGGAGACAGTAGATAAGTTTAGTGAGTCGGCTTGCGTTCAAGCACAATACAACTGTTGTATTGTTGGAATTAGATTGATTATCATCAGCTGTTTGATTAAACTAAAGTATTTGATTTCCTCTATTTTTCAGCTGGAACCATGCTTTTAAAAATCAAATAACAACACTACAGAGTCAAGCCAAGAACCGAGCCAACCCCAATAGAAGTGAGGTGCAGGCCAATCTGTCCCTATTTCTCGAGGCAGCTAGTGGATTCTATACACAAGTAAGTTGCTACTACAATGTAGTCTAACTAGTGCTGACACAATTGCCATATAACTGCATAACTCATTTTTATGGATGAAGACAGTCATGAAAATAAAATGTCATAACCATATATACACACATACACACAGTGTATTCAGACCCCTTGACTTTTTCCACATTTTGTTACATTACAGCCTAATTCTGAAATGTATTAAATTGTCCCCCTCATCAATCAATACACAACACCCCTTAATGACAAAGCAAAAAAAAAAATATATATAGGTGTGTGTCTGCTGCAGAGATGGTTGTCCTTCTGGAAGGTTCTCCCATCTCCACAGAGGAACTCTGGAGCTCTGTCAGAGTGACCATCGGGTTCTTGGTTACATCCCTGACCAAGGCCCTTCTCCCCCGATTGCTCAGTTTGGCCGGGCGGCCAGCTCTAGAAAGAGTCTTGGTGGTTCCAAACTTCTTCCAAAAAGTTTACTTTGTCATTGTGGGGTTTTGTGTGTAGATTGAGATTTTATTTAATCCATTTTAGAATAAGACTAACGTAACAAAATGTTTAAAAAGTCAATGGATCTGAATACTTACAGAATGGACTGTATAGTGTAAGTTCATCAGAAATTCAAATGATGAACAGGGACCATGTACAACATAAGTCACAAGCTTGATGTATCCACTGCGTGTAATGAATATTGGACCAAATACTGACACTTTTTACTACTTTATTACACAAATGAATTTGTCCCTTAAAATGAGGGAACAATGTACAAAAAGTGCTGTAATTTCTAAATGGTTCACCCGATATGGATGAAAATACCCCCAAAATGCTCTTTAACCTCATAGTCATTGTACAGAGCCAAAACAACAAGAAATGTCACTGTCCCAATACTTTTGTAGCTTCCTGTCTAAACATGAAAACATTATATACAAAAGAACAACATTCATACATCAGACATTTAAAAACAAAAGTCAGGACAGACACGTTTCAAAACTGGGGTCAATACATTACACATGAAATTATGTTTTGAAGCTCTACAATGTGAAAATGACGCAGAACTCTGTTGCTCTTAATAATACCTGATCCTCTAACAGTTACTACAGGAGCTGTGTACCGTGTTCAACGTGGACTTGCCTTGCCGTGTGAAGTCATCTCAGCTTGGAATTATCAGCAATAAACAGACCAACACCAGCGCCATTGTAAAACCCCAACCCAGCTCTTGCTCTTATATCTGCCAGCATTGTCTCGTCCACCTTGGAGACATCGGTAAGTGTTGTCACATTATCGCTACAAAATAATTTCACTGTGCAGATCATTTTGTGGTCCAAGCAGTGCTTTGAGGGGTTTTGCTTATATGCCCCCCCCCAGCACGATATCGCAACCAAACCAGCCAAGCAGAGTCCTATTATAGACACGCAGCTCAACTTGTCCCTTCAAATGGTAAGTACTTTATGCAGATGTTTTCCTGTACAGTATTTGTTTACCAACACACACAGCATTAATGTGCTTTTTGTCTTTCACCTGACAAGGAAATCATTTCACTATATGAAGTCTTCTGTCAACCTGTTTGTCTGTCAATGTCTCTCCTCCAACAGGTCAGCCTTACAATCAGCTGGCCATCCTGGCCTCCTCTAAAGGGGACCACCTCACAACGATATTCTACTACTGCAGGAGCATCGCTGTCAAGTTCCCTTTCCCTGCAGCCTCCACCAACCTGCAGAAAGCTCTCGCTAAAGCTGTTGAAAGGTATCATTGAGCATTTTTATTGTAGCCTAATTTCAACTGCTCTTTTCAAGATGTTTTGCTTAGCTTTATCTATTTTCCCACCTTTATCAACCATTATTTGGGATGGGACTAATGAGCATTTTGATTTCCATCTTAGCTGGTGTTTATATCACCCAGCTGGTTTACAGTCTATGGACTTTAGGAGTTGAAGTTGTTCCATGTATAGTTAATCCCCGTCTTGTCTTCAGCCGTGATGAGGTCAAAGCAAAGTGGAGTGTGTCAGATTTCATCAAGGCCTTCATCAAGTTCCATGGTCACGTTTACCTGAGCAAGAGCCTGGAGAAGCTTAACAACCTGAGAGAAAAGCTGGAAGAACAGTTTCAGGTAATGTTTTAAAGTAAAGACATAAATCTTTGCATACTTTGTGAAGGGGAACTAAGGATATACACCTCTGAAACCAAGACGTATTTCCACCAACTTAAGCATCCTGTCAACCTTTTGCCGACTTTTCTTTATAGATGGAAGGTATTACTGGTGACAAAGCCTCTATTTTATTTCTGCCAACCGACCTAGTCATGATTGCGGTAATGTTCTGCTTACGGCTTAGTATGAAGTGTATCTGTCATGCTGATGCAGCATTGGCACGCACAATATGCTCTTATGGTCTTGGATGGTTGCTAGGCAGCGCCCGTTACTACTATCGTCCTAGCAGTTCTAAACTTTGCAAGGCATGTCACTTCTCTCATGTTTTCGCATAGCCCTCTCATGCACTGTTTTCTTAACCACAACTGGATGGATCCATACATAATTCCTGTTGGATTAAATATCACTGAATTACGTAAATATCGGAGTAAAGTAGGCTAATGCAATAGAAGTCATCAAATTGTTGCTTACTAAAATGTCCAAAGTTATCCTATTATTATTATTATTATAATATATTTGAAATTATAGCCTATACCTGCGTGTGGTCAACTATTTCAGCGCTGATTTGAGATGAGCATGGGGACTTGATCGTCTTGATAAATCAAACAATGTCCGATTTTAATTTTTTTTTTTTTAATTGTTTTATTTTCACTGAATCGCTGTTTGGATATTGGTTAGGATACAATTAGCCTGGGGAAATGTTAGCTAAGTTGAGGTGAGTGCTCGTGATCATCTTGTCAAGTTGGGGGGAAAACTTATTCTGATTGGCTGTGCCTGGCTCCCCAATGGGTGGGCCTATGCCATCCCAGGCCCACCCATGGCTAAGCTCCTGCCCAGTCGTGAAATCCATAGATTAGGGCCTAATGAATTTATTTCAATTGACTGATTACCCTATTCAGCAAAAATGTTAAATTGTTGCGTTTTTATATTTTTGTTCAGTATAATTTAACAAGTGGATTATTTTGCTCTTCAGTCGCTTAGTAGCCTAGGCCTACTCCTGACAATGCTTGTGACTTGTCTTAATCAATCAATGTGATTTTGTTTCACTGAATCTCTGTCTGTATATTTGGTTAATTCTCTGGCTGGGCAAATACGTGGAGGTGGTAAAGCTCATCTATTTTTCATAGTTTTATAATGTTTCTTAAGACCTGTCTATAACAAATTAATAATTTATTTCTTTGGTGTATATTCTATGGATTTATTAAAATAGACATGGGCTCATGTCTACTCCAACTCCTAAACTTGCCATGCACTGGCGATTTTAGAAAAGCTTATCTCGGCAAGAATGTGGCAAAAAAAAGACTGAATTGGATTTGAGAAAAATATTAGCAGATCTTTAAAAAATATATATATACTTTTTTTTTTTTTTTTAATAGGCAACATACCGTGAAGTCTGTCTGTAAAGGTTAGATAATAGAGGGGTCTTGGATATGTACTTTGGGCCTGAGTGTATGGACACTGATTAAGCCTAGTCCTGGACTTAAAACTATTCTCATTGGAGAATCTTCTTTGAAAGTACTTTTTAGTTCAGGACTAGGCTTAATCGGTGTCCAGGAAACTGCCAGAAGATGTCTGAAGCTACACCAATTCCATATATGAAAGTATCTTAACCTCTCAGGGATTGCTGGGGCGCTAGCGCCCCAATCCCGACACTACCAGGTGAAATGTAAGGCGCCAAATTCAAAATCCAAAAGTTGAATTATTAAACATCCACCAATATACAAGTGTTCCATACTCATCAAAAAGCTCTGTTTCTTGGCAATATCACAGCGTTGTCAGATTTCAAAAAGGCTTTCTGGCGAAAGCAGCACATTTGATTGTTTGAGGGTAGCACCTCACATATTTTTCCCATAGCCATGAATCGATTAGCCATCATGGCACACACACAACACATTTCACAGCGAAAACAAATCAATTACCTGTTGAAGAACTTCTGCTGAGGTCATCCTAAGTGTCCAACGAAGACAATCCATGGTTCTTTTGTTAGAAAAAGTAATGTATTTTATCCATAAATCTCCATTTGGTTTGCGCGTTATCAGAAACGACAGCTTCCACTCCTCCATTGAAACGTGACACAAACTCGTTTACCTATAAACCTATAAACTTGTCCAAGAACAATCAAACATAGTTTTAAATGTATCCTTAGGAACACTTTTACGTATATTTACTATTATAAATCAACCGGAATATAAACTGAGCGATAAAGACGGTAAAAGACACTGCGCGCCTTGTCGGGAGCAGCACTGGGTACTGTTGACATAAAAAGTACACTTCCTGGTTTGCTCTTCTTCTCTGGTCTAATTCATCCAAATTGAAAATTTACACTGTAGGAAGCGATGGGTACTGCATTCATATGCCCTTATATGGTCATTTTCACGAGGGAGGGGTTCCAAATGAGCAATGTGTCAAAATCACTTTTTCCAGGACAGAAATTCCTCTGGGTTTCGCCTGCCATATGCGTTCTGTTTCACTCACAGACAAATGGTTAACACTTTTGGAAAATTCAGTGTTTCCTATCCAATGGTACTAAATATGTGCATATCCTATTTTCTGGGCCTGAATGGGAGGCATTTTACTTTGGGCACGCCAGGCTCTCCAAAACCGACCCCTCAGCTGCCACTCCCTAACAAGTTAAACACCCTTGTTTTTTTTTGCAGCGGCTGATTCTGCAGAAAGCCTTCAGCTCCCAGCAGCTGGTCCACATCACAATTATCAACATGTTTGAGCTGCACCATCTGAGGGACTTCAGCAATGAAGCAGACGACCAGAGCTTCAGCTCCGAGGAGCAAATCGGCTGGTTCCAACTTCTCGGTCTCTTCAGTATGTCCCCCAACTCCAATTGTCTCTCAATATGCATGATACAACTTGCCTTGTGGATGACATGGCTGTTCGTGGTTATGCAACTGCTGTTTTTAGAGTTTGAGTTTTACTTGCTTTTTTTTTATAATCTGAAAGTACAGATAAATGTTACCAAATCAGTTATCTTTGATTGAACTGTGTCAACTGCAGGGTGCTTTCTCACGGCCACACTAGCAGATTACCTTTACCTCTTTCCTCGACCTCACTCTGTCGAATTGGAAGGATTCAAGGAGCCAGGTTGTTGTTGGTGTTTTAAGGCCCTTTTCCTTTCCCACAGTGTCATTTCTTGGTGTCATGTGTAGCCGAGCACTGCTGAACAAGAACCGAGGAGAGGAGATCATGGGAGAATGTCCATTGCCAGCCATCAAGGTGTCCCTGGACTGGCTCAAACTACGACCTACTGTTTTTCAGGACGGTGCTGTGGACAGACGACAGTAGTATGTGTATCTTTTCTCTTTCAATGTCACTGTTTGCCCTCTCGGTGTTTAGTTAGATACAATATGCTACAACACCAGACATGCAGAATGTATTGTTTATTTGTTTGGGACTCTTTTCTTTTAGATCTTAGCAATAGCAGTAATACTTTAGAATGTGGTTTCGTATTGTCTGCATTTAGTTAAACAAGATGTTGCTCTTATTTCACCTTAGTGTTTGGCCTTGGCTGGTGTCCATTCTGAACAGTTTCCAACCAAAGGAAGATGATGTTTCTTGTGCATCAGGTAATGGCAATTCGATATCTCTGCTTTTGAAATACAATTTTTTCCACTTTTTGTTGATGGTCTCTAATGTCCCTTACCTCTCTCTTCCAGTGACTCCACTTCCAGAGGAGTTTGAACTGCAGGGGTTTTTGGCTCTCAGGCCAGCGCTACGGTACATACAGTACATCCCCTTTTGTCTCAACCTCTCTTTCATATAGAATGTGTCGTTGTGTGCATACCATGTTCTATGTTTTCTTGTATGAACCCTGGTATGTTTTGGTGTACTCCTTTTCCAGGACCCTTGACTTCACTAAAGGCCACCAGGGTGTTGCTGTGGACAAGGAGGGTCTGCCAGTCCGTGCCCGTCATCAGAGGCTCATCAGCCTGGGAAAATGGGTGGCAGACAACCAGCCAGGGTGAGTCTTCCTCTCTCTAGCCACTACTGTTTTAAACTACCACATCCATTACAACAATATAAAAGCAGTTTCCATCTTTTAATAATTGCTTACTTTTAAGAGATGCAACAGTATTTCACAAGGCCTGTGTGTTTTGGAGGGGTTGGAATAAAGCAGCAAGTTTGCTTTGGACTCCCATGTACATTGGGTAATCTTGTGCGTATTATGTTTCAGGCTCATTCAGTACAAAGTCAGCGATGGCCTGCTGCTGTTCATCACCGACATCGAGGAATTGGTTATCGAGGAGCCCCAGGAGAAGGATGCCCCTGTGCTCCAGGAGTCCTCCAACAGTGAGCAGACCCCCAACGAGGGCAACATGGGCCTGAAGTCAGTCCTGTCCATGGGCAAGACCCAGAACAGCGTGTTGGAGATCGGCGAGAGGCCCGTGGTGACCTTCAAGGAGAACATCAAGCCCCGGGAGCAGATCAGGGAGCAGATCAGGGAGCCCAGCCGCAATCACCACCAGAAGGAGGCAGGGAAGGAACGGAGGGACTTCGTCAAAGGCAACGGAGCACCGGGAAAAGGAGAGCAGAAGAGGGATGGCAAGAGGAAGAGTGAAGTGAAGAAGAACAGCCATGAGAAAGCTGCAGATGCAGGGAAACAGGTCAAACAAATAAATAGTTATTCTTTAAGTTGGGATATATAGAATGCATTTCTTTTGACCAGGGCCCACTGTGTGCCATTTGGATTCAGACATGTTTACTGTGGTTGAAGGCTTAACTACTTTACTGACTGAGTTTGTGTCTTCATGCAGGTGAAAGCCCAGCCGGATATGAGGAAGACGCCAGTGTCTGAAGCCAGGAAGACTCCAGTCACTCAGACCCAGACTACCTGCTCCTCCCAGTTCATCCCCATCCACCACCCGGGAGCCTTCCCTCCCCTGCCCAGCCGACCAGGTACTAGCACCACCTCTCACAGTGCCTAGATTGAAAGACTTTACACTTAAAAGATTTTTAGATCTAAGAGTAGTGAATAACCTTCTCTGTTTTATGTTTAAACTGTTTGCAGTTCAATTGTATTCTGCCATGTGAATTAATTAAATTTACTTGGTCTTTCCAGGTTTCCCCCCTCCGGCCTATGTGATCCCTCCTCCTGTGGCGTTCTCCATGAATCCCGGCTTTACCTTCTCTACGGGCATGTCTGTCCCCGGGCCGTTCCTGCAGTCGGCCTCCCACCCTCAGCAGCCCGGTGCCCAGCAGGTAAGACGTGCTCAACTCTAAGGGCCAGAATAGTGGACACAGATTAAGCCTAATCCTGGACTTAAAAGGACTTCATGTAGAATCTCCATTGAAAATGCCTTTTAGTCCAGGACTATGTTTAATTTGGAAAACCACCCCCTGATCCTCTTGTGCAAACAAATACATATGTGCTTGGAACCCAGAAAACAATACCAAAAAAATGTATGTCTTTTTCATGGCATCCAGCAGGTTCAGGCTGGGAAGCCGTCACACATTCCATACAGCCAGCAGAGGCCGTCAGTGCCGGGGGCCATGAACCAAGGGGCCCCCCAGTGCCAGCCCCAGCAACAGCCTTCCCAGACCATGCAGCAGGTGCAGCTCCAGGTCCAGGCTCTTGTCCAACAGCAGCAGTCGCCCACCAAGCCTGTGCAGCCAGTACAGCTGGGCAAAAGCCCACCTCACCATCCAGGGATGCAGCAGGTAAATTATAGATCACAATGATTCTGGACTGGTAAGATGCTAATAGATAACATCAGTCCAGTCTGTTGAGAGACAGAATGGTTATTTACAGGAATGAGGACATTGTATTCTGCCGGAATTAATGAGCTTGTCTGTTAGAGGCAGCTTTACTGTTTTGCGTTGCAACTTGAAATGTATGACGAGCGTCATGTTTTTCCTGCATAGATGGACTGTTTTAGTGTGTTGTGCTGCAGGGAACAATGTTTGACAAGCGTCCTATTTTCCTCCTTACCAACAGTACATGCAGGTAGATCATGCTGGACAGATGTGGGGCCAGCAGCACCAAACCCAGCCCACCATGCAGAAGATGCAGGCCATGCAGATGCCTGTCAAGCAGCCTTACTACTTGGGAAGCCCCCAGGACCCCCTCAAGCTCTTTGAGCAGCAGCAGTACGCCATGCAGACGGTGCCCCAGCAGAACAGCATGGACAAGAAGATGAAGTACCCGGATGTGAAAATGCAGGATTTTTACTGGGACCCTTCTTACCGCATGGGGGATAACAGACCGATGGTGGGGGAGAGGATGGGCAAGCGGCTGCCCCCCGGGGCCTTCCACCCAGACCAGGACAACACACCCAGAGGGCCTCCTTTTGAAGTGAGTCTTGGTGTACTCCTCAACCACCTAGACCTAAGTTGCATCTCAAATGGCACTCTATTTCTTATTTAGTGCCCTACTTTTGACCAGGTCCCATAGGGTGCCATTTGGGACAAACGCTGCAAATTAGGGAATGGAGTTTAAGGAAAAGGAAGGGTTGTGGAATAGGTTTGGTCTTATGCTCTTTCTTTTCTATAACCAGTTCCATCCAACCTTTTTATGTGAGTGAAGTATATGCCGGGTAAAGTAATGACAGTCCTGATGGAAACATAACATTTGCCTGTAAACTTTCCAAATGTCGTCAAAACAAAATACGCTAGACAAGGTGGGATCTTTTTGTGTTAAAATTAATTATGCGAGATGTCTGTGGAAATGCTTTTATGTGCAAATATTGATTTAATAATAATCATCATATAGAAGTAAACTTGGAGTCACGCGAGGACGTGGTCCTCTCACTACGTCGGGAAAGCATTCGGTTTAGTAGGCTACAGATGAAATAAGTTATGAACTTCACGGTGGTGAAAGTACAGTCGTTGCAAAAACTTTTGAGAATGACACATATTAATTTTCACAAAGTCTGCTGCCTCAGTTTGTATGATGGCAATTTGCTTATACTCTAGAATGTCGTGAAGAGTGATCAGGTGAATTGCAATTAATTGCAAAGTCCCTCTTTGCTATGCAAAATAACTGAATCCCCAAAATTACATTTCCACTGCATTTCAGCCCTGCCACAAAAGGACCAGCTGACATCATGTCAGTGCTTCTCTCGTTAACACAGGTGTGAGTGTTGACGAGGACAAGGCTGGAGATCACTCTGTCATGCTGATTGGGTTCGAATAACAGACTGGAAGCTTCAAATGGAGGGTGGTGCTTGGAATCATTGTTCTTCCTCTGTCAACCATGGTTACCTGCAAGGAAACACGTGCCGTCATCATTGCTTTGCACAAAAAGGGCTTCACAGTAAGATTGCACCTAAATCAACCATTTATCGGATCATCAAGAACTTCAAGGAGAGCGGTTCAATTGTTGTGAAGAAGGCTTCAGGGCGCCCAAGAAAGTCCAGCAAGCGCCAGGACCGTCTCCTAAAGTTGATTCAGCTGCGGGATCGGGGCACCACCAGTACAGAGCTTGCTCAGGAATGGCAGCAGGCAGGTGTGAGTGCATCTGCACGCACAGTGAGGCGAAGACTTTTGGAGGATGGCCTGGTGTCAAGAAGGGCAGCAAAGAAGCCACTTCTCTCCAGGAAAAACATCAGGGACTGTCTGATATTCTGCAAAAGGTACAGGGATTGGACTACTGAGGACTGGGGTAAAGTCATTTTCTCTGATGAATCCCCTTTCCGATTGTTTGGAGCATCTGGAAAAAAGCTTGTCCGGAGAAGACAAGGTGAGCGCTACCATCAGTCCTGTGTCATGCCAACAGTAAAGCATCCTGAGACCATTCATGTGTGGGGTTGCTTCTCAGCCAAGGGAGTGGGCTCACTCACAATTTTGCCTAAGAACACAGCCATGAATAAAGAATGGTACCAACACATCCTCCGAGAGAAACTTCTCCCAACCATCCAGGAACAGTTTGGTGACGAACAATGCCTTTTCTAGCATGATGGAGCACCTAGCATGATGGAGCACCTTGCCATAAGGCAAAAGTGATAACTAAGTGGCTCGGGGAACAAAACATCAATATTTTGGGTCCATGGCTAGTAAACTCCCCAGACCTTAATCCCATTGAGAACTTGTGGACAAACAAAAACCCAGAAATTCTGACAAACTCCAAGCATTGATTATGCAAGAATGGGCTGCCATTAGTCAGGATGTGGCCCAGAAGTTAATTGACAGCATGCCAGTGCAGATTGCAGAGGTCTTGAAAAAGAAGGGTCAACACTGCAAATATTGACTCTTTGCATCAACTTCATGTAATTGTCAATAAAAGCCTTTGACACTTATGAAATGCTTGTAATTATACTTCAGTATTCCATAGTAACATCTGACAAAAATATCTAAAGACACTGAAGCAGCAAACTTTGGAAATTAATATTTGTGTAATTCTCAACTTTTGGCCATGACTGTTCAAGGTGATGAGCTTGATGCTCCTTTGTAATACATATCGAGGGTCTTATTCTGGTGACATGATCGTCGCTGCTTGCTTGGCTGTCATTTGACAAATAAAAAGAATCTTGCTCTTTTGTCCATAATAATCTCATGTAGGCTAAAGGCCTATCCCCATTGTATCTGCGAGCTGTTGGTTAAAGCGCCAATACCAGAGTGGGCACACTTTCTATCTAACTTAACATTTTTTGTGCGAAAATGATCAGAGGATTTTAGAATATTCGCATGAAAATCATCTGTCTCTAATTGAAAGAAAACTTAGCTTATGTTTTTTTTTTTTTTTTTTTTAACAGTTCTTTAATGTGTTTTATGATTTGGTATATGGATGGCGTAACTGTTGTAACAAAGTGCTGAGAGGATGCGTATTTGGGCTATATGATGCCTATGCTGAAGGGTACATTAGCCTACTCGACACTAAATGTTGGATTTGAGTCCATTGTGTCTCGCTGGACTCGTTTATTGGCCTGGTGTAGGTTTCGGAAATACAGTCCTGGACCCACAGGAAATATGTCCAGCATGTAGGATTTAAAGATTGGTTATTGGACTGACCATACTTGTTGGTTGTTTGAGCAACCGATTGGGAGCAACAGTTGAAGTCGTAAGTTTACATACACCTTAGCCAAATACATTTAAACTCTGTTTCACAATTTCTGATGTTTAATCGCAGTAGAAATTCCCTGTCTTAGGTCAGTTAGGATCACCACTTTATTTTGAGAATGTGAAATGTCAGAATAATAGTGATTTATTTCAGCTTTTATTTCTTTCATCACATTCCCAGTGGGTCAGATTTACATACACTCAATTAGTATTTAGTAGCATTGCCTTTAAATTGTTTAACTTGGGTAAAATGTTTCCGGGTAGCCTTCCACAAGCTTCCCACAATAAGTTGGGTGAATTTTGGCCTATTCCTCCTGACCGAGCTGGTGTAACGGAGTCAGTTTTGTAGGCCTCCTTGCTCTCACACGCTTTTTCAGTTCTGCCCACACATTTTCTATAGGATTGAGGTCAGGGCTTTGTGATGGCCACTCCAATACTTTGACTTTGTTGTCCTTAAGCCATTTTGCCAGAACTTTGGAAGTATGCTTGGGGTCATTGTCCGTTCAGAAGACCCATTTGCGACAAAGCTTTAACTTCCTGACTGATGTCTTGAGATGTTCCTTCAAAATATCCACATACTTTTCCTACCTCATGATGCCATCTATTTTGTGAAGTGCACCAGTCCCTCCTGCAGCAAAGCACCCCCACAACATGATGCTGGCACCCCCGTACTTCACGGTTGGAATTGTGTTCTTCGACTTGCAAGCCTCCCCCTTTTTCCTCCAACCCAAACGACGGTCATTATGGCCAAAACGTTATATTTTTGTTTCATCTGACTAGAGGACATTTCTCCAAAAAAGTACAATCTTTGTCCCCATGTGCAGTTGCAAACCGTAGTCTGGCTTTTTTTCATGGGGGTTTTGGAGCAGTGGCTTCTTCCTATGTCGATATAGGACTCGTTTTACTGTGGATATAGATACTTTTGTACCTGTTTCCTCCAGCGTCTTCACAAGGTCCTTTGCTGTTGTTCTGGGATTGATTTGCACAAAGTACGTTCATCTCTAGGAGACCGAAGGCGTCTCCTTCCTGAGCGGTATGACTGCTGCGTGGTCCCATGGTGTTTATACTTGCGGCCTATTATTTGTACAAATGAACGTGGTACCTTCAGGCGTTTGGAAATTGCTCCCAAGGATGAACCAGACTTGTGGAGGTCTACCATTTTTTTCTGAGGTCTTGGCTGATTTCTTTTGATTTTCCCATGATGTCAAGCAAAGAGGCACTGAGTTTGAAGGTAGGCCTTGAAATGCATCCACAGGTACACCTCCACTTGACTCAAATGATGTCAATTAGCCTATCAGAAGCTTCTAAAGTCATGACATTATTTTCTGGAATTTTACAAGCTGTTTAAAGGCACAGTCAACTTAGTGTATGTAAACTTCTGACCCACTGGACTTGTGATACAGTGAATTATAAGTGAAATAATCTGTCTGTAAACAATTGTTGGAAAAATTACTTGTGTCATGCACAAAGTAGATGTCCTAACCGACTTGCCAAAACTATAGTTTAACAAGAAATTTGTGGAGTGGTTGAAAAATGAGTTTTAATGAGTCCAACCCAAGTGTATGTAAACTTCCGACTTTAACTGTATGTTGTTCTTATGTAGTGTTAAATAATGCTTGCAGGTTTCTCCCACTTCTGTTTTGGCCTCGTTTAAATTTTTCTAAGGTGGTCGACTTGACTAGGAAGGAATTTGAATGTTGTAATACTATCTAGTTGTATGATTAATCTCCAGCGTCTTACATTGGTGTCAAATTGTTATGCTTGAACAACTCCAACTGCAATATACGGCTTATATGATACAATAATACCTTTTGGTAAATTAGACTCACTAACCCAGCGTGAGGACATGGCTTGGTTTAAAGTATTTCTGTGTCTTTGGAAAACTAGGCATATCTTTTTACTACTTTTTTACTGGCTTCTCCACATCTTTGGATAACTTATCTCCTTGCCAACCTATTTCTTACTGGCTTACCTTTTTCTGTTTCTTTCTTTTTTCCTTCCATCCTTTTTTGCTTCATTCTCTCACTAGGACAAGAGCTCCCCTCTTCTGCCTCCAGACCTGTTAAAAAGTATATCAGATTTTGAGGAGGAGGAAGAGCTGTCTTTTACTAAGCCTCATGGTTTCTACCAGGCCTTGGCTGGCCCTCTTAGTACTGCTCCAGGACGAAATATATTTGTACGTAGTTAACTTCTCTTAATGTAATCCCCCTGGCTTAACCAGCATGTTAAACATCAGGACACGTATTCATAAAGCCTGCTGATCTAGGATCAGTTTTATAACATAATGACTAAGATTACATGGACGGGGGGGGGGACCTGATTCAGGGTCAGTACTCATGAGGCGCTTTATGAATACAGGCCCAGATTCACCTTCACAACTCGTTTTAAGTAGCATTGTCTCGGAGCCCTTTTTGTGAGTAGAATATTTGAGTGGTAGGGATATGGCTCATTTTTAAATAATGTAAGGCTTATGTTTAAATAAGAGTTCAGAATGTGTACGTACATTTTTCCAGGCTAGTGTTTATATGATTGTGTGGTTTTGTTCCTTATTCTATGTTAACAGAAATAGACCCAGTACTTCTGAGCAGTCACTGTGTATTTGGAAGATTAGGCTAAATGTTGTGTATGTTGCAATGCATGTAAAATGTTGTAGGCATGCCTACATTATCCACAATGAGAGAAACAGACATTTTGTACATGATCAGGTTGAACAAACTGTAACGGGGGTTACATGTTGTGTAAATTGCAACCCTATCAGTATTAATAGCAAACATACAAACACCTGCAGCGTTGACTTGGGAGAATGTGCTGATGGAATAAATTACATTTATCAGAAGCCATTAGTTAACACATCTGATACTGTAACTGTTTTCCCCAACTCTCTCCTGTAGTTGCCAAATCAGTCAAGAATGGAAAGTGGCTCTGAGGTGATGGGCCAGTCGTCTTCTCTCATGCCCTTATCTGGGTTCCCAATTCAGGTCTGTATGTATGTATGGGAAAAGCGCCGCCCTGCCCCCAGACTTGTTTTGACTGCTGTTTGTGGAAAATGAAAATGTCTGCAGCATCTTACAGGCAGTGGGTTAAGGTCACTGAGCCAGATTTGTTACTGTAGTCTCACTGAGCTTCTTTTAAGGATGTTTGCTCTGAAATACCAGCTGGGTATTAAATGCCATGTTTAATGTTAACTAAAGGGTATTATGACTGACATTTGATCGTATGACAAAGGCCTAATTGTGTATGATTTTTTGTTCTTGGTTTAGGAGAGTTCCTATCAAAACAACAGCATTTTCAGCCAGGCCTATGGGAAGAACATGGCTCCCAACCCCAAGCCCGACGCTCCCATGCTTCACCAGGAACCTTCTCTCTACTCTCTGTTTGAAGGAACTCCATGGTCCCCGTCCCTTCCCGCCAGCTCAGGTACCTGCCTCCGCTCTCTTCTTCCCCCCTTTTCACAACAAGCTGTCCATAAACATCACAACAGCACCCCTGTTAATGTTAAATAACACCATTAGGCCAGACAAAATGTATTCACTGTTTTAATAGGTTTTCCCCCCAGAAAAGTGAGGCGTGTGAGCAAAAAAAAAACATTAAGTGGATAAGGATTAACAATACTTTACCATTTTGTACAGGCTCTGGGCCGAATGTGAGCTTCAAGAGTTAAATTATTCCATGCGAAAAACCTACTGTTTTTCTTAAAAAGAATGCAGATGTTATAACTGTGAGAAATGAAACACAATGGGAAGTATAACTTTATTCTTGATTTAAAAAATAACTATAAAAATCAAGAACCTCTTCACAAGACACCATAACTAATGTTGGCCGTGTGCAGTAGATCACCTACTGGGTGTCAAACCATGGCGATTCAACATGTAGACTCGTCTGGAAATAAAAAAATGACGGCCAATGTTCTGTGGTCAGAGGCAATAGCACAATCACCTGCTGCTTTTTACTTTTACTGTTCAACAGCACGGTCTGTTTTGTGCTTTATTAGTTGTTTGTTCTGGTCTCTAGGGTGTTCATTTCTTGGAGCTCTCATAATGAACTGCTTTACTTCTTGCTTACCCACTGGGCTCATTGGCCTGACATGTTGGAATTGTTGTTTGAGCCTCACCACCTCTTCCCCCTCAAGAACATCTGGACATCCACAATGGACACACATCTGGGAATGACACTGATTGCTGAGTAATACTGTGTCTCCACTTGCATTCCACAGGTTAGCCCCTTGAAAGCAACTATCTGCTCGTGATATGGATTGTCTTCTTTGAAAAGCTCTGAACCACTTGTAAAATAATTCTCAACCCAAATGAGTTGCTGCTTTCTGTTCTTTAGACAGCCATACAAGAACCTTGGTTTCTCACATTCAACACAGTTGATGGTTGCTCTCACCTTTGCACTGACCATGGCAGCACTCCTCTTTACATTTTCTATATTTGGTGTCAGAGAAGGCCTATTCTTGTCGGTGGTGTCCAAGCTGTACAGATCGTCATATGTCTGGTGCTCACGTCTGTCCACTGTCAATGTTGGATCAGGCACAAACCTTGAATTTCTTAAATAGTTTTTCTGGCAAGTGTGGAGGATTTATTAAGCAGTACCAGCATGGCTCTTCTCCCTCGCATTTCTTGATCTGTACCATGTATTGTGACGTCCTGGAATTGCTTGTACTGTTCCTTGTCAAGGCCTTTTCTGCTTAGGTCATGCATCATGTCAACTTCTGTATCAATGATGTTGAATTGTTGTGCAATTTCTTCCTGTGTTGTGGGCTGATGTACTTCTACGTGTGTTCCTTTCCGCTTCAGGTGCTCAAACCAGCCACCTACGAGCTGCAACAGGATGCATACTTTTTTCAAAGGCCTCTTTCAGGTCTGGTTGTTTTACGTAGGCTTGTCATTGTGGTACTCTTCACATGCTTCTCATTTGATTCTTCCATCTTCTCCCTAGCCAGGGCTGTTCCCTGGAGCCCCAAGTTTAGAAGGGAATTAACTCTCTCGGCAGGCTTGGCCCAGCTGTTTACCTGGTGCTGTTTTACAGGTGATAAGCATGTCAAGATCCAGTTGAACAAACAGGAGTGTGTGGCATGCTTGAACAGAGGCATATGTGGTTCTATGGTCTGGCCCACCATCAGATTGAGTGATCAAGATTGACTTGTTGAGAGAGACAATTGCACTGTAGTTCTCTCCTCTGAGGATGCTGAGATTTTCAACTGTGTGTCGGAAGGGGGCTTGTTGGCTGGAAAACCTTGTCATTGACATGAACTAGATGGAGATGCTGGGATGTCTGGGATCAACATGATGGTACATGATGGTACAAGTCCATTTGTGGTAATCATGGTCGGCAGCTGCTAGAACTGTCCCTCTCACAGGAGCAATGGTTGGATGTCTGCCTGTTACAGGTCGCTATAGGCTGGCCAGGTTCTCCGACAGGGATGGTTGCCTTATCATCCACACAACATTTCACTTTCCTGTTGCCACATGCAGGCAAACTGCTTAATGTAGTTCCACTGTACTGCAACAAACTTTGAGTCTTGATATCCCTTATCACTCAAGACTGGACCATGAACTTGAGGTCAAACCTTCCTGTGTACTGGAGAGCAGACATGGACCATTGATTCTTGGGTGTGAATTACAGCCTTTGCCACTGAATTGATTGGATTTTAGTTTCTGGTGGAAGCTGCTTTTACAGTGTCACACAAGTCCTCAACTGATATAGCAAAAGATAAGTACAAGTACTCAACATATCTGCGATCGCTGACCTGAGCTGTGTATTTGTTAAAATACTTTGGTACTTAATCCCAAAAGGGCTGGAATGAGGATTGTGGTTTGACATTCAGCTTCTTTAAATCCGTTATCAGGTCTGGGTCATCACTATCAAGGAGGAACAAGGATACTCTCTCATCAAGTAGGCCCTGTTTACCATTGTTTGCTGATTTCTTGTCTGTCAAACCAATACATTTTTCTCAGGAAGTAGCAGTTCACTTTGGCAGCATGTGCGTATTTGTTCAGGAATGCTTTTTGCATTGCTCTAGTGTGGTATGTTGGTATTTCTTTTCTCAGTGTGGAGATGACAGAATCTTGCCTGGTCTCATGAATGCAATTGCTATGTGAGGATACCTTCCATATGAATGTCAGAGTGCCTAGGTAGTTACCACAGGAATACTTGTACAAAGTGAAAGTAAATGGAAGTTTCAAGTTGTCAATCCATTTCCTTCTCTGGAATCTATGTTCAGGAGCAAAGTCCAGTAGAAAGAGGGGGTGGTATTGGGGCACTTTCTCCAAAGCTTGTAACAGAGTGCTGTACTGGGGGCTGACCGGTCCGCATGATGCCCTCTCTGTGTAGCATAAAACATCAGACTCTGGTGTACGTGGTGGAGTGGGCTGTTGGTGACGTCTGGTCATTGTTTGATTTACCTTCTCCCAGTGGGATGCTGTTAGACGCACTGCATCTTCTCTGAGATCTAATGTGAACAAGGAATACAGGCAGTGTTAGTTGAGGTTTAAAGCATAAAGCTTATACTTTACACTGCCTGAATAAATGGTGACATTTTACAATATCAGACACACTATGTTTGACATACAAAATCGCAAACTTAATTTGATATATAAAAATGACCCAATACATTCATTAAAATACCTGTGAAATGATTCTGGTGTGACCTGGGCTGGGATATTGCGCTAGAGCTGACTGCAATGATCCCGAAGCTGATCTTGACTTTGTTTTGGTTCCTTCTGTCGTGTTTCCTGTTATCTTTTGTAGGATCCAAGGCCTTGTGGTAATTGCAGGAACCTGTCTGGTATGGCTAAGCCTCTCTCTTTGAACTTCTCTAGATGGGTGTCCATATATCAGAGTGCTTTTGATATTCGGGTAATGAATGTCCAGGCTATATGGACATGAACAATAGAAATATAAAATTTCAGCTTAATTAATACACAAATTAACATTAATGAACATTATTCACATAGGATTTATAATAGAATGCAATATTGCAATCATATTTAAAAATGATTGGAGAAATTCTGTTAATTAATCTACTTAATTGTATAGCCTAACAAGGCTTTAACAAATGAAGACAATACAAAAATAAAGGCCTATCATAGACTACCCTTTCTAGGAAAAATATGCCATTGTTAATAAAGGGCAAACATTAAAATTAGGTCAAATGAATGTAACACTGGGAAAAAGTGCAATCCAATCTCGTCATTTAAAGTGATGTATAAGAGTAGACTTAACATTTTTTTTTCTAATTCATGAATTGGCAAATAATTGTCATCAAATTTAAAATGTTGATGTATAATGAGTTCATTACCTGAATGCATCTCCTATAGGCGTTAACGACTCAAATACCAGTGGGTCGCTAGCGGGATCATCCCGACACTACTAGCGCAAACCTGTAGCGCCAGATTTAAAATCCGAAAATTGAATTATTAAACATCCAGCTATATACAAGTGTTCCATACTCATCAAAAGCTCTGTTTCTAGGCAATATCACAGCGTTGTCAGATTTCAAATAGGCTTTACGGCGAAAGCAGCACATTCATTTGTTTGAGGCTAGCACCTCACATATTTTCCAATAGCCATGTATCGATTAGCAATCATGGCACACACATAACACATTTCACAGCGAAAACAAAGTAATTACCTGTTGAAGAACTTCTGCTGAGGTCTTCCTAAGTGTCCAACGAAGACAATCCATGGTTCTTTTGTTAGAAAAAGTAACGTCTTTTATCCATAAATCCTCCATTTGGTTCATGCTTATAATCAGAAACGACAGCCTCCATTACTCCTTTGAAACTCGGCGCCTCGTTAAAATTATACCTATAAACTTGTCCAAAAACAATCAAACATAGTTTTAAATGTATCCTTAGGAACCCTTTACGTATATGTACAATTATAAATCAGCCGGAATATAAACTGAACGCTAAAAACGATAAATAAGGCACAGCGCGCGTCTCATGCACGCCACTCTGAAGAGTTTTCATAACGTGGTCTCGCTCCAAGCTGTTTATCAATGGCGAAATTCCCCAAGATGGAGTAAAACACCGTCTCGTGGTTGATGACATCATAAGGAAGCGACGTGCACTGCGTTAACATGCCTATATATGGTCATTTTGGATAGGAGGGGCTCAAAAATGAGCAATGTGTCAAAATGACTTTTTTCAGGACAGAGATTCCTCAGGGTTTTGCCTGCCAAATGCGTTCTGATTGACCCACAGACAAATGGTTAACAGTTTTGGAAAATTCAGAGTGTTTCCTATCCAATGGTACTAAATATATGCATATCCCATTTTCTGGGCCTAAATGGGAGGCATTTTACTTTGGGCACGCCAGGCTCTCCAAAACAGTCACCTTTGCTGCTGGAGCTTGTGAAGTTAATAAAATATTCATACAAATATGAATAGGCCTCTCTTAGACTAGGCCTTGTAAAAAGGGGGTCAATCAAGTTAGGTCTGCCAAATTTTATGTAGCACTGGGGAAAAAATCATAAATCCAGCACTAAAGTATAGCCTATCATCAAAATAAAAATGTTTGTTTATAACATGCCCAATTAGAAGCGTCAATCTATATAGAGCAAGCTTGACTAATTTCGTTCCCAGTAACTTTGCTCACCACATCCTGCTTCGATTGTCTCGTCTGGCTGCCACGAAAAGCCCCCACCTTGGAGACAGTCGATCACATCATTGTGGAGCTGCTGATCTGCACGAGGTGTGTGAGTGCCACTGGCGATGTACTTTGCTGGACATGCTAGCTGTTCTCGGTGGCGTATCATCACTTTGTTTCACTGTCCAATCTGAGGCTCGAACATGATCTGAGCTCGTGATCGGAGGCTGTTTGGTCTCTTGCGCGTCAACTTGGTAAACCCTCAAGGGAGAGCGGACCGTGCATTATAAACAAAGCGCCTCATATATTGCCCCAAAAATAACATCTGATAAAAAATATTATATATATTTATAATTATTTTCTTTATTTATATATAATATATACAGGGGATCAAGTATTTGATCCCCTGCTGATTTTGTACGTTTGCCCACTGACAAAGAAATGATCAGTCTATAATTTTAATGGTAGGTTTATTTGAACAGTGAGAGACAGAATAACAACAAAAAAATCCAGATAAAAAGCATGTGTGAAATTTTATAAATTGATTTTCATTTTAATGAGGGAAATAAGTATTTGACCCCCTCTCAATCAGAAAGATTTCTGGCTCCCAGGTGTCTTTTATACAGGTAACGAGCTAAGATTAGGAGCACACTCTTAAAGGGAGTGCTCCTTATCTCAGCTTGTTACCTGTATAAAAGACACCTGTCCACAGAAGCAATCAATCAAACTCTCCACCATGGCCAAGACCAAAGAGCTCTCCAAGGATGTCAGGGACAAGATTATAGACCTACACAAGGCTGGAATGGGCTACAAGACCATCGCCAAGCAGCTTGGTGAGAAGGTGACAACAGTTGGTGCGATTATTCGCAAATGGAAGAAACACAAAAGAACCTGTCCAATCTCCCCTCGGCCTGGGGCTCCATGCAAGATCTCACCTCGTGGAGTTGCAATGATCATGAGAACGGTGAGGAATCAGCCCAGAACTACACGGGAGGATCTTGTCAATGATCTCAAGGCAGCTGGGACCATAGTCACCAAGAAAACAATTGGTAACACATTACGCCGTGAAGGACTGAAATCCTGCAGCGCCCGCAAGGTCCCCCTGCTCAAGAAAGCACATATACATGCCCGTCTGAAGTTTGCCAATGAACATCTGAATGATTCAGAGGACAACTAGGTGAACGTGTTGTGGTCAGATGAGACCAAAATGGAGCTCTTTGGCATCAACTCAAATCGCCGTGTTTGGAGGAGGAGGAATGCTGCCTATGACCCCAAGAACACCATCCCCACCGTCAAATGGAGGTGGAAACATTATGCTTTGGGGGTGTTTTTCTGCTCAGGGGGACAGGACAACTTCACCGCATCAAAGGGACGATGGACGGGGCCATGTACCGTCAAATCTTGGGTGAGAACCTCCTTCCCTCAGCCAGGGCATTGAAAATGGGTTGTGTATGGGTATTCCAGCATGACAATGACCCAAAACACACGGCCAAGGCAACAAAGGAGTGGCTCAAGAAGAAGCACATTAAGGTCCTGGAGTGGCCTAGCCAGTCTCCAGACCTTAATCCCATAGAACATCTGTGGAGGGAGCTGAAGGTTCGAGTTGCCAAACGTCAGCCTCGAAACCTTAATGACTTGGAGAAGATCTGCAAAGAGGAGTGGGACAAAATCCCTCCTGAGATGTGTGCAAACCTGGTGGCCAACTACAAGAAATGTCTGACCTCTGTGATTGCCAAGAAGGGTTTTGCCACCAAGTACTAAGTCATGTTTTGCAGAGGGGTCAAATACTTATTTCCCTCATTAAAATGCAATTCAATTTATAACATTTTTCACATGTGTTTTTTCTTATTTTCTTTGTTGTTATTCTGTCTCTCACTGTTCAAATAAACCTACCATTAAAATTAGACTGATCATTTCTTTGTCAGTGGGCAAACGTACAAAATCAGCAGGGGATCAAATACTTTTTCCCCCTCACTGTGTGTGTGTGTTAAACAGTAATTAAATTTTGTCCGTGCTTAGCATCTCAAAGGGTCAATATTTCAATATAATCCATATTGAAAAACATTTTATAAAGGCAGAAATTCTGTTATAATTACATGCAAATATGTCTTAATTTCTAACTACATTATTATATTTCTCAATTTCCATAACAGACCATTCTACACCAGCAAGCCAGTCCCCCCACTCTTCCAACCCAAGCAGTTTACCATCTTCTCCACCCACGCACAACCATGGCTCTGTCCCCTTCTCTAACTTCGGCCCCATAGGAACACCCGACAACCGAGACAGGAGGATGGTCGACCGCTGGAAGGTGGAAAAGACACGTAAGTCAACCTCGTGAATCGAAATATATAAATTATATCCGTCTACCTCTTATACCCACTGATTTATGTAATGAATGTCATGTTTGGTATAACAACTTAGCCTTTTCTAGACATTTTGTGTTATTCTTAAGTCATGGCGTCTTATATAATGAATCTCTTTTTGTCAAGTAGCTGTGAGTGGGTTTGGTCTGGACTACCTGCCCGCTGCGTCATCCTCTTCAGACCACCGAACCCCTGAGAACAGCTGGCACCAGGGGAACGCCCCCAGCAGTTCCTGGGCCGCCCAGGAGTTGCCCATGGAAGACTCCTCCACTGTGCTCCTGGACAGTCTGAAGGTACTACACGACACACACCTTTTCTTACCTATAGGGTTGCAAAAATCTGGTAACTTTCCCCAAGTTTTCAAGAAATCCCAGTTTGAGAATTCCCGGATTACAAACTTATTCCCTACTGATTCAAGGAATATTCCAACCAGGACTTCAGGAAAACCTCTGAATTGTGGGAAAGTTACTGGACTAAAGTCACCTTTAGTAGTTTAGAATTAAGCGATGTCACCTGTTATTGCCACTTATATCACCCAACTGTATTCGAGGGCTGTTGCAGTGACAGTATTACAGCCACACCGGCAGTTATGAGTCATGACCTCAGTAAAATTTTATGTGACTGTTGAGTCATGTTAATCTCCTTTTAGGCATTTTGGACATGCTCTGGTAGTACCCAACTTGCTAACGATCATCTGGTACTCAGGGCTCTATTGTTCCTCCATCAGGTCCTAATGGTCTGGTACTCAGGGCTCTATTGTCTCTCTAACCACTCTGACATAAATGCTGTTGTGTGTGTGTGTGTGTGTGTGTGTGTGTGTGTGTGTGTGTGTTCTCGAATTCATTTGCATTGGTGTCAGTGGTTAGAGGGACAATAGAGCCCTGAGTACCAGACCATTCCACAAGGTAGGAATAGATAAAAAATAGGACAAAAGTTTGACTGATATATATATATATATATATATATGAACGCTTACTCATTCCAGAGTTTTTCTTTATTTTTACTCTCTTCTACCTTTTGGAATAATAGTGAAGACATCAAAACTATGAAGTAACACATATGGAATCATGTAGTAACCAAAAAAGTGTTAAACAAATCAAAATATATTTCTTCAAAGTATGTCCTTTGAAACTATATTAACTAGTGACCCGCAGTGTTTGCCATTATACCCAGATGAAGACAGCTTGTCTGTCAATGTTGGTTATTAGGCTGTTCAATTATTGCATCTGAGCTCCTAGAGTGGGCGGCTCTCCTTTTCTTTTTCAGGATTCTTCAAAGTAGCCACCCTTTGCCTTGATGACAGCTTTGCACACTCTTGGCGTTCTCTCAACCAGCTTCACCTGGAATGCTTTACCAACAGTCTTGAAGGAGTTCCCACATATGCTGAGCACTTGTTGGCTGCTTTTCCCTCACTCCGCAGTCCAACTCATCCCAAACCATCTCAATTGGGTAGAGGTCGGGTGATTGTGGAGGCCAGGTCATCTGATGTAGCACTCCATCACTCTCCTTCTTGGTCAAATAGCCCTTACACAGCCTGGAGGTGTGTTTGGGGTCATTGTCCTGTTGAAAAACAAATGATCTCACTAAGCGTGAACCAGATGGGATGGCATATCGCTGCAGAATGCTGTGGTATATGCTGGTTAAGTGTGCCTTGAATTCTAAATAAATCACTGACATTGTGACCAGCAAAGCACCATCACACCTCCTCCTCCATGCTTCACGGAGGGAACCACACATGCGGAGATCATCTGTTCACCTACTATGTGTCTTGCAAAGACACGGCGGTTGGGACCAAAAATCTCATTTAGACTCACCAGATCATAGGACAGATTTTCACCAGTCTAATGTCCATTGTTCGTGTTAATTGGCTCAAGCAAGTCTCTTCTTATTATTGGTGTCCTTTAGCAGTGGTTTCTTTGGAGCAATTTGACCATGAAGGCCTGACTCTAATTCAAGGCACACTTAACCAGCATGGCTTTCAAAGCATTCTTTAGCGATACGCCAGCCCATCTGGTTTGGGCTTAGTGGGACTATTATTTGTTTTTCAAAAGGACAATGACCCATCACACCTCCAGGCTGTGTAAGGGCTATTTTACCAAGGAGAGTGATGGAGTGCTGCATCAGATGACCTGGCCGACACAATCCCCCACCTCAACCAAATTGAGATGGTTTGGGATGAGTCAGACCGCAGAGTGAAGGAAAAGCTGACAAGTCCTCAGCATATAAGAGGGAATTCCTTCAAGACTGTTGGAAAAGGATTCCAGGTGAAGCTGGTTGAGAGCATGCAAAGCTGTCAAGTCAAAGGGAGGCTATTTGAAGAATCTCAAATATAAAATATATTTTGATTTGTTTAACAATTTTTTTTGGTTACTACATGATTCCATATGTATTTCATAGTTTTGATGTCTTCACTATTATTCCAGAAAATGGTCAAAAGAAAAACCCTTGAATGAGTAGGTGTTCTAAAATTTTTGACCGGTAGTGTGTACACACACACACACACACACACACACACACACACACACACACACGTATATCTTTGGTACATAATTGGTCTAGCCTAAATTAAACAAATTCAGTTCGCCAACAGTTATAGTGAGTTTGTATTTGATTGTGAATAGCCTAGTAATTTCTTATATTTTCATAGTGAATAGACTGACACTTTACCTTTTTAGCTATAGAATATTTTACCACCATGCATTTCCATTTCCTCCCCTCTTTCCTTCATTCCTTTCTTCAGAGTGCAGAGAGAGGGGCTGTTTAATTGAATTATATTTTTTTGGTGAAAACATGTTACTATTGATTTTCCCAAACAGATTTAACTTGGTTTCTTAAATTTAAGCACTGGGTAGCTGCAAGAACAGGTTTGGAGAGCATATGGCGTACAGAGTTTGGGTGGAACATCACCTCTTGCATAGCTTATTAAGTGGAGTAGCCTACCCGACTTGAGTGAAAAATGTACCAGCGGGAAAGTGTCCTCCATTCGCTCTTCGAGTGCATACAGATGACATGTCTTGCCCATTTTATAATGGGCCATTTTAAATAGTTTATTTTTTAAATATTTGTAAAGGTTACTGAATTGAGGATAGTCTGATGGGTGAAAATATGATCAAATGATAACATTTACTCTTAACATAGCCACTTCATATGTGCACTCACTCTGGAATGGGAAAAATATCCTTTCTATTTTATTCAGTTAAGTTCAATTAATATCTTCTTACTATAAAATCATGTAATATGCTAATAAGTCCTGTGGCATTATTTTATATCTTGTCAGCTAAATGAACAAGCCTACAGCCGATGGCATGGAGCATAGCCAGATAACATACAGTAGGCCAACTCATATTCTGTTCTTCTGAGATAACTTTTCTTCATATCATAAACTTTGTTTAGACCTGCCTAAAATAAATGGATTTATTGTGATGGTGTATATTCAATTTGATTTTATGACTTTTTAAAATGTAGATGTTCCAAAGCCGTGCATCAGCGACTTGTGTGAGTGGAGTCCTGGAGATGCTAAACGTGTTTGTTATTTAACTGTAAATTACCGTGAGACTGGCTATCTTTTGCGGGACAATAACTGGCTTACAAAATTTCATGACGCCACAGCCCATATTGTTAAATTCCTTTTCGTCTATCTCTGTGCTCCCCAGTCCATCTGGTCTAGCTCCATGATGCAGCCGGGGCCTTCGGCCCTGGAGCAGCTCCTCATGCAGCAGAAGCAGCAGAGGGGCCGGGGCACCATGAACCCTCCACACTGAAGGGCCTGCAGTCAGAAGCACTTGTGTGAAGAAGTAAGAAGTTTAAAAAAAAACGAGCTCCAAATCGGAATTACCGGCATATGGAGGCTGGGGAAGGTGAAACGATGACCCAACAGGCTCATAACACCCTTCTGCTGACGAGGAGGACTGGTGCAAGTCTACTCTCCCCTCTCTCTCTCTGTGCCTCCCATGGCAACGAGGGCGTGCAAACACCTCCCACACCACCTCACTGAGCACGATTCTTACATTGAGGAAACTGAAAACCTCTGACAGCCAGTCACCATGCATACCTCCTGAATTCCTCTGGAGAGTGTGGGAATAAACAACCATCCTTCAGTCCATCTCACTTGGATTCCATGTATCTGGTCTCTGAAAACTATTCTTGAGCTGCTCTTGGTGTGGATTTACTATCAGTCGGTCTTGATTTGCCTACTGAAGAAGAGAGGAGCCTAAAGGTGGCTCGGGGTGTTTTTGGGAAGGCAAGGTGGGCCTCAAACAGTAGATGTGGTGGTGAAAAAAAGAAAGACTGATCTTTCTGAATTCTTGACTAAATTTTCTTTATCTCGGACAGAGAGAGAGGAGGAGGGGCACTGTGGCTCGACGTAGCCAGGTTATGAATGAACGAATGAAGGTGTTAACAGCTATATTGCCACAGTCGTTGGTAAAAAGTGGGGGGAAAGCGTGCCTGTCTTACTGTGCACAGAACCGTTTGAAAATGAGAAGCAGATTATGCTATAGATGTGATTTATTTTTTCCAATTTGCTGATTGGACTGCAGATTGTTCCTTTCTGTAAAGGTTTTACGAAGAGGGAGGTGCATCTTCAGGTCAGTTGAGGATGACGGGAACGCTTCACAAACTCACCACAATGTTCGCTCATAAACAAAAGAATCAACAAACTAAGACAGTGATGAGGAAATAGATGTAGGGATAGTATTATTAGCTCTAATAGAGATTTGCAATTATTAGAAATACTGTATTTTGTGATTTGTTCGTAGCAGTTTTAGCTTTATGAAATACTGGGTAACTATGTCCAATAGTTTACTGCTTATGGGGAAAGTAGATATTAATATGTTCTCTTTACCCATCTTTCTTTGAGTAAAAATGTAACTCTAGCTTATCTGCATAATTGTTTATTTCGTTCATGGTCTGCCTTTTAATAGTTTTAAGCAGCTTTATTGGCTCTCTTTGTGCCTGGTCAGTGTTTTTCTTTTTTAATTTTATTATTACTATCATGGTTGGCACTGTCATGTAATGGAAACAAGCAAACGGGTCCAGCAAAGCTGCTGGTTCAGCAATATGGGGCACAAGCCAAGCGAGACACAGACCATCAGACAGGCAGACAGTTGGGCTGGGCTGTGGCTGGGGGACAGAGGGCAGGTGTAGTCCCTGACTCCCCTACTTGGCTTAGAACAGGAGAGAGAGACTGATTTATGCTAACCTCTTCACAACCACTACTATAATCACAACAGTTATCGAATTAACGCATATTAGGCCCTGGAGAGTTGCATGCTTGGTTTGCTTGTCTAAAGTCGTAGCTCAGCTTATTACATACCTCTGTGGTGTGTAACTAACTGAACTAATTGTTTGGTATTAAGTTTCTGTCACTTGGGTTACGCCAGTGTGAATCTATCAGAAATGCCCAAGCCAGATAATGACTTTTTCCCCAAATAATAAAATCCATGAAGCGCTGAGTGACAATCAGCAGACCAAGAGAGGCTCTCCAGGAACAGGGTTAGAGGCCAGTTGAGTATAGGGGTCACTGTTGGATAGGGTTAGAAATATGACGACTATATACAGTGGTACCCTCTATGGTTTAGGCAGCAGAAGGAATTTTGTATTTAAAGGGTATACAAAGACTCAATATCTTGTATGAGGGGAAAAACATGTTTTTATTTTCATGTAGAGAACATTTTATTAAACCCAACTTTAAATGTCTAATTTGTGTGATTGTGCTTTTCCTGTTACATTATAATTATATTTAAAAAGAAAAGATAAATAGATTGGGCTGAATGTTGGGACAAATTCAGCCAGAAGCTATTACAAAAAAATATGAATTGAGCACATAAATGCTAGAGGGGAACTGGGCTGTAAAGTTGGCCCTGTATCTGCTCATTGTAAGGGGTTCTGATTTCAAATGTGTGGTTGGATTTGTTTGGATCATGAATGGTATTTGTCAGTGGTGTTGAGCTTACCGGTTCTTGCTGTCTCGATGGGCGGAAGAGGGAGTGAGGGGTAACACACTAGAATGTTAGAAGCGCTCTGCTCTGGGCATCCTGCCATTTACTGCATTCATGTGGACTCTCCTCTGCTGCATCCTTAATAAACTGACACATCTAACAGTGGCTTTGGTTTTACCACATTAAGGTTTGTGGAAATGAACCCTGCACTTTGAGCAGTTGTAACATTCCATACTTCTAATAGTCCTGTGGGACATTACAGGCAATGAAAAATGAGACGGCTATTAACAGTTCCCTGCACAGCTGACTGACCAACATCAAGCACTGTGTCCCAGTTTAAGTTCAATATCAAGGAGAGAATCACTGAAAGTTTGAAACTGCATGAGGATTTGGAATTCAGAATGCTTTCACGGGTTATGGGGAGGGAGGTTGGAGTCCTTTTACCTGTGAGAGGAGAAGGAGGGGGGTTCGTCCAAAAATGGGCTTGTGTTCTAAGCTTTTTGTGTTTCGTCTTTCTCTAGACATTCAGAAATGGTGGAATCGGCTATGCCTTTAAATAAAGTAAACCATGTTCTCCCTATCTTTTAACTGGACTTTCATTTTTTTGTGTTGACTCATGTACTTTATGTATGGTTTCTAAGAAGGTATCATCTTGTGCACTGTCTACTTTCCACACAGCTCACAATTCAGGACAAGTATGTACAATACATTTGTGTATACAATTTCCATTCATACTGTAACTGTATTTTGATATTAGTGTGGTTGAGAGAAAATGGCTAAATGGTAATAGACAATGAATCATTTTGACTCGGATGTTATGTAGCCTTATTGTCAAGATGATCAAGAGGAACTGAGCAAGAACTTAATGCTAGAAAATGTTTTCACACAGGCTGTCACCCTCCCTCCCCACCACACACACACTCAGGAAGTCCTAGGAGGCCATACTTGTGAACATTAGAAAGTTTAAACTTTTGCTCTCTCAAAATCCATTGACGTAGTTGCACGTGGTCACAGCCTGCCACACTTCGCTCTATGCAAACCTCACCAGCTGGCAGTGATTCTGCATCAGCCAATTCCAAATGTTGATGTTGGAAGTAATCAAACATTGGCCCTTTCTCAATTTGGTTTTCTCAACTCCTGCATTCTCCCCCCTCCGTCCTTTTCTCACCACCTTTTGAAAAAGGTTCAATGTAATCGAGGAGAGGCGGCGAGGAGTGTGGACGAAAATGCGCTATTATGAAATGAGAAGCTCCTCCACTTGCACGTCATCAGGCAAATTACGTTTACAGGGGTGGATCCCAAAATAAATGTACAAAGTGATGTGGAATAAATTTTATTGATAAAAGGATAGGTAGCATATCGTTTTTAAATGTGTGCATTTTTGTCTCCGACAATACATCTGATTCAAAGGGAGTCTGGCAGATGTCAAAACTCTTCCGCGGTAGGATAGATGCACGCAAATACAGTACAGTTTAGATCATCAACTACAGTCTTGGCCAAAAGTTTTGAGAATGACATATTAATTTTCACAAAGTTTGCTGCTTCAGTGTCTAGATATTTGTCAGATGTTTCTATTGAATACTGAAGTATAATTACAAGCATTTCATAAGTGTCAAAGGCTTTTATTGACAATTACATGAAGTTGATGCAAAGAGTCAATATTTGCAGTGTTGACCCTTCTTTTTCAAGACCTCTGCAATCTGCCCTGGCATGCTGTCAATTAACTTCTGAGCCACATCCTGACTGATGGCAGCCCATTCTTGCATAATCAATGCCTGGAGTTTGTCAGAATTTGTGGGTCTTTATTTGTCCACTCGCCTCTTGAGGATTGACCACAAGTTCTCAATGGGATTAAGGTCTGGGGAGTTTCCTGGCCATGGACCCAAAATATTGATGTTTTGTTCCCGAGCCACTTAGTTATCACTTTTGCCTTATGGCAAGGTGCTCCATCATGCTGGAAAAGGCATTGTTCGTCACCAAACTGTTCCTGGTTGGTTGGGAGAAGTTGATCTCGGAGGATGTGTTGGTACCATTCTTTATTCATGGCTGTGTTCTTAGGCAAAATTGTGAGTGAGCCCACTCCCTTGGCTGAGAAGCAACCCCACACATGAATGGTCTCAGGATGCTTTACTGTTGGCATGACACAGGACTGATGGAAGCGCTCACCTTGTCTTCTCCGGACAAGCTTTTTTCCAGATGCCCCAAACAATATGAAAGTGGATTCATCATAGAAAATGAATTTACCCTAGTCCTCAGCAGTCCAATCCCTGTACCTTTTGCAGAATATCAGTCTGTCCCTGATGTTTTTCCTGTAGAGAAGTGGGTTCTTTGCTGCCCTTCTTGACACCAGGCAAACCTCCAAAAGTCTTCGCCTCACTGTGCGTGCAGATGCACTCACACCTGCCTGCTACCATTCCTGAGCAAGCTCTACTGGTGGTGCCCCGATCCCGCAGCTGAATCAGCTTTAGGAGACGGCCCTGGAGCTTGCTGGACTTTCTTGGGCGCCCTGAAGCCTTCTTCACAACAATTGAACCGCTCTCCTTGAAGTTCTTGATGATCCGATAAATGGTTGATTTTAGGTGCAATCTTACTGGCAGCAATATCCTTGCCTGTGAAGCCCTTTTTGTGCAAAGCAATGATGACGGCACGTGTTTCCTTGCAGGTAACCATGGTTGACAGAGGAAGACCAATGATTCCAAGCACCACCCTCCATTTGAAGCTTCCAGTCTGTTATTCGAACCCAATCAGCATGACAGAGTGATCTCCAGCCTTGTCCTCGTCAACAGTCACACCTGTGTTAACGAGAGAAGCACTGACATGATGTCAGCTGGTCCTTTTGTGGCAGGGCTGAAATGCAGTGGAATTTTTTGGGGGGGATTCAGTTCATTTGCATGGCAAAGAGGGACTTTGCAATTAATTGCAATTCTTCTGATCACTCTTCATGACATTCTGGAGTATATTCAAATTGCCATCATACAAACTGAGGCAGCAGACTTTGTGAAAATTAATATTTGTGTCATTCTCAAAACTTTTGGCCACGACTGTACATTACGCTGCAGGACAAATTCGGCGCGCGGGCCAATACACTTGTGCCTCCTCGCCGAAAGGAGTCTATTGAGGAGGGGGGAGGACCGTTTTCCTGCTAACGAATTGACACACTCCTAGACCACACAACCACTTATCGGTTTCCGGAGGACGGCCGACTGACTTTTGCCCAAATGAGAAAAGGTCACTGTCACATTGCTGACAAACCTGCTAATGTCACACCCACTACAGAGGTTGCATTTTTGTCTCTACACTGATACTGCTTTTGTACTAATCTCATTTGAAAGCAGAGATTACATTAACATGTAACCACAATTACTCTGGTAGCCTAAAAACAGAGTTTATCTGATTTAAAATTGTAGTATGGAAACAGTTTCTGACAAGGTAGAAGGATAAAATAATTATCTTGGTTTTTGTACAGCATCTCAGAAAAATGTAAGCATTGCATGCTTTCCCAAAAGCACAGTATTGGAGAGCTGTGTCTGCCTGGGTTAGATGTTTTATGACCAGTTCAGATGCTATACGTTGTGGATTTATAGAGGAATGTTCACTACTGGTACTTTATGTGGCACCTTTAACCATTAGAAACTGAGGTGCCTTGTTAGGATACTGCCGGTACCAATAATTATATGAGAGGAAGGGTAGTGTTAGGACATAAAAACATTATCCAGGATAATGCCAATTAGGGTTATCAGCAGTCATAGTACCAGCTTTCAAGCTGTGAGGCTGCTGGGGGCCATGAGTACTTTCAATTGGTTTTGAATCTTGTTTAGGCATGCTTTTTTTCTAGTTTCCTTTGTTTATGTATATTTATTTCTGTCACCTTTGAACAACTTACAATCTGCTTGGACTGGCCGACCAAGAGGTCAAGACAGAGCTCGCCCTGAACTTGGTAAGTTGCTGTCTCCTGGGCACCTTGAGACCTCAAAACGCTTGTTGAAATGCACACATTCATTCAGGTTACAGACCATGTAACTGGGGTAGCAGGTAGCCTAGTGGTTAGAGTGTTGGGCCAGTAGCCAAAAGGTTGCTGGATAGAATCCCAGAGCTCACAAGATAAAAATCTGTTGTTCTGCCCCTGAACAAGGCAGTTAACCCACTGTTCCCCGGTAGGCCGTCATTGGAAATAAGGACTTGTTTTGTAACTGACTTGCCTAGTTAAATAAAAGTAACTACAGTAGGCCTAGGACCCCGTTGGCTAGTTATTGGGTTAACCGTATCATATGAGTAACTCAGTGTCACAGATTCTCCCTCTGTCCAGATGACTCGGTGCTTTACAGGAGTAATGTGATCCCCCGTAATCAGTTCTGTAAAGATAATGCAATAAACAAAGTATTACTACTGTACACAGATATAGAACAATAAAATCCAAATGATAATGGCATAACATACTGTCTCATGTTTACATATGTAATGGTAACAGCATTTTGCTTCTATTCTAGTAAAGCTAATGTTAAAAGTGAGGTGCTAAATATATCTCACACATTTACCTGAGGCCACAATGGGAATTTGATATGTCTGCATTGCAATCAAACTTCCGCTACCGTTCATTGTATTCTGATGCTAGAAAGAGCAAAAACAAATGATAGATTGAATGAGGCTGGTGCCCTCTTGATTCCTGTCTTTGTGGCAGCACAGGCCTAGACCATGCAGCAGCACAGAGGGGACGCTCAAATAGACAAGTCATTTCAGAATAGAAAGTAACAGTAACTTGGTAATGGTGCCCCCTTGTGGTTGACGCTGGACTTTCCATTACTCTACACAATACTGAGTATTGCTATTTTCTAATACATTCATAGTGGAACAGAAATACCTCTAATCCATGAGATATTTGAATGCGATTAAATGTCTCAAATTTATATTTCTAGCTAGCTACATTGGAAGAGGTTGCTTTATTGAGATAAATAACATATAAGCCAATAATACAGTCCTACTACTTCCTATACTAATAATAATTATTATCAGTGAGATTTTCAGTGGCAACCCATCTTTCAGGCCAGGTGAGGCAGAGCCTGTTTTGCATGTTATTTTGGCATTAATACATGTCACATATCAGTTTGCAAACAATGTAAAAATATATATATCATTTAGTTAATAAAGCCGCATACAAACATGGTTTCTTTTTTGCTTTCTTGTTTCGGCCTAGCTCAGTGCCTTCAGTGGTGGTTGGGCAGCCAGCGGAAAATACATAGCATAGGGGTTGCTAATGTTCTCTAGTTGTGCCGTGATTGGCTCAGTGTTCTGCCACTCATTGGGACAATACGTCTTCGCCAGATCTAAGGGTAGAGCTCGAAAATTCAAGCCATAGAGTTACATTAGATGTGCCTATCCAAGAAGGCTCAAGGCCATTGCCACAGATGAAATGATATCAAAGGAACTGTGGCTAACTGCAAGCGTTCACTAGCCTGCTATTCAGTGGAGTGGGTGTGGGGTCCCAAGTCTGGGTTTAAGGGTCTATTTTCCAAGCTTAAAAAGGATAAACATTCAACATTGGCCATGCTGTCAATCCAGCATGACTTCCGCAGCGCTCAAAACAACTGGAAACTGGGAAATCTGATTTTAGTGAGTTCAAGACATCTGGGAAAAAACGAGCTCCGACTGGGAAAATACGTTTTGAACGGTCATTCAACTCTAAATTGTTCGTCGGGAACTCCGGCATCTTTCTAGACCCCCGAGCTGAAGATCACTGACGTAATCATTAATCAACCTGGTTTTTTTTCCGAGTTCCAGAGTTCCCAAAGCACCATAAATACAGAGAATGCCAGACTGATGATACAATTTGCCCAGGAAGGATTGTCGTGCCACCATTCTGTTCAAGTGAGCACAGCACAACAAGGTACAGTGGGGGAGAAAAAAGTATTTAGTCAGCCACCAATTGTGCAAGTTCTCTCACTTAAAAAGATGAGAGAGGCCTGTAATTTTCATCATAGGTACACTTCAACTATGACAGACAAAATGAGGAAAAAATCCAGAAAATCACATTGTAGGATTTTTATGAATTTATTTGCAAATGATGGTGGAAAATAAGTATTTGGTCACATACAAACAAGCAAGATTTCTGGCTCTCACAGACCTGTAACTTCTTCTTTAAGAGGCTCCTCTGTCCTCCACTCATTACCTGTATTAATGGCACCTGTTTGAACTTGTTATCAGTATAAAAGACACCTGTCCACAACCTCAAACAGTCACACTCCAAACTCCACTATGGCCAAGACCAAAGAGCTGTCAAAGGACACCAGAAACAAAATTGTAGACCTGCACCAGGTTGGGAAGACTGAATCTGCAATAGGTAAGCAGCTTGGTTTGAAGAAATCAACTGTGGGAGCAATTATTAGGAAATGGAAGACATACAAGACCACTGATAATCTTCCTCGATCTGGGGCTCCACGCAAGATCTCACCCCGTGGGGTCAAAATGATCACAAGAACGGTGAGCAAAAATCCCAGAACCACACGGGGACCTAGTGAATGACCTGCAGAGAGCTGGGACCAAAGTAACAAAGCCTACCATCAGTAACACACTACGCCAGCCAGGACTCAAATCCTGCAGTGCCAGACGTGTCCCCTGCTTAAGCCAGTACATGTTCAGGCCCGTCTAAAGTTTGCTAGAGAGCATTTGGATGATCCAGATGAGGATTGGGAGAATGTCAGAAGAAACCAAAATATAACTTTTTGGTAAAAACTCAACTCGTTGTGTTTGGAGGACAAAGAATGCTGAGTTGCATCCAAAGAACACCATACCTACTGTGAAGCATGGGGGTGGAAACATCATGCTTTGGGGCTGTTTTTCTGCAAAGGGACCAGGACGACTGATCCGTGTAAAGGAAAGAATGAATGGGGCCATGTATCATGAGATTTTGAGTGAAAATCTCCTTCCATCAGCAAGGGCATTGAAGATGAAACGTGGCTGGGTCTTTCAGCATGACAATGATCCCAAACACACCGCCCGGGCAACGAAGGAGTGGCTTCGTAAGAAGCATTTCAAGGTCCTGGAGTGGCCTAGCCAGTCTCCAGATCTCAACCCCATAGAAAATCTTTGAAAGTCCGTGTTGCCCAGCGACAGCCCCAAAACATCACTGCTCTAGAGGAGATCTGCATGGAGGAATGGGCCAAAATACCAGCAACAGTGTGTGAAAACCTTGTGAAGACTTACAGAAAACGTTTGACCTCTGTCATTGCCAACAAAGGGTATATAACAAAGTATTGAGATAAACTTTTGTTATTGACCAAATACTTATTTTCCACCATAATTTGCAAATAAATTCATAAAAAATCCTACAATGTGATTTTCTGGATTTTTCTTCCTCATTTTGTCTGTCATAGTTGAAGTGTACCTATGATGAAAATTACAGGCCTCTCTCGTCTTTTTAAGTGAGAGAACTTGCACAATTGGTGGCTGACTAAATACTTTTTTTCCCCACTGTAAATCCAAAGATGTGTTGTATGCTGCTGCATAAATGTAATATGCCAGGGAGATATGTATACTGTAGCCAGGGTTGGGGAGTAACTGATTACATGTAATACGTTACATGTAAGGAATTACAAATGAACGGTAACTGTAATCTGTTACATTACCAGCAAAAATATTGTAATCAGATTACAGATACATTTGAAAAACTAGATTACTTCGAGGATTACTTTAAATTCAGAAAGGATGTTAGCGGAACATTTCTGTTTCTGTTTTCTCAATGACATTCAAATCAGTATTGAAAAAGGTGCAAATTTAAATTTGTTCCACCTGAGCGAGTCTGACCACAAATCAGAGACCACTATGATGACACACCAGATGTGTTTTAATGTGACTGCTGTCGGTATCCAAAGATTATCCAACTAGAATAAACGCTTGGAAGTAAGGATGACAGCAGTGGTGTAGTCTATGGCATTACGGATATCACTTATTATTGATATCTACATAGCGCATTGATGTGAATCACACTGCTGCTCTCTCATTTAGCCATTTGCGCCTGGTTGTTGTGGATGGCTGTTCAGAAATCTAAATGTGTATTTGGACCCAATAATAGTTGAGTTCAAGAAATTTAAGCTGCTTAGGTAATGGATAATGAACAAACCAGTGGATAGCCACTGAAAAATGCGCTCTTACAACTGCATAATGCGGATCCCAGCCTATGGAATAAAAGTGCGGCTTTTATTGCTCAGTCTAATTCATGCTGATAAAAAAAAAATCCACACGACTAATAGACACATGCTCAAACTCGCACACTTTTGATAAACTTAAAAGGGGCAATCTGTAGTTGCTACATACATTTTTGGACGAATACATTTTATATATACAGTACCAGTCAAAAGTTTGGACACACCTACTCATTCAAGGGTTTTACTTTATTTTTAGTATGTTCTACATTGTAGAATAATAGTGATGACACCAAAACTATGAAATAACACACATGGAATCATGTAGTAACCAAAAAAGTGTTAAATCGAGATTCTTGAGATTCTTCAAAGTAGCCACCCTTTGCCTTAATGACAGCTTTGCACACTCTTGGCATTCTCTCAACCAGCTTCATGAGGTAGTCACCTGGAATGCATTTCAATTAACAGGTGTGCCTTGTTAATTTGTGGAATTTCTTTCCTTCTTAATGTGTTTGACCCAATCAGTTGTGTTGTGACAAGGTAAGGGTGGTATACATAAGATAGCCCTATTATGGTAAAAGACCAAGTCCATATTATGGCAAGAACAGCTCAAATAACAAAGAGAAATGACAGTCCATCACTACTTTAAGACATGAAGGTCAGTCAATTCGGAACATTTCAAGAACTTTGAAAGTTTCTTCAAGTGCAGTCGCAAAAACCATCAAGCGCTATGATAAAATTGGCTCTCATGAGGACTGCCACAGGAAAGGAAGACCCAGAATTAACTCTGCTGTAAAGGATAAGTTCATTAGAGTTACCAGCCTCAGAAATTGCAGCCCAAATAAATGCTTCACAGAGTTCAAGTAACAGACACATTTTAACATCAACTGCTCAGCGGAGACTGCGTGAATCAGGCCTTCATTGTCAAATTGCTGCAAAGAAACCACTACTAAAAGGATACCAATAATAACAAGAGACTTGCTTGGGCCAAGAAACACGAGCAATAGACATTAGACTGGTGGAAATCTGTCTTTTGGTCTGATGAGTCCAAATTTGAGATTTTTGGTTCCAACTGCCGTGTCTCTGTGAGACGCAGATCTCCGCATGTGTGGTTCCCACCGTGAAGCATGGTGGAGGAGGTGTGATGGTGCTTTGCTGGTGACACTGTCTGTGATTTATTTAGAATTCAAGGCACACTTAACCAGCATATTCACTGATCATGTACTCTACCTTGGCAAACAAAGGTGCAGTTCAGGTATGAATGTCTTTGAGATTATTTTTAAGTCCATCCAATACCAGGAGTATCAAATTCCAGTCTTTGAATGATGCTGTGTCTGGGTGTATGTATTACAATTATACACTTCAACAGTGTTTACCAATCCTGGTCCTGGGACATCAATGGTTACACATTGTAACTATACAATGGACTAGAAACATGATTTAACTAGTTAAAGGCTGATTTGTAATTCATATATATATACAGAAATAGAATTTCAAAAACAGTACACTACACTTCCTATGCATCATGTAAATACTCTAAAACCGGTTCATCTCAATATCTAATTTCCTTCATCTGCATTGATCTGATAAATACAGGATAGGTGTAGTATTTCATCAAATGAGACTTAATTTCAACCAGTAGAGAATGTGAAACGCTTTATTGAAAGACGTTCATTATCGAAGTGTTATATTTATAATAATATTTATAAGTTCAATCTTTACTTCAATGCACATCTGGTGTGCATTATAAAAACAAAGGAAGAAAGTGGTGGTGAGAGAGGTGTAAAAGGGAAAGAAGTAAGAACAGAGGAGCAGGGAAGGCAGCATATGACTAATGAATCATAGTGCTACCCTAATATTCTCTCAGTTCATCAGAATTACAATTAGTGTCTCTAGTCAGCCCGAAGGTTATCTTAAGAGCGGGTGAGGTGGCGATGATGGGACTGGGGGTTGGCATCCTCTCACATCAAAACAGACGGGAGACAGATGGAGAGAGAGAGAAAGTTTAAGCCTTGTGTTTAAAAAAAAAAATCGAACACTGTCAGTCATCATAATCAGGAGGTGAAATGCAAAACTGACCTTGGATCATTAACTCTGGGACTACTGCATCTCTATCTGTATTTCAATGTAAAGCATCTCTTTAAAAATTCTTCCTGTTGGCCTGACCAAGTGACCTCTCACCTGACCGCTGTGCCCTCTATGTAGCCAGTTCAGATGTGGGAGGGGTTCACAGACACAGCTGATATAACCTAGAGGATTTAGGGAGAAAGGGAGAGAGGGATAAAGTGAAGGAGAGCGACTTATTGAGAAAATAAGGTAGTTAAAGAGACCGTGTTCAACAGGAATCTGTGTGTGTGTGTGGCCTCACCTGGTGTCCACACTAAGTGGCTGCAGAGTACTTTATGCTGAAAAACATGAACGGACACACGAGGACAAACAATATTGCGTAGTTATAGAAATAATGAAGTGTCTTACTATTCTCCATGGTTGGCCTTCTTGCTTATTCTTTGAAAGTGGAAGTAGCCACAGTTATACACTTGAGCCTGCTTACTGCACAACACAATCCATCAATCAGATTAATACATGAGTGTGTAGGTGTGGGTTATAGGGTGTCTAATTGTTCTACATTTTTTCAATATGGGTGATTTAAAATAGCCTGTTTGGTTTTTGTACAGACATCACACCCTTACCTAAAAAGCACCCTCACCTGAGAAGTTGAAATCAAAGGGAAAGAAACTGGGAATTTAATAACTGCAGTTGACTTAGCTAAGTAAATTGCAATGTGGATGGCTCTTAAAGGAGCCTTGGGTTGTGCATAGTGTAGTCTATGGTGTTGCCAGGGAACAGCAGCCTCTGCAAGGCTGGGTGACCAGAAAACAGTAAAAATAAACAAAATGAACAGAAAAGTAAAAATAAAGAAAAACCCAACACCATCATTACGTTTGCTGACGACACAACATTGGTAGGTCTGATTACCGACAACGATGAGAAAGCCTATAGGGAGGAGGTCAGAGACCTGGCAGTGTGGTGCCAAGACAACAATCTCTCCCGCAAGACAAAAGGAGCTGATTGTGGACTACAGGAAAAGGCAGGCCGAACAGGCCCCTATTAACATCGACCAGGCTGTAGAGGAGCGGGTCAAGTTTCAACTTCCTTGGTGTCCACATCACCAACGAACAATCATGGTCCAAACACACCAAGACAGTCGTGAAGTGGGCACAAAAACACCCCCATGGGTCCCCAGATCCTCAAAAGGTTCTGCAGCTGCACCATCGAGAGCATCCTGACCGGTTGCATCACCGCCTGGAATGGCAACTGCTCGGCATCTGACCTTAAGGCACAACAGAGGGTAGTGTGTACGGCCCAGTACATCACTGGGGCCAAGCTTCCTGCCATCCAGGACGTATATACTAGGCGGTGTCAGAGGAAAGCCCCAAAAATTGTCGAAGACTCCAGTCACCCAAGTCAAAGACTGTTCTCTCTGCTACCGCACGGCAAGCGGTACCAGAGCGCCAAGTCTAGGACCAAAAGGCACCTTAACAGCTTCTACCCCCAAGCCATAAGACTGCTGAATAATTAATAAAATGGCCACCCGGACTATTTACATTGACACCCCATTTGTTTTTACACTGCTGCTACTCACTGTTTATTATCTATGAATAGTCACTTTATTACCTCGACTGGGCTCCCGAGTGGTGCAGTGGTCTAAGACACTGCATCTCAGTGCAAGAGGCGTCACTGCAGTACCTGGTTTGAATCCAGGCTGCATTACATCTGGCTGTGATTGGGAGTCCAATAGAGCGGAGCACAATTGCCCAGCGTCGCCCGGGGTAGGCCGTCATTGTAAATAAAATGTGTTCTTAACTGACTTGCCTAGTTAAATAAAATAAAATTAAAACCCTGCACACTGACTCGGTACCAGTACCCCCTTTAGATAGCCTCGTTATTGTTATTTTGTTACTTTTATATATTGTTTTACTTTCATTTATTTGGTAAATATTTTCTTAACCAACAATGCCGTTCAAGAAGAGTTAAACATTTCACGGTAAGGTCTACACCTGTTATATTTGGCGCATGTGACAAAGTTTGATTTGAGTAAGTCCATACTTTTGACTGGTACTGTATATCCATTGATTCTTGAAGAATATAACTTAGAAATGCCTCATGAGCTTAGTTCAAGTGCCACACTCCATCAGAACCCAAAATATAAGCTTGTTTTTCTCAAATTCTTGTAAACATTGTAAATGTAAACAAACACTGTATAGCTTCATAACATGATTAAAACAATAATTTTGCTATCATGGATGGTCAGTCCTCGCATCAATAGCTCTCTATTAATCTGAGAGTGGTTACATTTCTCCAGGCCTATCCCTCAGCTTTTTACCAAAACAGAGGCAGGGTGGCGTTTTGTTATTGTTTCATATGTGGATTTTCCCTTTAAACAGCTGCATATTATCAAGATATCAACATGTCACCAGCAAAAAGGTAAACAATAGACCTATAGCAAATGTAGCATATGGCATTCATTTTTCACATGTAAATAGCACTTTTCAGTAGTGCTCAAAGCATGCCATTCCATGAGCGCAGCATTTATTTTTCAACTCAAATCAATGAGCCCAATAAGTCCTCTATGACAACAAAATCAACAGAGTAGGGCTGGCTAATAAGACCTTAGTTTGGGGGTTATGCTCAGGTAAAACAATTTGGCTAATCTATACATCCATATTTCTAAATCCTATTCTTGAAGATCAAGGGGTTTAACATTTATTGGAATGACTGGAATTCTGATAGACTTTGGTTTTTGTAAAGATAATTTAATTGAATTATTATATGTAGTAGAAAGCGATGGGTTAGAAGCCTACATAACCAACCCATAAAGCAACATTTAACATCCATATATGGCCAGCTATGTAAACTCTTAACATTGATTTATCCTGCAATAGATGTCGTTCAATTGGTAACATACATTTTGTCTTCTTCTAATGCTTCAAGGGGAAAGTAATCTAAAAGTAACTGAATAATCAGATTAATTTGGGTAATCCAAAAGCTAACGTTACTGATTACAATTTCACAGGTAACTAATGGATTGCATTTAGAAAGTAACTTATCTAACCCTGACTGTAGCTAAGAACGTAATACTAAGTGTATGTTGTGTAGTAAGCTGTAAGTAGCCCATGTGCCTTACCCTAATAATGTTATCCCTTTTCCTCCTCTTAATTTCACCTACACTTCTGACTTGGTGGTGCACATGTAGCCTATAACCTGTTTTAGAGAAATGTAATCATCGAATATTGGAAGAGCTTTCATTGTCTGCTTATATTCCCCCTTTATTTATCCTACGGTTCTGACTTGGTGTACAGGGAGACTACTGCAAGAATAGTCTATGTTCTGAATTCTGTCGCTGTACATTTTTAAAGGGCTGAACAAATAGTTATATTGACTACGTCCATCCTAGCTCGCTCATTAATATCAATCTAAATTACTGATTGCTTCTTATACGCTCGTTGACCCTTTATTCCATAGTTTGTACATCTCAATTGTCAGTAGAAACCACATTTGTTTCAGCAAGTCAGCCATGTTTTTTAACGGCAGTAAATGAGGCAAAATTAACTGTTTCGCTGCCAGACAAGGCTCCCCTGATAGCCAGGTGTAGCAGTGGTAAGGTATTGGGACTGCTGTTAGGACAGCTTTATGTAGGCCCTAACAGTTTGTGGGCACTGTTTGTCACCGTTATAGTGCAATTCATGTATTGTTTAGTGTTGTGTAGTGCCTTTGCTGGCATGCATAATTTTTTTTGTGGGTTTGTTCCACCAAGACTTACATGCTAAACTCGCCACTGACTGTGTTATACAGGAGTAGATGAGTTGTCATTCATTGTGTAGGCATACAGTATGCTTTTGTAAGGGGGTTGTATATCCTGTTGTCTCAGTGCGCCTCAGAGCACAGTAGTACACAGCGGAGTCAGACAGCTGCAGCTTCTGGATTGTCAAAGGGGCTAATTGTGTCTTGGCATCTAGATTGGCATAAAATCTCTCCTTGACGTCAGTGGCATTGTCCCCAGTTCCAAATTTTAACCGCATAAGCATAAACTTGGGGTAGTCATTTGCTTCTTGTTTTTACCAGAACAGAAATGGACTTCGGTTTCGTAATGACAGTCAGGTGGTATTTGTCCTCTTTCGGTAGCAGTCTTATCTTCTTTTGTCTCTGGCACATTGTCTACTCTGCATTCTGGAGAGATGTTCATTTTTGTGTTTGATGTTTTATACCATTTATCATTGGGAGCATATCGTGTGCGACTTTCTCTATTTTTCATAACGATAGAAAGGGATCAAATGGCAGTAAGCAAATGAAATAAATAGTTATCATACAACAAAATGCAGCAAGAATATTCAGCCAAGATTCAAGGTTTACTGTAAGATGGGTAGGTAAGTAAAGAGCAAGCAGTTCTGTCATGGGCTTGTGAAACCACTTCTTTGTATGCTTCAACTCTGCCTTAGGAAGCATTGAGGAGCTTACACTAGGCTCTCTAAGTCTTATATCACACTATCAAATTTTGGAAGGGGATTGCATATCCTGTTGTCACAGTTGGCCTCAGAGCACAGTAGTACACAGCAGAGTCAGACAGCTGCAGCCTCTGGATAGTCAAGGGAACTTTGATTCCCATTCATCGAGATGGGCATCATATCTCTCCTCAAACTTAGAGGCACTTATACTTCCAAAAGGAAACACAGCCCAGCATACACTTTGGGAAGTCATTTACTTCATGCTTGTACCAGACCAGGCTGAGATTTGTAATATCGTAAGTCTCAAATTGACAGCCCAGTGTGACCTGTTCTCCCTGAGAATTAGAAATGTCCACATGGCAATCTTACACTGAGGATCAAACTTGGTGGCTTGAGCCTTCTGTGCATTCTGAAAAATAATGTAATACACAATTGTATTAGGGGAGAAAAGAATAAAGCAAGATGTAGGGTATAAAAATTTATGAAATTGAACTGGTAGAATTATACTGAAATGCTTGTAGAAAAAGGATAAGAGCAAAGGCAGTAAACGAATAAGGAAAATAGTATTATCATACCATAACAAAATACCGCAAGAATCAGTCAATTCCTCAGCCTGAGTTCCATGCCTGCTATCATGAGTTGGGTGGGAGAAGAGCGAACCCATTGATGTACAGAAGGCTACGTGCCATGATGCAACTATGAAATCCTTGTCTCTTTTTGTGCCTTGTCAAACATTGAGAAGCTTGTGTCTGAACAACACTACCCTTTTGTGTTTTGTACAGGGACTGAATCTCCTGTTGTCACAGTGGGCCTCGGAGCACAGTAGTAGATAGCAGTCAGACAGCTGCAGCCTCTGGATTGTCAAGGGGATGGAGCTGAATGTGCCTGGAATCAAACCTCTTGAACTCATCGCTATTGCTCTTCTGAATAACAATCCCTTCTAAGGCTCCGAGACAGCTTCTTTCCCCAGGCCATGAGACTGTTGAATAGCTCACTGTGCTCCCAAAGACTCTCCACACTGCCTACCTGCACTGAATCATTCACAGGTCTCTACCCACTCAGACACACACACCAACAGACACTTATCACGCGCATACACACATACAGTACTTACATGCCCTCGCACACACACTACCGATGCCACATACATACACACACCTACTCATAACATAAGTTGCTGCTATATTGATGATTACTATTACCATTACGCTGCTGCTCTATTGATTATCCTGTTCAACCCTGACACCCTATGGTGGCATTTTCTAAACTACGCATAATATTGTATGCTACCCTCAAAGTACATTTTGGTTTCAAAACTAAGACCTACAAACACATGCTTAGTACTGTTAAAAATGTAAAACTGGGATTCTGATAAAGGTGTCAAACAATGTGACTATTAGAGAGCCCAAGATACAGCAGGCCCCCAAAAACTGAAATGTACACATTTTTAATTTCACCTTTATTTAACCAGGGTAGGCCAGTTGAGAACAAGTTCTCATTTACAACTGCGACCTGGCCAAGATAAAGCAATGCAGTGCGACAAAAACAACAACAGAGTTAAACAAACGTACAGTCAATAATACAGTAGAAAAGAAAAATAGAAAAATATATGTACAGTGTGTGCAAATGTAGAAGAGTAGGGAGGTAGGCAATAAATAGGCCATAGAAGTGAAAATAATTACAATTTAGCATTAATACTGGAGTGATAGATGTGCAGATGATGATGTGTAAGTAGAGATACTGGGGTGCAAAAGAACAGGAGGGTAAGTAATAAAATGGAGATGAGGTAGTTGGGTGTGCTATTTACACATTGGCTGTGTACAGGTAAAGTGATCGGTAAGCTGGTCTGACAGCTGATGCTTAAAGTTAGTGAGGGAGATATAAGTCTCCAGCTTCAGAGATTTTTGCAATTCGTTCCAGTCATTGGCAGCAGAGAACTGGAAGGAAAGGTGGCCAAAGAAAGTGTTGGCTTTGGAGATGACCAGTGCAATATACCTGCTGGAGCGTGTGCTACAGGTGGGTGTTGCTATGGTGACCAGTGAGCTGAGATAAGGCGGGGCTTTACCTAGCAAAGACTTATAGATGACCTGGAGCCAGTGGGTTTGGCGACGGATATGTAGTGAGGGCCAGCCAACGAGAGCATACAGGTCGCAGTGGTGGGTAGTACAGTCGTGGCCAAAAGTTTTGAGAATGACACAAATATTAATTTCCACAAACTTTGCTGCTTTACTGTCTTTAGATATTTTTGTCAGATGTTACTATGGAATACTGAAGTATAATTACAAGCATTTCACAAGTGTCAAAGGCTTTTATTGACAATTACATGAAGTTGATGCAAAGAGTCAATATTTTTCAGTGTTGACCCTTCTTTTTCAAGACCTCTGCAATCTGCCCTGGCATGCTGTCAATTAACTTCTAGACCACATCCTGACTGATGGCAGCCCATTCTTGCATAATCAATGCTTGGAGTTTGTCAGGATTTCTGGGTTTTTGTTTGTCCACAAGTTCTCAATGGGATTAAGGTCTGGGGAGTTTACTAGCCATGGACCCAAAATATCAATGTTTTGTTCCCCGTGCCACTTACTTATCACTTCTGCCTTATGGCAAGGTGCTCCATCATGCTGGAAAAGGCATTGTTCGTCACCAAACTGTTCCTGGTTGGTTGGGAGAAGTTGATCTCGGAGGATGTGTTGGTACCATTCTTTATTCATGGCTGTGTTCTTAGGCAAAATTGTGAGTGAGCCCACTCCCTTGGCTGAGAAGCAACCCCAAACATGAATGGTCTCAGGATGCTTTACTGTTGGCACGACACAGGACTGGTGGTAGCACTCACCTTGTCTTCTCCGGACAAGCTTTTTCCCGATGCCCCAAACAATCTGAAAGGAGATTCATCAGAGAAAATGACTTTACCCCAGTCCTCAGCAGTCCAATCCCTGTACCTTTTGCAGAATATCAGTCTGTCCCTGATGTTTTTCCTGTAGAGAAGTGGCTTCATTGCTGCCCTTCTTGACACCAGGTCATCCTCCAAAAGTCTTCGCCTCACTGTGCGTGCAGATGCACTCACAACTGCCTGCTACCATTCCTGAGCAAGCTCTGTACTGGTGGTGCCCCGATTCCGCAGCTGAAATCAACTTTAGGAGACGGTCCTGGCGCTTGCTGTACTTTCTTGGGTGCCCTGAAGCCTTCTTCACAACAATTGAACTGCTTTCCTTGAAGTTCTTGATGATCCGATAAATGGTTGATTTAGGTGCAATCTTACTGGCAGCAATATCCTTGCCTGTGAAGCCCTTTTTGTGCAAAGCAATGATGACGGCACGTGTTTCCTTGCAGGAAACCATGGTTCACAGAGGAAGAACAATGATTCCAAGCACCACCCTCAGTTTGAAGCTTCCAGTCTGTTATTTGAACTCAATCAGCATGAGTGATCTCCAGCCTTGTCCTCGTCAACACTCACACCTGTGTTAACGAGAGAATCACTGACATGATGTCAGCTGGTCCTTTTGTGGCAGGGCTGAAATGCAGTGGACATGTTTTGGGGGGGATTCAGTTCATTTGCATGGCAAAGAGGGACTTTGCAATTCATCTGATCACTTTTCATGACATTCTGGAGTATATGCAATTTGACATACAAACTGAGGCAGCAGACTTTGTGAAAATTAATATTTGTGTCATTCTTCAAACTTTTGGCCACGGCTGTATATGGGGCTTTGGGGACAAAACGGATGGCACTGTGATAGACTACATCCAGTTTGCTGAGTAGAGTGTTGGGGGCTATTTTGTAAATGACATTGCCGAAGTCAAGGAGCGGTAGGATAGTCCGTTTTACAAGGGTATGTTTGGCAGCATGAGTGAAGGAGGCTTTGTTGCGAAATAGGAAGCTGATTCTAGATTTAATTTTGGATTGGAGATGCTTAATGTGAGTCTGGAAGGAGAGTTTACAGTCTAACCAGACACCTAGGTATTTGTAGTTGTCCACATATTCTAGGTCAGAACCATCCAGAGTAGTGATGCTAGTGGAGCGGGAGGGTGTGGGCAGCAATCGGTTAAAGAGCATGCACTTAGTTTTACTAGCATTTAAAAGCAGTTGGAGGTCACGGAAAGAGTGTTGTATGGCGTTGAAGCTTGTTTGGAGGTATGTTAGCACAGTGTCCAAAGAAGGGCCATATGTATACAGAATGGTGTTGTCTGCATAGAGGTGGATCAGAGAATCACCAGCAGCAAGAGCGACATCATTGATATATACAGAGAAAAGAGTTGGCCCGAGAATTGAACCCTGTGGCACCCCCATAGAGACTGACAGAGGTCTGGACAACAGGCCCTCCGATTTGACATACTAAACTCTTTCTGAGAAGTAGTTGGTGAACCAGGCGAGGCAGTCATTTGAGAAATCAAGGCTATTGAGTCTGCTGATAAGAATGCGGTGATTGACAGAGTCGAAAGCCTTGGCTAGGTCGATGAAGATGGCTGCACAGTACTGTCTTTTATTGATGGTGGTTATGATATCGTTTTGGACCTTGAGCGTGGCTGATTAATTTATTATTTATTAATTTCCAAATGTTTTGAGATTTGAAAGTCTAGGTTTGACAGAGACATTTTATTTTTAAATGAAAAAAATAAATAGTCTGATCTTACCTAATATTGTCGCTGTAAACATATGCAAACTCCCATAGGAACACATCCATTTTAAAAGCGCAGGGCTTGTGAAACGTCATTTTTTGTCTTACAGGAATAATTTTGTTTTACAAGACTGATATACATATCAGGAGAAAGCTGAAGTCTCTACCTATCCACCAATATACAGTGCATTCGAAAGACCCCCAATCTACACACAATACTCCATAATGACAAAGAAAAAACAGGTTTAGAAATGTTTTGATAATTTATAAAAAAAAATAAAAATACTCAGTACTTTGTTGAAGCACCTTTTGGCAGTGATTACAGCCTCGATTCTTCTTGAGTATGATGCTACAAGTTTGGCACACCTGTATTTGGGGAGTTTCTCCCATTCTTCTCTGCAGATCCTCTCAAACTCTGTCAGGTTGGATGGGGAGTGTTGCTACACAGCTATTTTCAGGTCTCTCCAGAGATGTTCGACCGGGTTCAAGTCCGGGCCACTCAAGGACATTCAGAGACTTGTCCCGAAGCCACTCTTGCGGTGTCTTGGCTGTGTGCTTAGGGTCATTGTCCTGTTGGAAGGTGAACCTTCGCCCCAGTCTGAGGTCCCGAGCGCTCTGGGGCAGGTTTTCATCAAGGATCTCTCTGTACTTTCCTCCGTTCATCTTTCCCTCGATCCTGACTAGTTTCCCAGTCCCTTCTGCTGAAAAACATCCCCACAGCATGATGCTGCCACCACCATGCTTCACCGTAGGGATGGTGCCAGGTTTCCTCCAGACGTGGCGCTTGGCACTCAGGCCAAAGAGTTCAAGCTTGGTTTCATCAGACCAGAGAATCTTGTTTCTCATGGTCTGAGAGTCCTTTAGGTGTCTTTTGGCAAACTTCAAGCTGGCTGTCATGTGCCTTTTACTAAGGAGTGGCTTCCATCTGGCCACTCTACCATAAAGGCCTGATTGGTGGAGTGCTGCGGAGATAGTTGTCCTTCTGGAAGGTCCTCCTATCTCCACAGAGGAACTCTGGAGCTCAGTCAGAGTGACCATCGGGTTCTTGTTCACCTCCCTGACCAAGGCCCTTTCCCCCCAATTGCTCAGTTTGGACAGGCAGCCAGCTGTAGGAGTCTTGGTGGTTCCAAACGTCTTCCATTTAAGAATGATGGCCACTGTGTTGTTGGGGTCCTTCAATGCTGCAGACATTTTTTCGTACCCTTTCCCAGATCTGTGCCTCGACACAATCTTGTCTCGGAGCTCAACCGACAATTCCTTCAACATCACGGCTTGGTTTTTGCTCTGAAATGCAGTCAACTGTGGGACCTTATATACAGCAGAATTTGGAAGTTTACATACACCTTAGCCAAAGACATTTAAACTCAGTATTTCACAATTCCTGACATTTAATCCTAGTAAAAATTCACTGTCTTAGGTCATTTAGGATCACCACTTTATTTTAAGAATGTGAAATGTCAGAATAAGAGTAGAGTGATTTATTTCAGCTTTTATTTCTTTCATCACATTGCCAATGGGTCAGAGGATTACATACACTCAATTAGTATTTGGTAGCATTGGCTTTAAAACGTTTCTGGTAGCCTTCCACAAGCTTTCTGGTAGCCTTCCATAAATTGGGTGAATTTTGGCCGATTCCTCCTGACAGAGCTGGTGTAACTGAGTCAGGTTTGTAGGCCTCCTTGCTCGCACACACTTTTTCAGTTCTGCCCACAAATTCTCTATAGGATTGAGGTCAGGCCTTTATGATGGCCACTCTAATACCTTTTCCTTTGTTGTCCTTAAGCCATTTTGCCACAACTTTGGAAGTATGCTTGGGGTCATTGTCCATTTGGAAGACCCATTTGTGACCAAGCTTTAACTTCCTGACTGATGTCTTGAGATGTTGCTTCATTTCCTTCCTTCCTCATGATGCCATCTATTTTGTGAAGTGCACCAGCCCTCCTGCAGCAAAGCACCCCCACAACATGATGCTGCCACCCCTGTGCTTCACGGTTGGGATGGTGTTCTTCAGCTTGCAAGCCTCCCCCTTTTTCCTCCAAACAGAACGATGGTCATTATGGCCAAACAGTTCTATTTTTGTTTCATCAGACCAGAGGACATTTCTCCAAAAAGTACAATCTTTGTACCCATGTGCAGTTGCAAACCGTAGTCTGGCTTTTTTATGGGGGTTATGGAGCAGTGGCTTCTTCCTTGCTGAGCTGCCTTTCAGGTTATGTCGATATAGGACTCGTTTTACTGTGGATATAGATACTTTTGTACCGGTTTCCTCCAGCATCTTCACAAGGTCCTTTGCTGTTGTTTTGGGATTGATTTGCACTTTTCGCACCAAAGTACGTTAATCTCTAGTAGACAGAACACGTCTCCTTTCTGAGCGGTATGGCGGCTGCGTGGCCCCATGGTGTTTATACTTGAGGCCTATTGTTTGTACAGATGAATGTGGTACCTTCAGGCATTTGGAAATTGCTCCCAAGGATGAACCAGACCTGTGGAGGTCTATAATTATTTCTGTCTTGGCTGATTTATTTCTGATTTTCCCATGATGTCAAGCAACGTGGCACTGAGTTTGAAGGTAGGCCTTGAAATACATCCACAGGTACACCTCCAATTGACTCAAATGATGTCAATTTGCCTATCAGAAGCTTCTAAAGCCATGACATAATTTTCTGGAGTTTTCCAAGCTGTTTAAAGGCACAGTCAACTTAGTGTATGTAAACTTCCGACCCACTGGAATTGTGATACCGTGAAATAAACAATTGTTGGAAAAATGACTTGTGTCCTGCACAAAGTAGATGTCCTAACCTCCTTGCCAAAACTAGAGATTGTTAACAAGAAATTTGTGGAGTGGTTGAAAAACGAGTTTTAATGACTCCAACCTAAGTGTATGTAAACTTCTGACTTCAACTGTAGACAGGTGTGTGCCTTTCCAAATCATGTCCAGTCAAGTTGTAGAAACATCTGAAGGATGATGAATGGAAATAGGGTGCACCTGAGTTCAATAATGATTCTTATAGCAAAGGGTCTGACTATTTATGTAAATAAGGTATGTTTTTTTTTATATATATATTTGCAAAAATGGCTAAACCGGTTTTCGCCTTGTTATTACTTGGGAGCCAGACCTACCCGCTGGGGCGCCAAGCTCAGCCATTAGTTTTTTTTCCCACAAAATGGCTTTAATACAGACAGAAATACAATTTTAGAGAAATAAGGCTTTTGTGCATATAGAAAAGTTATGGGATTTTTTTATTTCAGCTCATGAAACATGGGACCAACACTTTACTTGGTGTGTTTATATTTGTGCTCAGTGTACATTGCTATACAATGACCACCAGGGTGTACCCTTTCCTTGCAAAATGTTTGCACTTTTTGGTGACTTGACCTACATTGCATACTTATATTCTTATGACATTGTCAGCAGTAAGATTTCTGTTCAATTTCCAAAAAGAAGAGGGCTGTAGCGTTCAAATGATGTCACTTTCTCCACAAACTCGCCAGACCCAGTACAGTGTACAAAACAACCGCCCAGAGTTTAACAGTTATTACCATTACTATTTATCCTGCTACTAGACACTTTCTACCCCTGTTTACATGTACACACACACACATATACACTACCGTTCAAAGGTTTGGGGTCACTTACAAATGTCCTTGTTTTTGAAAGAAAAGCAAATTTTTGTCCTTTAAAATAAAATTGATAAGAAATACAGTGTAGACATTGTTAATGTTGTAAATTATTATTGTAGCTGGAAACGGCTGATTTAAAAAAAAAAAAATTATGGAATATCTACGGAGGCCTATTATCAGCAACCATCACTCCTGTGTTCCAATAGCATGTTGTGTTAGCTGATCCAAGTTTATCATTTAAAAGGCTAATTGATCATTAGAAAACCTTTTTGCAATTATGTTAGCACAGCTGAAAACTGTTGTTCTGATTAAAGAAGCAATAAAACTGGCCTTCTTTAGACTAGTTGAGTATCTGGAGCATCAGCATTTGTGGGTTCGATTACAGGCTCAAAGTTTCTTCAAGTGCAGTTGCAAAAACCAAGCGCTATGATAAAACTGGCTCTTGTGAGAACCGCCAAAGGAATGGAAGACCCAGAGTTATCTCTGCTGCAGAGGATAAGTTAATTAGTTACCAGCCTCAAATCGCAGCCCAAATAAACGCTTCAGTGTTCAAGTAACAGACACATCTCAACATCAACTATTCAAAGGAGCTTTGATCAGGACTTCATGGTTGAATTGCTGAAAAGAAACCACTACTAAAGGACACCAATAATAAGAAGAGACTTGCTTGGGCCAAGAAACACAAGTAATGGACATTTTGTCCCAACCGCCGTGTCTTTGTGAGACGCAGAGTAGGTGAACGGATGATCTCTGCATTTGTGGTTCCCACCGTGAAGCATGGATGAGCTGTGATGGTGTGGGGGTGCTTTGCTTGTGACACTGTCAGTGATTTATTTAGAATTGAAGGCACACTTTACCAGCATGGCTACCACAGCATTCTGCAGCGATATGCCATCCCATCTGGTTTGTGCTTAGCGGGACTATCATTTGTTTTTCAACAGGACAATGACCCAACACACACCTCCAGGCTGTGTAAGGTCTATTTGACCAGGAAGGAGAGTGATAGTGTTGGATCAGATGACCTGGCCTCCACAATCACCCCACCTCAACCCAATTGAGATGATTTGGGATGAGTTGGACTGCAGAGTGAAGGAAAAGCAGCCAACAAGTGCTCAGCATATGTGGGAACTACTTCAAGACTGTTGGAAAAGCATTCCAGGTGAAGCTGGTTGAGAGAATGCCAAGAGTGTGCAAAGCTGTCAAGGCGAAGGTTGGCTACTTTGAAGAATCTCAAATATAAATATTTTTATTTGTTTAACACTTTTTTGGTTACTACATGATTCCATATGTGTTATTTAATAGTTATGTCTTCACTATTATTCTACAATGTAGAAAATAGTAAAAAAAAATAAAAACCCTTTAATTAGCCAGCAGCATATCACCCTGCATCCCACTGCTGGGTTGCTTTAAAAAGCTAAGCAGGGTTGGTCCTGGTTGGTCCCTGGATGGGAGACCAGATGCTGCTGGAAGTGGTGTGGGAGGGCCAGTAGGAGGCCCCCTTTCCTCTGGTCTAAAAACATATCCCAATTTCCCAGGGCAGTGATTGGGGATGTTGGCCTGTGTACGGTGCCGTCTTTCGGATGGGACGTTAAACGGGTGTCCTGACTCTGTGGTCACTGAAGATCCCATGGCACTTATCGTAAGAGTAGGGGTGTTAACCCCGATGTCCTGGCTAAATTCCCAATCTATCCTTCATACCATCACCTAATCATCCCCAATTTACAATTGGCTCATTCATCCCCCTCCTCTCCCCTGTAACTATTCCCCAGCTGTAAATGAGTTCTCATTCAACATACCTGGTAAAATAAGGGTTAGAAACAATAAAATAAATGAATGAGTAGGTGTCCGAACTTTTGACTGGTACTGTATATACACACAAGTTAGTGGATTCAGCTATTTCAGCCACACCAGTTGTTGACAGGTGTACCAAATCTAACACACAGCCATGCAATCTCCATAGGAAAATATTGTCAGTAGAATGGCATTACTGAGGAGCTCATTGACTTTCAACATGGCACTGTCATAAGATCCCACCTTTCCAACAAGTCAGTTCCTCAAATTTCTGCCCGGCTCCAGGGGCACTCAAAGTGCTGTTATTGTGAAGTGGAAATGTCTAGGAGCAACAACAACGGCTGAGCCACGAAGTGGTAGGCCACACAAGCTCACAGAATGGGACCGCCGAGTGATGAAGCATGTAGCGCATAAAAATTGTCTGTTTTCAGTTGCAAAACTCACTACCGAGTTCCAAACTGCCTCTGTAAGCAACATCAGCACAATAACTGTTCATCAGGAGCTTCATGAAATGGGGTTTCCATGTCATCATAAACAATGCCAAGCGTCGGCTGGAGAGGTGTAAAACTTGTCGCCATTGAACTTTGGGAGCAGTGGAAACGCATTCTCTGGAGTGATTAATCACGCTTCACCATCTGGCTGTCCAACAGACAAATCTGGGTTTGGTGGATGCCAAGAGAACGCTACCTGCCCGAATGCATAGCGCCAACAGTAAAGTTTGGTAGAGGAGGAATAATGGTCTGGGCCTGTTTTTCATGGGTCGGGCTAGGTTTCTTTAGTTTCAGCGAAGGGAAATCTTAACGCTGCAGCATACTATGACATTCTAGATGTTTCTGTGCTTCCAACTTTGTGGCAGAAGTTTGGGGAAGACCCTTTCCTGTTTCAGAATGACAAAGCCCCCGTGCACAAAGCGAGGTCCATACAGAAATGGTTTGTCGAGATCGGTGTGGAAGAACTTGACTGACCTGCACAGCCCTGACCTCAACCCCATTGAACACCTTTGGGATGAATTAGAATGCTGACTGCGAGCCAGGCCTTATCGCCCTACATCAGTGCCCGACCTCACTAATGCTCGTGGTTGAATGGAAGTGTCCCCGCAGCAATGTTCCAACATCTAGTGGAAAGCCTTCCCAGAAGAGTGGAGGCTGTTATAGCATCAAAAGGGGGACCAACTCCATATTAATGCCCATGATTTTGGAGTGATGTTTGACAAGCAGGTGTCTACATACTGTTGGTCATGTTGTGTACCTACCTTGATCAATTCAGTAGCCCTGCACATTGTAATATAATGGTACTGGAACTGACCTGTACATAACTTGCATTCTCATGTTTTTTTTCTTTTCTTCTCTCATTTCTTGTTTTTCTGTAATCTGTATTACATTTATTCTGCATTGTTGGGAAAGAGCTCGCAAGTAAGCATTTCACTGTACTGTTTTACACCTGCTGTATCCTGTGCATGTGACAAAACGTGGACATACTGAGGAGAGTCCCTTGTGAATTGGATGTACCAGAAGAGATCAGGAGATGCTGGTAGTGTAGTTACAGATGAGAGTTGCGTTATCCTTCAAGGGCAGTAACATGTCCACTGCTGGTCAGCAGTCTCTTCACCTCTCCAATCTGAAAAAGTAATAATTGTTTTTATTATTAATTAATTGTATAACAACTAATAGGTAACATCCAGACAAAAATAATAAGGAAACACTAGGCCCTATACCGTACCAAAATAGCATGCAGCAAGGAGCATCAAGTCAATGTGCCATTTTGGTTAATGTATAGAAGAATAGACGTTATGTTCCATCCACTGTAGCTGAGAAGTCTCATAACTGGGGCTCTACACTAAGGGAGGAGCTTATGGTATAATAAATTGTTTAGTTGAACTGGTAGAGGGACTCCTTGTAAAATATGGCCCTTGTCTGGATGATTTTGTTTGATATTTGGAACTATAAAATAATTAATATTTTACAGAATGTTGTCTTTTCCGAATCATTTCAAAATTATACTTTGGCAGAAATATATTGCATGTTCAGGCCAAATTAAGTTCATCTGACAAATAAACTCAGATGTGTGGATATTATTTTATCTGAAAGAAAGGCACAGACCAGTAGCCTATGGACTAGTTCAACATACACCGGGCTATGCTGCCCAAAGCCACAGAGTTATCTTTACTATGCATTTAAAACAGTAGTCAACTGATTTGTTTTAAGACTTAAACCAATGATTGGCAAGGGATGCAACCATGATTATCAACCCTGTCATGGCAGCGCACATTAACGTAAACGATGGGCAATGGCATCACAATGTAGCTAGTTTATTACGCATGGGTTGCAGTCTCTCGATTTGGTGCATATGATATATATCTCACTAATGCCTGGAGTTAATCAAGTAGAAAACTGCCTGGCTCATGCTTTTCATAATGTGTTTCACTATCTCGTGAAGGTGAACCTCTGAGGGCGCACGGTACTGTGTCAGATTAAACAGTCACTGGACAAGTGTAACATCAAGATTTACTAAAGCGGCAGGCAGAAACCAGGGCAAGAACAACAGGACTGCGCACACAGAACACTGTAGTGGCGAGACCTTCACAAAGATCCAGCGCTTGGACGCAAAAGGATGGATTCTTTCAGATCGGGCTCCAGCATAGGACTGTCTCCCTCTCCAAGAGACCGACAATCACCCATCCGTTTTGATCAGGAGCACTCACAACCGGGAACAATGGCCGGATGTCGGGCGGGAACACTTGGCTTCCCATCCGAATCGTTGTGCGTAAAGTACGGGGATTTTTTAAAGAACACGGCTGCAGCAGCGGAGAGCAGTGGTGGGGAGCAGAGTCAGGATGATGACAGTGATGGCATTGGTCGGAGCGACATGGTGCTTTTTCCAGAGGAAAGGCTCATGGCATCAATGTCCAAATGTGACGCAGCAGGTAAGAAACACAAAGAGCAGAAGGTGCTGAGGCTCAACATTAACGCCCGAGAGAGGAGGAGGATGCACGACCTGAACGACGCCCTCGATGAACTGCGGTCGGTGATCCCCTACGCGCACAGCCCATCCGTACGGAAGTTATCCAAAATAGCCACTTTGCTCCTCGCCAAAAACTACATCCTCATGCAGGCACAAGCACTTGAAGAGATGAGAAGACTTATCAGTTATCTTAACCATGGACCTGGCGTTACTGCTGCGAATACTGCTGGTGCACCCGGATTAGGGATCTATGACCAGCAGACAGGATACCCGTTCTCTGCTGGGATCCCGGACCCTTTCAATAGCAATGCAAATCTCTTCAATAAATAAACATTTCAACCATAAACCTTGAACAGTTGTTTCCGGCGTTAACAGGGGACTTCAAGCTTCGTGAGCACAACTGAATTGATGGGATCAGCGTGACTGACAGAAGTAGTCACATATTACAAGAACATGGAGTCCTATACGATATAACTCTGTTCTGCATGGTGATTGTTTCGAAAATAGTTGTTTTGCAAAATCTAACTAAATGACAGCTAACATGGTCAAAAATGGTTAGCCTTTTAACAAATTACGTTCAAATTAAGTCTTATTTAACCATTATGTCCTACAGTACATTTTCTTCAGTTTGATTAGATGATGTTCGATGGATAAATTGTATTAGTGACATAAGAGATGTTATGGTGTTTTCCATCAGCCTATACCTCAATGCATGGGCTATGTACAACCAAACCCAAATTAGTTACAAAGAGAGCAATTGTGAATATTGGGTGAAATTAATAGGTAGCCTATAGGCCTAAGTTTGATAATGATTTCAATCAATGATATTGTTTTTACCGTCAAGGACCACTTTGGAAGTGTTTTAATTTATATTTGTAAGTGCTATTGTACATTTTGTTGTAGGCCTATGTCTTTTACCCAAATAAATTCAATACAAATATTTTCATACATGTAATTTGGTCATTGTGTAGTTTACATTTCCCTAAATACTATTTAATAATGCAAGCATTTGACAGACATAAATGGAGTCGTTTTATTACCAGGGACAACATTTATGACAAACAATGATCCGAACGCTGTACTCACACGAGAGTTGGTCAAACAAAATAATTCCTCTGAGTCTATAGTTAATAACCTTGCAGATTCACTGGATCCATTAAGAGAATAGGTCACTATTGGTAAAAAAATTAAGGAATAAAATTACTGCCACATGCAGAACTGATTTGTCCAGTTTTAATTGATTTTTTTATTTCATGAATTGTAAATAGTAAGTACCCTGTAAGACTCTTGAAATAGGAAAGACATTTGAATGCATAACTTTAAATGGTTGGTTATTTGGTTAATGTTATAGAAAAATTAAACCAATAAATCAGTCAAATGTTTAAGGGACACCACCATTTACTACATAAAGCTTTTATCACATTGTCCTTGACTATCAGTGACTGACATAAAGAGATGAACTGCTGATGCACAACCACATTTTGAAATTGCACCTTGTATATTATAATATTCTAACCCCCCGACCACCTTGTATATTATAATATTCTAACCCCCCGACCACCTTGTATATTATAATATTCTAACCCCCCGACCACCTTGTATATTATAATATTCTAACCCCCCGACCACCTTGTATATTATAATATTCTAACCCCCCGACCACCTTGTATATTATAATATTCTAACCCCCGACCACCTTGTATATTATAATATTCTAACCCCCGACCACCTTGTATATTATAATATTCTAACCCCGACCACCTTGTATATTATAATATTCTAACCCCCGACCACCTTGTATATTATAATATTCTAACCCGACCACCTTGTATATTATAATATTCTAACCCCCGACCACCTTGTATATTATAATATTCTAACCCCGACCACCTTGTATATTATAATATTCTAACCCCCCGACCACCTTGTATATTATAACTCTCAACAGTAAGTTGAGACCCCCGACAGTTCCTATTTCAAAAAATATATATAAATGAAATATTATTTCATTTTGGGACATTAATCCAGGGCCCCCCTATACCCTGGTATATATATATGGTTTTATAATGCAAGGCATAATAAACAAACATTTTTAGTATTCAAATAAAATACTATCTGTTATAAACAGCAAAAACTGTTAACAATTAATGGATCATTCTGTCCTATGGAATAAAACACCAAAGGTCCCTAGCTAGCAGATTCACCAATCCTGCCCACTGTTAGAGCCTGTCCTAATATAATACATTGACAAATTAGCAATGCATTGCTGTTCAGTCAATAGCTACTCGTGTGAATAATCATCCATGCGTGTGTCCCAAATGGCACCCTATTGCCAATATAGTGCAGTACTTTTGACAAATGTCCTATGGTCCCTGGTCTAAAATAGTGCACTATGTAGGGAATAAATATGGTACCATTTGGGATGCACCCTATGAGAAAGTCATGTCCATTAGCCACAAAGGGCTCAGCCCTCTAGTGTTTGTTCATATACAGACGTCCTCCTCCTCTCAGGACCGACGTGGCCTGTAGCGGATCTGGACGTCAGTGGCAGGGAGCAGGATGCCCAGGCCAGCACGGCTGGGGTCCAGGGTACACGGCTCCTGCCCCTCCAACACCTCCACGTCAAAGTAGAGCAGCAGCAGAGAGAGGAACTGCTTTATCTCATTCACTGCAAAGTACCTTCCTGGGCACTTAGTGGAGCCAGAGCCGAAAGACATCCGGTAGTACTTCAGCTTCTGGCCGTCCTTATAGAAGTCTGTCTTTTCCTTTCCGTTTTCGATGTATCGGTCAAACTTGTAGATCTGTCGGAGGGGTAATATAAATAAGTGTGTAAGCCTTTATTTTCCAGCGCCTTATATAATAAAGGTTAATATTCCATCTTATTGAATATTCCAGGAACGTTTCCATTTTGCTTTGTCACAGATCATGGCAAGGTTATCACCAGTCACACCCTGATTACATTAGCATGCATGGTGTGACCTTCTGAAGGCCAGTGGGTGGATTCAATCCTTCACAGTCCATGCATTCTGCTCATTAATCTAACCTGTGGGGACACACACACACACACACACACACACACACACACCAGGTGTGGGAAGGCACTTCAGCAGAACAACAAAACCCCCAGACCAGACACAGTGAAGGCGAGAGAGAGCCTACAGCCATTCTAGGACGCCCACAGAATCTGAACGACTGGTCTTCTTTACCTCTGGATTCTCGTAGATCCCGGGGTCCATGTGCATGCTCTGGGGATACAGGGAGATGATATCGCCTTTCCTCACTCCGATGGAGCGCTCTCCCTCCAGCCGCAAGCTGAAGTCCTCCTGGGCCACGCGGATGTTCATGGAGGCTGAAGACAGCCGCAGACTTTCATTTATGGAGCTCTCTGAGAACACAAAACAGAACAATTCAGTTAGTCACCAGGCATTTTGTTTTATAGTTACCAACATTGCCATGGGTTTTGTTTTGGCCTATCTGAGGTACTATTTTTTTTTTTTACCTTGAGTGGCCCAATACTGACTCACAACTGTATATACATATACTCACACAGGAGGGAAAACTTTGAGACTTGATGAGCTGTTAGTTAGAAATATGAACTGCTCTAGCAAAATTGCTAAAACAGAGTAATCATAAGTTATACATTGCTTTATTTCCACATGCATACATAAAGGGATCTTGACTAGTAGTGTTTTTCATTAAAACCATTACAATCTTAAGAGATAACACCATAGAAGAGAGGGGGTACTTAGCTACAACATGTAGCTAAGTACCCCCTATCACTTATAAGAACAAACAGATGTGAAACAGATATTCCACTGTCTTCCCCTAAGGGAGATGAAATTGTTAGTAGTGTGAGAGAGAGAGGGAGGCACAGAGAATCTACACCAGTGGCATTTGTCCCCGAGCATGCAGTTGTCAGAAGAGATGAGGCTACAGTCCGCATGGTGGGTGCAGCAGTGTGATTTAATGTGACAGGTACAGAGTCTGGAGGGATTCTTTTGGGGGGTGGGGACAGGAGGATTTGCCCTAAATTGTACACACAGAGCACCTGACACTACAGAGTAGGAGTGTAATAAGAAGACCTCTATGCTGTTTGTATAGTCAGACATTCAAAGGATTGGAAGGCCCGCTCAAAGCCACACTACCATTGACTCAACTGAACCCTGTATGTGCTTGGGGCTGAGACCACTTAACACAATCAGGAGAGAAAATTATATGAAAAACGCAAAGGGAAATTTGGACAGTCTGCAGACAAACCTAATCTCTTATGACAGTAGAGTAGCTGATTTGGTTGTGGGTGCTGAGATTAAGACCAATCTAACAATAATACATCATAACAATAACCTACCCAGATACAGTAGGCTGTCCAGCTGTTCTCTGGTGAAGGCGATGTCTCCGTTGTGGTCTGCTTCTATTCCTGAGACCTGCAGGACACCATGGATCTCCTCACGCACGACTGCAAGGGCCTCTGGGTGCGTCACCAGGTAATACATGGCCCAGAAGGTGGCTGGAACTGTGTTTCCCACCGACGCCCATAGAATGGCAAAATGATGAGCTGGGGAAGGTAAAGGTAATTTAAATAAAATCAAAGTTTACAGATGTTAACGCAGGTTCAGTGAAACGCTTGAGTTTAGCTCTCACAGTGCAGTAATACATACATAATCCCAAAAAATGCTTGAAGAAAGGAATTAAGAAATATTAGAACAAGCAATGTCAGAGTCTGAAATAATAAAAAAACGTTAAAAAGTTTGAGGTCACTTAGTGTTTTTTTTTTAAAAAACAAAGACATTTCTATGTCCATTAAAATAACATCAAATTGATCAGAAATATGGTGTAGACATTGTTAATGTTGTAAATGACTTTTGTAGCTGGAAACGGCAGATTTTTTATGGAATATCTACATAGGCTTACAGAGGCCCATTATAAGCAACCATCACTCCTGTGTTCCAATGGCACGTTGTGTTAGCTAATCCAAGCGTATCATTTTAAAAGGCTAATTGATCATTAGAAAATCCTTTTTCAATTATGTTAGCACAGTTGAAAACTCGTTTTTCAATCGCTCCACACATTTCTTGTTAACAAACTATAGTTTTGGCAAGTCAGTTAGGACATATACTTTGTTCATGTGTAACAGTATAGCTTCCGTCCCTCTCCTCGCCCCTACCTGGGCTCGAACCAGGGACCCTCTGCACACATAGACTACTGCCTCCCACAAAGCATCGTTACCCATCACTCCACAAAAGCTGCTGCCCTTGCAGAGCAAGGGGAACAACTACTTCAAGGTCTCAGAGCGAGTGACGTCACCGATTGAAACGCTGTTAGCGCGCACCCCGCTAGCTAACTAGCCATTTCACACCGGTTACACATGACACAAGTAACAATTGTTTACAGACAGATTATTTCACTTAATCACAATTCCAGTGGGTCAGAAGTTTACTTACACTAAGTTGACTATGCCTTTAAACAGCTTGGAAAATTCCAGAAAATGATGTCATGGCTTTAGAAGCTTCTGATAGGCTAATTGACATTTGAGTCATTTGAGTCAATTGGAGGTGTACCTGTGGATGTATTTCAAGGCCTTCTTTCAAACTCAGTGCATCTTTGCTTGACATCATGGGAAAATCAAAAGAAATCAGCAAAGACCTCAGAAAAAAATAGTAGACCTCCACAAGTCTGGTTCATCCTTTAGAAGCTTCTGATAGGCTAAGTGACATAATTTGAGTCAATTGGAGGTGTACCTGTGGATGTATTTAAAGGCCTACCTTCAATCTCAGCGAAGCATGGGGGTGGCAGCATTATTTATTGGGGGTGCTTTGCTGCAGGAGGGACTGGTGCACTTCACAAAATAGATGGCATCATGAGGCAGGAAAATTATGTGGATATATTGAAGCAACATCTCAAGACATCAGTCAGGAAGTTAAAGCTTGGTCGCAAATGGGTCTTCCAAATGGACAATGACTCCAAGCATACTTCCAAAGTTGTTGCAAAATGGCTTAACTTCTTAGGGAGCGGCTGCATAGGTGACGGTTTTGGAGACTCAGGCGTGCCCAAAGTAAAATGCTTGCTACTCAGGCACAGAAAATAGGATATGCACATAATTAGTACTATTGGATAGCAAACACTCTGAAGTTTCTAAGAGTGTTAAAATAATGTATGTGAGTATAACAGAACTGATATAGCAGGCGAAAAGCAGAGGAAAATCCATCCCGATTTGCAGTTTTTTTTGTACTTGACCTTCTCCAGGCTGCCTATTCATTTTTATTTTAACCAGGACTGAGACTGCAGTACCTATGGCTTCCACTAGATGTCAGCAGTCTCTATACAGAGTCTGGGAGCGATAGGAGTAAGCAAAACCGATAGGAAGAGGAAATGGTCAGGGGAGCTCAGATGTCAACAAGATTTCTCGGGCATGAGACTGGGTGCGTGCCCCACTTTATTTTACTCATATAACGTATAGGTGACCATCCGAATGTAATATTATCGCTAATATTCATAAAAGGATAGCTAAGGATGCATTATAACTGGTCTTTGATTTGTTTAGGAAAGGTTTATAGGTATATTTTAACGCGTTCTCTTCACGTTTCAATGGGCGATTCGACGTTGGATTTTCTGAACATAACGCGCCAACCAAACTGAGATTTATGGATATAATAAATTACTTTTTCTAACAAAAGAACCATTGGATGTCTTCGTTGGACACTTGGGAAGCCCTCAGCAGAAGTTCTTCGAAAGGTAAGGGATTTTATATTAGCGATTTTATGCGTTTTATGAGACCCGCTTTGGTTATGGATTTATGCTAATGCATAAAATATGAGGGGGGCTATCCTCAAACAATCAAATGTTGTGCTTTCGCCATGAAGACTTTTTGAAATCTGACAACGCTGTGATATTGCCAAGAATCAGAGCTTTTGATGACTATGCAACACTTGTATATTGATGAATGTTTAATAATTCAACTTTTGGATTTTGAATTTGGCGCCTTACATTTCGCCGGGTAGTGTCGGGCGCCCCACTGCTCCCTAAGTAGTTTAATGCTGTTATGTTTTGTGTTTGTTTTTGCTTTTCAAGTATTGTGCTATCACTCTCTTAGGAACCAGAAGGAGAAAGTTGAGATTGAAGGAGTCAACGGCTTCAGTGGACACGTTATTATCAGTGTTCTATGAGAAATGGAAATAAGAATGTGCTTGGTGTGACTATAGAACAGAGGCCATAAGTCTGAGTTTGTAAACCTCACTGTGAATGTTAATGGTTTATTATCATTGTACATTTATAAGTAATTTCCAAGTGTATGTAATGTTGAACAGTATGATATCAGATGTTCAAAAAGGGGGGACTGATGATTTCTGATCTTTAACTATTATTAAATCATTAGTTATATTATTAACCATTAGTTATAATAAAGACATGAGGGGTGCCATAATAAGGCTTGGGAGGGGCTGAGTGCAGGGAAAACGGTCACGTGGCAGTACTGCTAGCTTCCTGCCAAGTTTAGCGATAAGGAGGAGACTCCACCCAAAGTGGGGTATGTATTAGAGGTCGATCGATTAAAATCGGCATGGCCCATTAATTAGGGCCGATTTCAAGTTTTCATAACAATCGGTAATCTGCATTTTTGGACGCCGATTATGGCCGGTTACATTGGACTCCACGAGGAGACTGCGTGGCAGGCTGACTACCTGTTACACGAGTGCAAGGAGCCAAGGTAAGTTGCTAGCTAGCATTAAACTTATCTTATAAAAAAAACGATAAATCTTCACATAATCACTAGTTAAACTAGTAATATCAACAACCATGTGTAGTTATCTAGCCTGTTAATTTATCATCAAATCACAGCCTACTTCGCCAAACGGGTGATGATTTAACAAGCACATTCGCAAAAAAAGCACTATCGTTGCACCAATGTGTACCTAACCATAAACATCAATGCCTTTCTTAAAATCACACAAGTACAATTTTTTTAAACTGCATATTTAGTTAATATTGCCTGCTAACATAGGCATTGATAGGCTAGGGAAATTGTGTCACGTAAACGTTTTGTTTTCGAAAGGATAGATCCGGATTTGACCATATTAATGACCTAACGCTCGTATTTCTGTGTGTTTATTATATTATAATTAAGTCCATGATTTGATATAGCAGTCTGACTGAGTGGTGGTAGGCACAAAGGTTGCAAGATCGAATCCCCGAGCTGACAAGGTACAAATCTGTCGTTCTGCCCCTGAACAAGGCAGTTAACCCACTGTTCCTAGGCTGTCATTGAAAATAAGAATTTGTCCTTAACTAACTTGCCTAGTTAAAAAAACGTAAAATCAAATAAAAAAAATACTACCATGGGTGGAAGCATGTTTTTGTCGATTCAGCTGTTCCATCCTTTGGGAAGAATACACTTGTTTTAAGCTTTCATAGTGTCCGTTCAGTTCTTACTCTGATAATTAGAACCTAACAATGTTGTAACCAAAGTGTCAAACAAATACAAATATATTTTATATTTGAAATTCTTCAAAGTAGCCACCCTTTCCCCGATGACAGCTTTGTACACTCTTGGCAATCTCTCACCCAGCTTCATGAGGTAGTCACCTGGAACGCATTTCAAATAACGAGTGTGCCTTGTTTAAATTAATTTGTGGAATTTCTTTCTTAATGCGTTTGAGCCAATCAGTTTACAGAAGATAGCCCTACTTGGTTAAAGACCAAGTCCATATTATGGCAAGAACAGCTCTAATAAGCAAAGATAAACAACAGTCCATCGTTACTTTAAGACATGAAGGTCAGTCAATCCGGAAAATTTCAAGAACTTTTAAAGTTTCTTCAAGTGCAGTCGCAAAAACCATCATGCGCTGATGAAGAAACTGGCTCTCATGAGGACTGCCACAGGAAAGGAAGACCCAGCGTTACCTCTGCTGCAGAGGATACGTTTATTGGAGTTAACTGAACCTCAGATTGCAGCCCAAATAAAATGCTTCACAGAATTCAAGTAACAGACACATCTCAACATCAACTGTTCAGAGGAGACTACGTGAATCAGGCCTTCATGGTCGAATTTATGCAACAAAAAAAAAACACTACTAAAGGACACCAATAATAAGAAGAGACTTGCTTGGGCCAAGAAACACAAGCAATGAACATTAGACTGCTGGAAATCTGTCCATTGGTCTGATGAGTCCAAATTTGACATTTTTGGTCCCAACCTCAGTGTCTTAGTGAGACGCAGAGTAGGTGAACGGATGATCTCCGCATGTGTGGTTCCCACCGTGAAGCATGGAGGAGGTGGTGTGATGGTGCCTTGCTGGTGATACCGTCTGATTTATTTAGAATTAAAAGGCACACTTAACCAGATTGTCTACGAGAGCATTCTGCAGCGATATGCCATCCCATCTGTTTTGCACTTGCTGGGACTATCATTTGTTTTTCAACAGGACATAGACCCAAAACACACTTCCGGGCTGTGTAAGAGCTATTTGACCAAAGAGTGATGAGTGCTGCATCAGCTGACCTGGCCTCCACAATCACCCAACCTCAACCCAATTGAAATGGTTTGGGATGAGTTGGACTGCAGAGTGAAAGAAAAGCAGTCAATAAGTACTCAGCATATGTGGGAACTCCTTCAAGACTGTTGGAAAAGCATTCCAGGTAAAGCTGGTTGAGAGAATGTCAAGTGTGCAAAGTTGTCATCAAGGCAAAGGGTGGCTACTTTGAAGAATCAAAATATATTTTGATTCTTCAAACACTTTTTTGGTTACTACATGATTCCATATGTCGGGCGGCAGGTAGCCTAGTGGTTGGAGCGTTGGGCCAGTAACCGAAAGGTTGCTAGATCAAATCCCCGAGCTGACAAGGTAAAGATCTGTTAAACTGCCTGAACAAGGCAGTTAACTACTTAGGGAGCAGTGGGGCGCTAGCGCCAACGTCGAATCGCCCATTGAAACGTGAAGAGAACGCTAGCGCCCCACTCCCGACACTACCTGGTGAAATGTAAGGCGCCAAATTCAAAATCCAAAAGTTGAATTATTAAACATTCATCAATATACAAGTGTTGCAGTCATCAAAAGCTCTGCTTCTTGGCAATATCACAGCGTTGTCAGATTTAAAAAAGGCTTTACGGCTAAAGCACAACATTTGATTGTTTGAGGATAGCACCTTCCAATATTTCTGCATTAGCATACATTCATAAACCAGCGCGGTTCACACAAAACCCATATCACAGCAAAAACAAATCCCTTACCTTTCGAAGAACTTCTGTTGGGGGCTTCCCAAGTGTCCAACGAAGACATCCAATGGTTCTTTTGTTAGAAAAAGTCATTTATTATATCCATAAATCTCCGTTTGGTTGGTGCGTTATGTTCAGAAAATCCAACGTCGAATCGCCCATTGAAACGTGAAGAGAACGCGTTAAAATATACCTATAAACCTTTCCTAAACAAATCAAAGACCAGTTATAATGCATCCTTAGCTATCCTTTTATGAATATTAGCGATAATATTTCACTCGGATGGTCACCTATACGTTATATAAGTAAAATAGTGGGGCGCACACCCAGTCTCACGTCCGAGAAATCTTGTTGACATCTGAGCTCCCTTGACCATTTTCTCTTCCTATCCGTTTTGCTTACTCCTATCGATCCCAGACTCTGTATAGAGACTGACATCTAGTGGAAGCCATAGGTACTGCAGTCTCAGTCCTGGTTAAAATAAAAATGAATAGGCAGCCTGGAGAAGGTCAAGTACAAAAAAAACTGCTATATCAGTTCTGTTATACTCACATACATTATTTTAACACTCTTAGAAACTTCAGAGTGTTTCCTATCCAATAGTACTAATGTGCATATCCTATTTTCTGGGCCTGAGTGGCAGGCATTTTACTTTGGGCACGCCAGACTCTCCAAAACCGTCACCTATGCAGCCGCAGACGTGCGAGGGGTTAATAGGGCCATAGAGAAAATTACTAACTATAGTTTCAATGTCCAGGATAAAACTAAGAAACGTAGCGAAAAAACATCAAAGCGTAAGGAGATAGCTCCCTGTTTTAGATGTGGGACAACTGGGCATTGGAAGAATGAGTGTAAGGTGATACTGGAACCTACTGCATTCAAAAGGAAAAGAGTTTGCATCTTTTTCAAAAGAGCAACTAATCGTTTTGAGGTTAGCAAGAATAGAATTTTCACCTAGTGGTGTATAGTCTCTGTACGATCGATAAGAAGTTCATAGAGATTACAGTTTCTATATGAAGGAAGACGTATAAGATCACGTTTTACCTAACTTTTAGTAGAGTGCCCATAGGGGTAGAGTAAGCCAGTCTCCAGATCTCAACCCCATAGAAAAATCTTTGGAGGGAGTTGAAAGTCCGTGTTGCCCAGCGACAGCCCCAAAACATCACTGCTCTAGAGGAGATCTGCATGGAGGAATGGGCCAAAATACCAGCAAGTGTGTGAAAACCTTGTGAAGACTTACAGAAAACGTTTGACCTCTGTCATTGCCAACAAAGGGTATATAACAAAGTATTGAGATACACTTTTGTTATTGACCAAATACTTATTTTCCACCATAATTTGCAAATAAATTCATTCAAAATCCTACAATGTGATTTTCGGGATTTCTTTCCCTCATTTTGTCTGTCATAGTTGAAGTGTACCTATGATGAAAATTACAGGCCTCTCTCATCTTTTTAAGTGAGAGAACTTGCACAATTGGTGGCTGACTAAATACTTTTTTGCCCCACTGTACATTTAAACTCAGTTTTTCACAATTCCTGACATTTAATCCTAGTAAAAATTCCCTGTCATAAGTCAGTTAGGATGATCACTTTATTTTAAGAATGTGACATTTCAGAATAATAGTAGAAATAATTATTTATTTCAGCTTTTATTTCTTTCATCACATTCCCAGTGGGTCAGAAGTTTACATACACTCAATTAGTATTTGGTAGCATTGCCTTTAAATTGTTTAACTTGGGTCAAATGTTTTGGGTAGCCTTCCACAAGCTTCCCACAATAAGTTGGTGGATTTTGGCCCATTCCTCCTGACAGAACTGGTATAACTGAGTCAGGTTTGTAGGCCTCTATGCTCGCACATGCTTTTTCAGTTCAGCCCACAGATTTTCTATAGGATTGAGGTCAGGGCTTTGTGATGGCCACTCCAATACCTTGACTGCGTGGTCCTTAAGCCATTTTGCCACAACTTTGGAAGTATGCTTAGGGTCATTGTCCATTTGGAAGACCCATTTGCGACCAAGCTTTAACTTCCTGACTGATGTCTTGAGATGTTGCTTCAATATATCCACATAATTTTCCTGCCTCATGATGCCATCTATTTTGTGAAGTGCACCAGTCCCTCCTGCAGCAAAGCACCCCCACAACATGATGCTGCCACCCCCGTGCTTCACGGTTGGAATGGTGTTCTTCGGCTTGCAAGCCTCCCCCTTTTTCCTCCAAACATAACGATGGTCATTATGGCCAAACAGTTCTATTTTTGTTTTATCAGACCAGAGGAAATTTCTCCAAACAGTAAGATCTTTGTCCTCATGTGCAGTTGCAAACTGTAGTCTTGCTTTTTTATGGCGGTTTTGGAGCAGTGGCATCTTCCTTGCTGAGCGTCGATATAGGACTCGTTTTACTGTGGATATAGATACTTTTGTACCCGTTTCCTCCAGCATCTTCACAAGGTCCTTTGCTGTTGTTCTGGGATTGATTTGCACTTTTCGCACCAAAGTACGTTCATCTCTAGGAGACAGATCGCGTCTCCTTCCTGAGCGGTATGACAGCTGCGTGGTCCCATGGTGTTTATACTTGCGTACTATTGTTTGTACAGATGAACGTGGTACCTTCAGGCGTTTGGAAATTGCTCCCAAGGATGAACCAGACTTGTGGAGGTCTACTATTTTTTTCTGAGGTCTTGGCTGATTTCTTTTGATTTTCCCATGATGTCAAGCAAAGATGCACTGAGTTTAAAGCTAGGCCTTGAAATACATCCACAGGTACACCTCCAATTGACTGAAATCAGAAGCTTCTAAAGCCATGACATCCTTTTCTGAAATTTTCCAAGCTGTTTAAAGGCACAGCCAACTTAGTGTATGTAAACTTCTGACCCACTGGAATTGTGATACAGTGAATTATAAGTGAAATATTGTGTCTGTAAACAATTGTTGGAAAAATTACTTGTGTCATGCACAAAGCAGATGTCCTAACCGACTTGCCAAAATTATAGTTTGTTAACTAGTGGTTGAAAAACGAGTTTTAACTTCTTAGGGAGCGGAAGCAGAGGGGACGGTTTTTGAGAGTCTGGCATGCCCAAAGTAAAATGCCTGCCACTCAGGCCCAGAAAATAGGATATGCACATTAGTACTATTGGATAGGAAACACTGAAGTTTATAAGAGTGTTAAAATAATGTATGTGAGTATAACAGAACTGATATAGCAGGCGAAAACCCGTTCTCTTCACGTTTCAATGGGCGATTCGACGTTGGATTTTCTGAGCATAACGCGCCAACCAAACAGAGATTTATGGATATAATAAATGACTTTTTCTAACAAAAGAACCATTGGATGTCTTCGTTGGACACTTGGGAAGCCCCCAGCAGAAGTTCTTCGAAAGGTAAGAGATTTATTTTAGCTGTGATATGGGTTTTGTGTGAACCGCGCTGGATATGAATTTATGCTAATGTGGAAAATATGTGGGGTGCTATCCTCAAACAATCAAATGTTGTGCTTTCACCGTAAAGCCTTTTTGAAATCTGACAACGCTGTGATATTGCCAAGAATCAGAGCTCTTGATGACTATGCAACAATTGTATATTGATGAATGTTTAATAATTCAACTTTTGGATTTTGAATTTGGCGCCTTACGTTTCACCGGGTAGTGTCGGGAGTGGCCCGCTAGCGCGCCGCTACTCCCTTAGTAGTTAATGACTCCAACCTAAGTGTATGTAAACTTCCGACTTCAACTGTACCTGTGATGGGAGAAATGTTGGGTTGTCTGAATTACAGCTGTAAAGACCCTTTGGGCAGAATTAAACTTGGTTAAGCTTCTCTAGTGTCATTGAGTTATTTACTCTGAAAAATAAGAACCTAACAACTAGAATACAGTATATTGATATGAAGTGGATAAAACAGTATGTAAACATTATTAAAGTGTTCAATGACTATGTACATAGGGCAGCAGTCTCTAAGGTGCAGGGTAGAGTACCGGATGGTAGCCGGCTAGCAACAGTGACTCAGGGCAGGGTACTGGGCGAGAGTTACCCAGAGTTACTCGGTAAGAGTTACAACTGAGGTTTGGAATGTCCTTGTTGAAGTCGAAGTAGAACATTTTATATTGTAGGTGTATACAGCTAAAGCATCTACATGGTAGTCAAATTTAGGAAGTAAGATAAAGTACTGCATAGAAATGTATAAAAAAGGATGGCCAGGTGCTACAGTATATCAACTGTGTTTACCTGCTTTATCGACATCACCCATGGAGTCATACTGTTCAAACAGTGCTGCTCTTTCCTTTATGAACCCGGAGGTGTTGGACCATCGAGACATTCTCTGAGGGTGGAAGTAGTTGATCAGTTTATCCCGGATGGCCTTGGTTCCTCCCAGCAGAGAGATGGGGATCCTGGCGATGAGGAGGGGAAACATGGTGTCAAACTTGACAAAGTCCTCTCGAAGCGTCACCATTCCACTGTGTCTGCTGGTATGGGCAGGCTTGCCAAACATGGTCAGGAAAGTAGCCTCAAACATGATTGAATTGCAGAGTTGGTACACACTTTCAGTCCTCCACTCACTCTCCCCAGTAAGGTAGTCTTGTCGGAACACAAACATGAGATTTCCCATCATGCTCTCTGTCAGGTTATTGAGGTTCTCGCCCTGTAGAAGACGGAAGGACCTCTGGATGTGCTCGTCCATACCGGGGAACTTGCCACTCCTGACAGGGGGGTAGCCGAATGTCACGGGGGCCACTTGGTCAGAAAACTCATGGAAGTCCAGCTGTTTTTGATGTTTGATGACGTACGGATACAGCAACGGATCCATTATGAAGGTCATGTATTTGCCTGAGGAGGAAATGTGAGGACAGGATTGTATTATTTTGAAACATGTGTACTGTGTAATGTACTGTCTAATCATATTGTTAGTAACTTTACTGTTTTTAAAGACCATTTAAAAGAGGATTACTTCATAAGAAGCACAATACATTATATACATTTTATCAAACGTTTCAGCAATACTCCTTTGCTCCTTTTTAACCATACTATGATAAAATGTATACATTAAACACCATTATTACCCACCAGCAATCAGCACAGTAAATACATCTCCATGTTTCTCCTTATGTGCTGCCAGAAATCCATGTGCATTCTTCCCAAACTCCAAAGCCTTCCCAAGGAATGGAATCCAACTATTTATAAGTGGAGGCTCCCCATCTCTCCTATAATAGAGAAAAACATAAGAAATGTGTATTTTACATTAGGTAAAAATCCAATATACAGTATGTCATATCATCTAGAAATATATCCATCTAAAATCTTTCAGATGAAATAAGAGAAAGCATAGATCTGACTGATTCAAATACAATATAAATGCAAGCCTGAGTGATTAGAACTTATGGACAAAGAAACTAACATCTTTGCAATATTCATGAGACAAGGCGTACCATGTGATCAGGTGTCTCCCAAACCTTCAAGGTGGACTGGTATCCGCTACAACCAATCCCCATTCTCCTTTACCACATACAGTGTAACAAACAAATACAGCAGCTACTGGTCAGCAAGGTATATTGAAGAAATAATTTAAAGCCTGAAAACTGAACACACAGACATGCCACAGAGCATCATCTCAGACCGAATTAGCTGACAGAGCAGGAATCACTCCAGCTTCTTACAACTGGTGTCCAACTCAAACAGCTTTCAACAGCTGTATCTTAAGTGAATGCAGATGGGAAACAATTACAAAGGCAACATAGGAGTCCTGCATAGCAATGTCATAGCTCAGAGCGATTACAGGAAGAGTTAGCTGATTATTTTCCCAGGGAAATGTAACACTGTAAATCTAACACTGCTGTTCTCTCTATCCTATGATTCTAATTAAATATTCTCTTCTCTTCCTATCCATATGTAGCTCCCTTTGAGGCTCTTATCACATCTAATGTTACTATGGTTTCTTTTATTTTCAAATCAACAAGCTTTGACAAACATTTGCCGTTTAAGGCTATCAGCAACAAAAATATGTTTCTGTCCCTAGGCCAAGGAATGTCATGATGGGCTATTAATAACTGTGGTGTTGGCGGGTGCAGTAAAAACCATGCATGCATTAGCTTTGGCCTAAAGAAATTCTGGGCGCACTTTTTTGATCCTGTCAACAGGACTTAACACACACACTGGGCCTTCAACACACACTGACTGGACAGGCCTAATATTTACTCCACTTAAAAGCTAGGCCTAAGCACAGAACATTATTTCTCCTTTATTGTGGATGATCTTGCGTTAGTGGACAGAAAACGAATACAAAACTAGCTGCTTCAAAAAGCTATTATCAAATATTTTGCTAACACTTTATGTAGAAGGGTGATATGTAGCATTCATTAAGCTTTTATATGCATGACATAGAGTCATAATACCCTTCATATTGTGATTTTTGAAATTTAGGGATATGTTTGTCAATCAGGATTAAATTTGACCAGTTAGGAGGTAGAGCTGGCGAGACATTTGCTTATATAGTCTATAGCCACAGGGTGTGTACACTAGACTATTAGCATACAGTGGCTGACCTAGGGGCACAATTTTACCCGTCATCTTATCCCATCTTTGCCATATAGACACACAATGTCAGTGGGTCATTATACTGATGAAATTGAGGCAACATTGTAAGGTGCATTATCCTACAAAGAATTGTGCCATTGAAAACAAATAGATAGGCCAACTGTTACATCGTCCTTCCTGTACTGTGTATTTGTTTTTGGAAACACATCTTATGCAAGAATCTGGAGCTGACTTGGTGCAGCACAGATCAGTCTCCTTTGCCACAAAATAATGCATGAGATCAACAAAACAATACTAATATATGCAACGTCAGTGCTAAACTAACGTGTGTGCTTATCCATCCCAGGGCTAGTGTGGAGAGAGCGGGTAATGAGACGATCTGCTATGCGAGGCCTCAAGCTGACAAGTCTCAACCCAGGCTTACTTGTTGTTGCTGTGCTTGTGCCCCCACCTAGTCCACACGCCTGCCTGCCTGCCAGCCACTTGTCAGAAGCAATCAGGGAGTCTGATAGTGTCTGCCAGCAGTGAGCACATTTGGATAGGCCAGCATCAGAATAAGGACCCCATGCATCAGTAACAATATTAGAACAGACGTCCACAATGCAGTGTATCAATTAGACCGCTTCTTCCTGATTCGGCTCAAACCCAGCAGGACCTCTGCCTTGCTAGTACACCTGACTAGGGCTTTTACAGTGACCGTATTACCCCCACACCGGCACTCAAATTCCACTCTGACCGTTTAGTCACGGTAATTAGGCTTCTCCAAGCTATAATGCTGCTGATCATTAGTAGCCTACCAAACTCGCTAACTGCCTGGTACTCAGCACTCTATTGTCCCCAATAACTCTGACATAAAGGAAAATCTAATCGAAATCTAATCAAACACTTCATGAGAGCCCATGTTGCGCAACATTTCTATTGGCTATGCAAAACATAAAAAAAAAAAAAAAAAAAAAAAGAGCATCCCATCCGCTTTCTATAGGCTAGGGCTACTATATATTTTTCTCAACTTTCCTAATATTAAGCACATTGCTTCCCTTTACAACTGGAGTATAGCCTACCTGGCTGGCATGAAAATTAATCACGGGGAAAAGCGTCCTCCATTCGCTATTTAAGTACATAGACGACGTATCTGCTTCGAGACAGGTGCATGACAATGGTCCATTATAAATCCCAAAACATTCACAAATTTTTTAGTATATGTAAAGACAAGATGAAATGAATAATAGTCTGATGGGTGACAATATTAAGTACTAAATGATGCCCAGCTTGTGTGCAGTAAGGCAAGAAATGGTGCATGCTTTAAAAAAAAAAAAATGTTTTACTTTTTCAAATCATAGTCGCACACCTCATGTAGCCTAGCCCATAGGCCTATATGTTTTGGTAAAGTTTGTATCACAATTAAAGTTGACAAATAACTTCTTCAAAATTAAGCAAATTAATTCGCACTACATTGGGTGTAGAACCTAACTGATATACATTAGCAGTGTGTGAGTTTCAAGTTCGGGGAAGATCATTTTCACTATGAGGGATAGTATATTGGCAACGCTAGTGCGTTTACTGTTCGTTAGGCCTACTCATCTTGTTGGCTGTCGAAAAGTAAACGTGGATAGTTTTTCAAATATCTTCAATGTGCGCCTTGGAATTGGATAAGGACGCACACAGTTGTGTCCCTGATGTGTCCATTTTCACTTGTAACCTGTGAGAAAGACCAGATCCTGTGACGGGCATTGGCTAATAAGAATTTAGATATCTGAGAGAGCCATGTGAGTGAGAGGTGCTTCGGAGAACACAGCCGGGAGAAGGGAATTATAATTATTTTATTCAGCCCAAAGGCACATTGGGGGGCATTACATCCACACAAATGGGATGCCACCGGGAAATTCGAGGTATTATCAAGTACTTGTCAAATTGTGAATGAGAGACTGATGAAGTGTGTACAGCCTGCACAAAAAAACAAAGCAGAGCTCATGTCTTTCATGCAACTTTTTTCAAATCATCATTAGAGTCGCATCATGTAGCCTTAGAATGTATTAAAAATCAAAACATATAGCGCAACGTATGTATCACAACTAAATAATAGTTGGATAAATAACTCTAAACTAAGCATATAGGAGGACCTGTTTCTTTCGCTTAGGGGATAGCCCCCTATTTTTCCCCAATTTTCACCTAAATGACATATCCAAATCTAACTGCCTGTAGCTCAGGCCCTGAAGCAAGGATATGCATATTCTTGGTACCATTTGAAAGGAAACACTTTGACATTTGTGGAAATGTGAATTGAATGTAGGAGAACATAACACAATAGATCTGGTAGAAGAAAATAAAGAAACAAAAAAAAATTAAAAATAAAAAAAAATAAAAAATCAACCGGTCTTTTTCTACCACCATCTTTGAAATAGTTATAGCCATCACTATGGTTGCAATCCCGATAGTGTCCACAAGATGGCAGCAGTGTATAAGCAAAGTTTCAGATGGATAACTTAACTTCTTAGAGAGCGGCAGGTGAGGTGACGGTTTTGGAGAGTCTGGCGTGCCCAAAGCAAAATGCCTGCCACTCAGGCTCAGAAAATAGGAAATGCACATAATTAGTACTATTGGATAGGAAACACTCTGAAGTTTATAAAAGTGTTAACAATGTCTGAGTATAACAGAACTCATTTAGCAGGCAAAAACCAGAGAAAAAAACATCCGGAAATCAGTTTCTGGTGACCTTTGTTAGACACACTCCGTATTGAATCCCTTTGTTACCAGGACTGAGACTGCAGTACCTATGGCTTCCACTAGATGTCAGCAGTCTATATACAAAGACTCAGAGAGATTGGAGTAAACACAACGAATAGGTACAGGAAATGGCATGGGGACCTGAAATGTCAACAAGTTCTCGGACGCGAGTCTGGCTGGAACGCCCCACTTTATTTTACTTATATAAGGTATAGGTGACCATCCGAGTGAAATATTATCGCTAATATTCATAAAAGGATAGCTAAGGATGCATTTTAACTGGTATTTGATTTGTTTAGGAAAAGTTTATAGGTATATTTGAACGCGTTCTCTTCACGTTTCAATGGGAGATTCGACGTTGGAATGTCTGAACATAACGCACCAACCAAACTGAGATTTATGGATATAATAAATGACATTTTCTAACAAAAGAACCATTGGATGTCTTCGTTGGACACTTGGGAAGCCCTCAGCAGAAGTTCTTCAAAAGGTAAGGGATTTGTTTTTGCTGTGAAATGTGTTTTGTGTGAACCTGCGATGGTTATGAATTTATGCTAATGCAGAAATATTGGAGGTGCTACCCTCAATCAATCAAATGTAGTGCTTTCGCCGTAAAGCCTTTTGAAATCTGACAACGCTGTGATATTGCCAAGAAGCAGAGCTTTTGATGACTATGCAACACTTGTATATTGACGAATGTTTAATAATTCAACTTTTGGATTTTGAATTTGGCACCTTGCATTTCACCGGGTAGTGTCGCTAGCGCCCCACTGCTCCCTATGACTGACCTACAAGACTTTTAGTGTGAAGTCCCCAGATACATTTGGGCAAATCGTGAAGGAGACATTTACATTCATATTCCATTTTTCTGCAAGAATATCATCAAATCTGTATACTTGGACTTTGATTTAGCTTTCCAATTATTAGTACAGTGGGGAAAAAAAGTATTTAGTCAGCCACCAATTGTGCAAGTTCTCTCACTTAAAAAGATGAGAGAGGCCTGTAATTTTCATCATAGGTACACTTCAACTATGACAGACAAAATGAGGAAAAAAAAAATCCAGAAAATCACATTGTAGGATTTTTAATGAATTTATTTGCAAATTATGGTGGAAAATAAGTATTTGGTCACATACAAACAAGCAAGATTTCTGGCTCTCACAGACCTGTAACTTCTTCTTTAAGAGGCTCCTCTGTCCTCCACTCATTACCTGTATTAATGGCACCTGTTTGAACTTGTTATTAGTATAAAAGACACCTGTCCACAACCTCAAACAGTCACACGCCAAACTCCACTATGGCCAAGACCAAAGAGCTGTCAAAGGACACCAGAAACAAAATTGTAGACCTGCACCAGGTTGGGAAGACTGAATCTGCAATAGGTAAGCAGCTTGGTTTGAAGAAATCAACTGTGGGAGCAATTATTAGGAAATGGAAGACATACAAGACCACTGATAATCTTCCTCGATCTGGGGCTCCACGCAAGATCTCACCCCGTGGGGTCAAAATGATCACAAGAACAGTGAGCAAAAATCCCAGAACCACACGGGGGGACCTAGTGAATGACCTGCAGAGAGCTGGGACCAAAGTAACAAAGCCTACCATCAGTAACACACTACGCCGCCAGGGACTCAAATCCTGCAGTGCCAGACGTGTCCCCCTGCTTAAGCCAGTACATGTTCAGGCCCGTCTGAAGTTTGCTAGAGAGCATTTGGATGATCCAGATGAGGATTGGGAGAATGTCAGATGAAACCAAAATATAACCTTTTGGTAAAAACTCAACTCGTCGTGTTTGGAGGACAAAGAATGCTGAGTTGCATCCAAAGAACACCATACCTACTGTGAAGCATGGGGTGGAAACATCATGCTTTGGGGCTGTTTTTCTGCAAAGGGACCAGGACGACTGATCCGTGTAAAGGAAAGAATGAATGGGGCCATGTATCGTGAGATTTTGAGTGAAAACCTCCTTCCATCAGCAAGGGCATTGAAGATGAAACGTGGCTGGGTCTTTCAGCATGACAATGATCCCAAACACACCGCCCGGCAATCGAAGGAGTGGCTTCGTGAAGAAGCATTTCAAGGTCCTGGAGTGGCCTAGCCAGTCTCCAGATCTCAACCCCATAGAAAATCTTTGAAAGTCTGTGTTGCCCAGCGACAGCCCCAAAACATCACTGCTCTAGAGGAGATCTGCATGGAGGAATGGGCCAAAATACCAGCAACAGTGTGTGAAAACCTTGTGAAGACTTACAGAAAACGTTTGACCTCTGTCATTGCCAACAAAGGGTATGTAACAAAGTATTGAGATACACTTTTGTTATTGACCAAATACTTATTTTCCACCATAATTTGCAAATAAATTCATAAAAAATCCTACAATGTGATTTTCTGGATTTTTTTTCCTCATTTTGTCTGTCATAGTTGAAGTGTACCTATGATGAAAATTACAGGCCTCTCTCATCTTTTTAAGTGAGAGAACTTGCACAATTGGTGGCTGACTAAATACTTTTTTTTCCCACTGTAGCTATATTATAAGTTCAATATTAGCAAGACAACCCGTTTTCACAACTCTGAATATCCTTATAATTTTTATCCGAAATGAAAAGGCATGCTGTCGTACAAGGTTAGTATATACATTTTACGACATTTACATGGTTTCCGGGTACTCCCGTAAAGCCCAGCTCATTGGCTAGCTTTGTTTGACCCCGATTGGTGCTTATTTGACAAAGATAATGTTGATGGCCGAGTCATCGGCGTGCCATGAAGGCGTCGCTCTCTGACCAAATATGGTGTCCTATAGGATATACTACACCCCTAAAGAAATAGTGAAGTCTTGTTACCTTCTTGGATCTCTGAGGAATAGCCCATGATGAATAGATACGAACATGATTGGACTCGTTCAAACAACGTTTAGGGTGAGATTTTCACAGATTCCTTTCTTTGCAAATTTAATGAGTGGAAAATACAAAATCGATCGTGTGTGCTTTATGGACCTTTTTAGGTCCTAACAAAACGACACTTCATGTTATCTCTGGTACCCTTTGGATGATAAATCAGAGCAAGATTTCACCATCATTGGTGAATTTAATCAAACCTAACGCGTTGAAAAAAGTGTTTTGTTGTTAGGAACTCTCCTCAAACAATAGTATGGCATTTCCTTTGCAGTAATAGCTACTGTAAATTGGACAGTGCAGTTATTAACAATATTAACAAGAATTTAAGTACCGACATTGGTTGTTTCTCTCAAATCTGTGATCTTGACAAAACGCGCTGCATGATTTACAACTGTCCCGTTGACGGAACGCCGATCCTTAAGAGGTTTCATCTTTGGGAGCAATTTCCAAATGCCTGAAGGTACCACGTTCATCTGTACAAACAATAGTACACAAGTATAAACACCATGGGACCACGCAGCCGTCATACCACTCAGGAAGGAGACACATTCTGTCTCCTAGAGATTAACGTACTTTGGTGCGAAAAGTGCAAATCAATCCCAGAACAAAAGCAAAGGACCTTGTGAAGATGCTGGAGGAAACAGGTACAAAAGTATCTATATACACAGTAAAACGAGTCCTATATCGACATTAACTGAAAGTCAGCTCAGCGTGGAAGAAGCCACTGCTCTAAAACTTCCATAAAAAAGCCAGACTATGGTTTGCAACTGCACATGGGGACAAAGATTGTACTTTTTGGAGAAATGTACTCTGGTCTGATGAAACAAAAATAGAACTGTTTGGCCATAATGACCATCGTTCTGTTTGGAGGAAAAAGGGAGAGGCTTGCAACCCGAAGAACATCATCCCAACCGTGAAGCACAGGGGTGGCAGCATCGTGTTGTGGGGGTGCTTTGCTGCAAGAGGGACTGGTGCACTTCACAAAATAGATGGCATCATGAGGCAGGAAAATTATGTGGATATATTGAAGCAATATCTCAAGACGTTAGTCAGGAAGTTAAAGCTTGGTCGCAAATGGCTCTTTCAAATGGACAATGACCCCAAGCATACTTCCAAAGTTGTGGCAAAATGGCTTAAGGACAACAAAGTCAAGGTATTGGAGTGGACATCACAAAGCCCTGACCTCAATCCTATAGAACATTTGTGGGCTGAACTGAAAAGGTGTGTGCGTGCAAGGAGGCCTACAAACTTGAATCAGTTACACCAGCTCTGTCAGGGGGAATGGGCCAAAATTCACCCAACTTATTGTGGGAAGCTTGTGGAAGGCTACCCGAAACGTTTGACCCAAGTTAAACAATTTAAAGGCAATGCTACCAAATACTAATTGAGTGTATGTAAACTTCTGACCCACTGGGAATGTGATGAAAGAAATAAAAGCTGAAATAAATAATTCTCTATACTATTATTTTGACATTTCACATTCTTAAAATAAAGTGGTGATCCTAACTGACCTAAGACAGGGAATTTTTACTAGGATTAAATGTCAGGAATTGTGAAAAACTGAGTTTAAATGTATTTGGCTAAGGTGTATGTAAACATCTGACTTCAACTGTGCATACCCCAACCAGAACCCATGGATTACAGGCAACATCCACACTGAGCTAAAGGCTAGAGCTGCTGCTTTCAAGGAGCGGGACTCCAACCCGGAAGCTTATAGGAAATCCCGCTATAACCTCTGACGAACCATCAAACAGGCAAAGCATCAATACAGGACTAAGATAGAATCGTACTACACCGGCTCTGATGCTTGTTGGATGTGGCAGGGCTTGCAAACATTACAGACTACAAAGGGAAGCACAGCCGAGAGCTGCCCAGTGACACGAGCCTACCAGACGAGCTAAACTACTTGTATGCTCGCTTCGAGGCAAATAACACTGAAACATGCATGAGAGCACCAGCTGTTCCGGAAGACTGTGTGATCACGCTCTCCGCAGCCGATGTGAGTAAGACCTTTAAACAGGTCAACATTCACAAGGCCGCAAGGCCAGACGGATTACCAGGACGTGTAATGCGAGCATGCGCTGACCAACTAGCAAGTGTCTTCACTGACATTTTCAACCTCTCCCTGTCCAAATCTGTAATACCAACATGTTTCAAGCAGACCACCACAGTGCCAGTGCCCAAGAACACTAAGGTAACCTGCCTAAATGACTACCGACCCATAGCACGTCTGTAGCTATGAAGTGCTTTGAAAAGCTGGTCATGGCTCACATCAACATCCTTATCCAAGAAACCCTAGACCCACTCCAATTTGCATACCGCCCTAACAGATCCACAAATGACGCAATCTCTACTGCACTCCACACTGCCCTTTCCCACCCGAACAAAAGGAACACCTATGTGAGAATGCTATTCATTGACTACAGCTCAGCATTCAACAACATAGTGCCCTTAAAGCTCATCAATAAGATAAGGACCCTGGGACTAAACACCTCCCTCTGCAACTGGATCCTGGACTTCCTGACGGGCCGCTCCCTAGGTGGTAAGGGTAGGTAACAACACATCCGCCACGCTGATCCTCAACACAGGGGCCCCTCAGGGGTGCGTGCTCAGTCCCCTCCTGTACTCCCTGTTCACTAATGACTGCACGGCCAGGCACGACTCCAACACCATCATTAAGTTTGCCGATGACACAACAGTGGTAGGCCTGATCACCGACAACGAAGAGAGCCTATAGGGAGGAGGTCAGAGACCTGGCCGTGTGGTACCAGGACCACAACCTCTCCCTCAACATGATCAAGACAAAGGAGATGACTGTGGACTACAGGAAAAAGAAGACCGAGCACACCCCCATTCTCATCGACGGGGCTGCAGTGGAGCAGGTTGAGAGCTTCAAGTTCCTTGGTGTCCACATCACCAACAAACTAACATTACCTCCCTAATCTTACTACATTTGCACACACTGTATATAGACTTTTCTATTGTGTTATTGACTGTACGTTTGTTTATCCCATGTGTAACTCTGTTGTTTGTGTCGCACTGCTTTACTCTATCATGGTCAGGTCGCTGTTGTAAATTAGAACTTGTTCTCAACTGGCCTATCCAGTTAAATAAAGGTGAAATAAAAATACAATTTTAAAAAATGGTCCCAAAACTGTAAACCTCACCTATCTGGCTCTCCATGCAGTCTACTCTAGACTATAGAGCAAATGCTCAAAGTATTAGAAAGAGTTAAAATTGTATTTTAACCCACCAGGTCTGATTCTCAAATCAAATCCTCAGTGAGTGCTCATCTGGGAGCTGACCAGCCCAGTACAGACAATGCTGAAGGAAATGCCTTTAGAGACGGTTTGTGGCTGACCTACTTCTTACAGAGAACACAGTGAGTTTGTAGTCCCAAATGGTATCATATTCCCTATGTAGTGCACTACTTTTGACCAAAGAAAGAGCCTTATGGGTCCTGGTCAGAAGTAGGGCACTATGAAGGTAATAGGGTGCCATTTGGGACACACAGTGTTTACAGTCCCATGAACTGTCGATGTGCCCTTGCGCAAGGCACTCCTGTAAATAGCTCTGGATAAGTGTCTCTGCTAAATGACTAATTTACAAAATGTAATACATTAATTAACTACAAACCACTGTATTATCAAGGGGAAATAATACAGGTCTTTAAGATTATGCAAACTATGGTCAAAGAGCAAACTCAGTGGCATACATAGGCTGATGTCATAAAATATTTACATTGTTACAATACTATCTATATCGCTCAAACTCAGGTCTATACCTCAAAACCCATTGTTCCCCTCTAATCAGGGACTGTGAACTTGTTTAAAATGTGTGTGCCGAATTTGAAAAACGCTGCTCATGTTCTTACACAAGACAGTCTGATGCTTTGTCCAAATAATCGACTGCTTGATATTAGTTACATAAAGACCTTGTGTTTAAAAAAAACTTGGCCAGGATTCTCCAACAAATATGTTGATCAGCTTCAAGTGTTAAGGCAAAGTTTAATTCCTAGCATACAGCAAAAACGCGAACACCAATTGAAATAAACTATGAATTAATATACCACTTGCCTTGTTCTCCCGAATCGCACGCTGAGTAAGTAGAGCGCCAAAAAGCCAAGAAACAATGGTAAAACAAACTCTAACATTTCGTTTGGAAATTATCAGACATTCCACAATAAAGAAAACCTCGGGAAGTTGTAATCGATAGCTGAAGTCAACCGTGCTCAGTCATACTGTCAACCAGTTCAGTTTTGGTCACGTGGGTTCGCACGTAGTGATACAAATCATGAAATATATTTATACAAATTACAGACAGTAGACTACAGCAAAATAAAACTAAATTGATTGAACATTAAATGTATTTCAATATGACTGAAAATAGGCCTATAGCCAAGTCCTGTTTATATTTGAATGCAGTCATCTGTTTTCTTTTTATACGTCACTTGTTTGTATCAATTGCAAAGACATTGGCAACTTTGTTCTTAAATTATCTGCGGTCACATAGACGGATTAACCATGTCATTGTATGTTTAGCGGAGATATTCTGTGTATAAAGTGACGCGGGAGGGCAAAAAGCATTATGACGTTTTTATGTTTTACGAGTGGAGGCAGGCGTTAGATTACGAGCGTTTTCAAATGCAACGTTAAAAACGATGGTTTTTGGAAATCGCTCGGAAGATTTAACGACTCCCCTACTAAGGTTCTAACGATGAATTTGAAGCCTTAAAATCGGCCCTGGCCACTAGGCTATCTAACAAAGACATGTGTTAGGCGCACAATGTATCCTTTATTAGGTTACAGGAAGTCAGTAGAAGGCCTAAATTCACAGAGTTGATGATCGAAGCCTTATCTATGTGTAGCAATGCTGTAGTGTTTTTCTGTTGGATTTTGTCTGCGGTCTAGACTTTCCGACCTGAAATCACTGTCGTCATTATTTGACCTCATTTTTTTCCCCCGAGTTCCCAGTTTTCTTGAAGGGATCATATATCCTCTCTAGAACATGGTCATTTTATATATATATATATATATATATATATATATATATATATATATATATATATTTAACCTTTATTTAACTAGGCAAGTCAGTTAAGAAAAACACTTTTTTTTACAATGATGGCCTACCAAAAGGCCTCCTGCAGGGATGGGGGCTGGGATTAAAAATAAAGAATAGGACAAAACACACATCATGACAAGAGAGACACTGCATAAAGAGAGACCTAAAACAACAACATAGCATGGCAGCAACACATAAAAACATAAAAATGTTTGAACAACACATGAAAAATCCTACAATTCATGAACTCCTGTCTTGTTGCTGCATGTGCAAAAACAGCTAAATAACTGAGGCATAGGGCGTAGCCTACCTGACTAGCCTTCCTGCCTTGCCTACTACTGTAAACAAAGAACAATGGCATATGACTTTAATTTATAAACTGGGTGGTTCGAGCCCTGAATGCTGATTGGCTGACAGCCATGGTATATCAGATCGTGTACCACGGGTATGACAAAACATTTATTTTTACTGCTCAAAATACATTGGTAACCAGTTTATAATAGCAATAAGGTACCACAGGGGGTTGTGATATATGGCCAATATACCACGGCTAAGGACTGTGTCCAGGCACTCCGCTTTGCGTAGTACATAAGAACAGACCCTAGCCGTTGTATATTGGCCATATACGACACCCCCCCAGGCCTTATTGCTTAAGTATACAACGGGTGGGTCTAATCCTGAATGCTGATAGGTTAAAATTGCATTCCAGCCAGTGTCTATTCCACAAGTTACCAATGGCTAAATCTATGACGTTAAAATGCCTATTTACTCTGTTCCATCTGACTGCGCAATCTACTGTCTCATCAGCCCAGGCAGGGAAATTATAAACTTGATCTCCACTATAAAAAGCATCTAGACATGATCTCACATTTCTTTTAGACTAACATTTAGTTTTCAACAGCGGAGATATGTATAAACCTTGCTGTTTGTCTCTCTGACATTTTCAACATTGTTTCAATATTCAAATTCGATCTCCAACTGTCCCATAGTAATGAACATGTCGGAGTCGGGACGAGAGAGGCAGGCAGCGTTTCTCAGCCAGTCGAAATCATGAATCAGCTGGCATCATTTTAATATATACAAAGAAATGTCAATTGAAAAAGGTCAAATGAAACGAAGTGCAGCTCGTTTGCAGTCTTTCCAACTTCAGTTTTAAGTTATTTTGTGTTATCTGTGTTGTTGGCTAGCTCCTCTGAACAACAGTGTCCTAACGAGAGAGCACATTTTCTATGCCAGGCGAAATCGTGCCTCATTAGCTCATTGTTATGGATGTATCCAAAGCTACTCCAAAACACTGCAGCTACTGTTGTTATTCTGTCTGCACTGTTTGATGTGACTATAAGTTAGCCGTAGTTGGCTAGCTAGCAAGCAAGGGATAAAAACGTTGCCAGGCAGTATGGCAATGTAACATTTGGAACGAACGACTGGGTCGCATCCATAGATACAGAACAAAAAGACTGAACGACTGGGTCGCGTCTCTGGCTACCTAGCCAATAGAACAAACAACCAGCTGGCTTGGGTAGCAACCCTAAATTTGTGGAAGGATGAAATAGTATGAATAAATTAAGCAAAATAATGTTTTCAATTAAAATATGTCAACCATTATTTGAATATGTTGGTAACCTTTGACTTTGTCTCGGGCCTAACAGCACCTGTGCCAATATGTCCTCCAAAAACCGTCTTCTCGGGCATTATCACTTAAATAAAGGACATGTCATCATCAATGCATGCAGTTGCTGGAGGGTTTCTTTCTGATAAAAAAAAATCCCTTCCATTTGGATTTAGCTGTATCTCAACTTTATACAGGCTAATCTTGGTTAGGCCAGAACTAAAATATTCTGTAATTTGGTCAGATCTGTCCACGAGAGATTATACAGGGTTAGAACCTTCAACAGTGTTATTTATTCACATACTGTGCAGTATCACATCATCAAATCAAAATGTATTTGTCATATGTACCGAATACAACAGTGAAATGCTTACTTACGAGCCCTTAACCAACAATGCAGAGTTGAAAAAAGTACGAAAAATTTGCTAAATAAACAAAAGGAAAAATAGTAACACAATGAAATAAAAATAACACCGCTATATACAAGGGGTGCTGGTACCGAGCCAATGTGTAGGGGTATGAAAGGGTTAGTTGAGGTAATTGAGGTAATATGTACATGTAGGTAGGGGTAAAGTGACTGTGCATAGACAATAAACAGAGTAGCAGCAGCTTATGTGAAGAGTGTGAAGGAATGTAAATGCATATGTGTGTGTGTGTGGGGTGTCAATATGCATGTTTTAGAGTTTCAGTGTAGTATGTGTGAGTGTGTGGTTAGAGTCCAGTGAGTGTACATCGAGCCTGTGCAAGAGGGTCAGTGCAAATTTTTTTTTTTTTTAATAAAAATAAAATAAGAGGGTCAATGCAAATAGTCAGGATAGCCATTTGATTAAATGTTCAGCAGTCTCATGGCTTGGGGGTAGAAGCTGTTAAGTGGGCCTTTTGGTCCCAGACCTTGCACTCCGGTACCGCTTGCTTTTGAGGATCTGAGGTCTCATGCCAAATCTTTTCAGGAATAGGTGTTGTCGTGCCCTTAGCGATGTGGACACCAAGGAACTTGAAGCTCTTGACCGGCTCCGATACAGCCCTGTTGATGTGAATGGGGGCATGCTCGGCCCTCCTTTTCCTGTAGTCCACGATCAGCTCCTTTGTCTTGCTCACGTTGAGGAAAAGGTTGTTGTACTGGCACCACACTGCCAGGTCTCTGACCTCCTCCCTATAGGCTGTCTCATCGTTGTCAGTGATCAGCCCTACCACCTTCGCATCATCGGAAAACTTAATGATGATGTTGGAGTCATACGTTGCCATGCAGGGAGTACAGGAGGGGACTAAGCAAGCTCTCCTGAAGGGCCCCTGTGTTGAGGGTAAGCGTAGATCTTGCGGAGATCTTGTGGGCTATACTCGGCCTTGTCTCAGGATGGTAAGTTGGTGGTTGAAGATATCCCTCTAGTGGTGTGGGGGCTGTGCTTCGACAGAGTGGGTGGGGTTATATCCTGCCTGTTTGGCCCTGTCCGGGTTTCGTCGGGACGGGGCCACAGTGTCTCCCGACCCCTCCTGTCTCAGCCCCCAGTATTTATGCTGCAGTAGTTTATGTGTCGGGGGGTTAGGGTCCGTCTGTTATATCTGGAGTATTTCTTCTCTTATCTGGTGTCCTGTGCGAATTTAAGTATGCTCTCTCTAATTATCTCTCTCTTTCTTTCTTTTTTCTTCTTCTCTCTCTCTCTCTCTCTCTCTCTCTCTCTCTCTCTCTCTCTCTCTCTCTCTCTCTCTCTCTCGGAGGACCTGAGCATTAGGACCATTCCTCAAGGCCTACCTGGATGTCCCGAGTCCACCTGGCCGTGCTGCTTCTCCAGTTTCAACTGTTCTGCCTGTTTTTTGAACATTTTAAAATCTTGTCCATGTTCTGTTATAATCTGCACCCGGCACAGCCAGAAGAGGACTGGCCACCCCTCACAGCCTGGTTCCTCGCTAGGTTTCTTCCTAGGTTTTGGCCTTCTAGGGAGTTTTTCCTAGCCACCGTGCTTTTACACCTGCATTGCTTGCTGTTTGGGGTTTTAGGCTGGGTTTCTGTACAGCACTCTGTGACATCAGCTGATGTAAGGGGGGCTTTATAAATAAATTTGATTTGATTTGATTTGAAGCGTGGCGGATGTGTTGTTGCCTACTCTCACCACCTGGGGGCGTCCCGTCAGGAAGTCCAGGATCCAGTTGCAGAGGGAGGTGTTCAGTCCCAGGCTCCTTAGCTTAGTGATGAGGGAGGGCACTATGGTGTTGAATACTGAGCTGTGGTCAATGAACAGCATTCTCACATAGGTGTTCCTTTTATTCAGCTGGGAAGGGCAGTGTGGAGCGCAATAGAGATTGTGCCATCTGTGGATGTGTTGGGGCAGTATGCGAATTGGAGTGGGTCCAGGGTTTCTGCAATGATGATGTTGAAGTGAGCCATGACCAGCCTTTCAAAGCATTTCATGGCTACAGATGTGAGTGCTACAGGGCGGTAGTCATTTAGGCAGGTTACCTTGGCGTTCTTGGGAACAGGGATTATGGTGCTCTGCTTGAAACATGTAGGTATTACAGACTGGGTGAGGGAAAGGTTGGAAATGTCAGTGAAGACACTTGCCAGCTGGTCAGCGCATGCTCTGAGTAGGCGTCCTGGTAATCCATCTAGCCCTGCAGCTTTGTGAATGAGTTTAAAGATCTTAATCACATCGGCTACAAAGAGCATGATCACATGGTCATCCGGAACAGCTGGTGCTCTCATACATAGTTCAGTGTTGCTTGCCTCAAAGCGAGAATAGAAGGCATTTAGCTCGTCTGGTAGGCTCGCGTCACTAGGCAGCTCGCGGCTCGGTTTCCCTTTGTAGTCTGTTATAGTTTGCAAGCCCTGCCACCTCCGACAAGCGTCAGAGCCGGTGTAGGGGGGCGTAGCAGGATTCATTTATTTTAAGTGTCTGCATTAGTGTCCCACTCCTTGAAAGCGTCAGCTCTAGTCTTTCGCTAAGTGTAAATGTTGCCTGTTGCATGGCTTCTGGTTGGGATGTGTACGTACAGCACAGGAGTATGCTGACGGGAGATCCGCCAATAATAATGACCGGAATGGAGCAAATGGAATGGCATCAAACACCTGGAAACCATGTTGTAGGAGCCAAATAGGTCATATTGAATATTTGCATGTTTCCAATTCATGATACATTTCTGTTGTATGTGTGTTTGCCATTAATCCCCTGTCAAGTGTGTGTACCCTCTCTACAGGCCAATGGAGAATACAGTTAAAAGGCATACATGCTCCAAGGCCTACTTGGAGTACTGGAATGGCAGCACACAGTCTTTTGACCATACCAGACATTGTTAACCTGTCACGAACTTCTGAACAGACAGACCAAGATGCTTCCAGTATACATATTTATTACGAACGTAACTGGGCAAAAATAACAAAATGAAAACAAAGATCGTGCAGTTGAACACAAGCTGTGTACAAACAATAACCCACAAAATACTATCGAAAACCCCAAACATAAATATGGTTCCCAATTAGAGACAACGACACACAGCTGCCTCTAATTGGGAACCATTCCCCCAACATAGAAATAGACAAACTAGAACCAAAATAACCCTACACCAACACGAAACAAAAACACGCCAGCCTAAACTCTGGCCTAGACGTGACATAACCATGCTGTTTGTTTCTTTAGTTTATTGATCACAATTCATTTTGGTAGGGATTGTATACATTTTTGTATCCTGAAGAGTGACAAATAAATGTAAATGTACAGTTGAAGTCAGAAGTTTACATACACCTTAGCCAAATACATTTAAACTCAGTTGTTCACAATTCCTGACATTTAATCCTAGCAAACATTCCCTGTCTTAGATCAGATAGGATCACAACTTTATTTTAAGAATGTGAAATGTCAGAATAATAGTATAGAGAATTATTTATTTCAGCTTTTATTTCTTTCATCACATTTCCAGTGGGTCAGAAGTTTTCATACACTCAATTCATATTTTGGTAGCATTGCCTTTAAATTGTTTAACTTGGGTCAAACGTTTCGGGTAGCCTTCCACAAGCTTCCCACAATAAGTTGGATGAATTTTGGCCCATTCCTCCTGACAGAGCTGGTGTAACTGAGTCAGGTTTGTAGGCTTCCTTGCTCGCACACGCTTTTTCAGTTCTGCCCAAACATTTTCTATAGGATTGAGGTCAGGGCTTTGTGATGGCCACTCCAATACCTTGACTTTGTTGTCCTTAAGCCATTTTGCCACTATTTTGGAAGTATGCTTGGGGTCATTGTCCATTTGAAAGAGCCATTTGCGACCAAGCTTTAACTTCCTGACTAACGTCTTGAGATATTGCTTCAATATATCCACATCATTTTCTTCCTCATGATGACATCTATTTTGTGAAGTGCACCAGTCCCTCCTGCACCAAAGCACCCTCACAACATGATGCTGCCACTCCCGTGTTTTACGGTTGGGATGGTGTTCTTCGGCTTGCAAGCTTCCCCCTTTTTCCTCCAAATATAATGATGGGCATTATGGCCAAACAGTTCTCTTTTTGTTTCATCAGACCAGAGGACATTTCTCCAAAAAGTACGATCTTTGTCCCCATGTGCAGTTGCAAACCGTAGTCTGGCCTTTTAATGGCGGTTTTGGAGCAGTGGCTTCTTCCTTTGCTGAGCTGCGTTTCAGGTTATGTCGATATAGGACTCGTTTTACTGTGGATATTGATACTTTTGTACCTGTTTCCTCCAGCATCTTCACAAGGTCCTTTGTTGTTGTTCTGGGATTGATTTGCACTTTTCGCACCAAAGGACGTTCATCTCTAGGAGACAGAACGCGTCTCCTTCCTGAGCAGTATGACGGCTGCGTGGTCCCATGGTGTTTATACTTGCGTACTATTGTTTGTACAGATGAACGTGGTACCTTCGGGCATTTGGAAATTGCTCCCAAGGATGAACCAGACTTGTGGAGGTCGACAATTCTTTTTCTGAGGTCTTGACTGATTTCTTTTGATTTTCCCATGATGTCAAGCAAAGAGGCACTGAGTTTGAAGGTAGGCCTTGAAATACATCCACAGGTGCACGTCCAATTGACTCAAATGATGTAAATTAGCCTATCAGAAGCTTCTAAAGCCATGACATCATTTTCTGGAAGTTTCCAAGCTGTTTAAAGGCACAGGCAACTTCTGACCCACTGGAATTGTGACACAGTGAATTATAAGTGAAATAATCTGTCTGTAAACAATTGTTGGAAAAATTACTTGTGTCATGCACAAAGTAGATGTCCTAACTGTTTGTTAACAAGAAATCTGTGGAGTGGTTGAAAAACAAGCTAAGTGTATGTAAACTTCAACTGTATTATTATTTTGAGATTTATATGCGTCAAGACTAACATTTCACCACTCTCCATTGTGGCTAAAGGACTACAATGGAAATTGTATTGGGACAATTATATTGGACAATTTAGCCACTGCACATGTGTTTGATGTATTTGATACCATTACACTCCTTCTGCTCCAGTCATTACCACGAGCCCATTCTCCCCAATTAAGGTGCCACCAACCTCCTGTGACGTACGGTCACTGTGGGGATGACGTTTAAAAATGCACTTATTAATAATGAAGCTGGTGACTGATGTGGAATACTCCTCAATGCCGTCTGATGAATCCCGGAACATATTCCACTCTGTGCTAGTGAAACAGTCCTCAAGCTTAGCATCCGCTTCCTCAGACCACTTCCGTACTTCATGTTTGAGTTTTTCTTGTAAGCAGGTTTGAGGAGGATAGAGTTATGGTCCGATTTTCCAAATAGAGGGTGAGGGAGAGCTTTGTACACATCTCTGTGTGGAATAAAAGTGATCTAGAGTTTTTTTCCTATCTAATTGCACATGTGACATGCTGCTAAAAATTTTGTAAAACAGATTTCAGCTTTCCTGCATTAATGTCCCTGGCCACTAGGAGATTTCATGGATATCTAAACAGGTTGTGTTGTGCTGCATGTAAAATGGAATATCCATTTTAGATGAAGAAAGAATTACAGAGAATAGAGAAGTAATGTCAACATCATTGCATCAATGTCCGGTAAATAAATGTTGTGTTTAATACAAATAGAGAAGTGTTTGTTGGAACGGAAGTCATAGGGAAGAGACAGAGGCCATCAGATTTCCCAAGACAACTACAAGAATGAACCTCCAAGTGACTAAAAGCCACAGTAAACTGGCAATATTGCCTCCAAAAATGGCCTGTGTATACTTAGCTCAAAACTAAGGTCAAGTCACAAACCGTAAGGGCATATACGGTTTATTTTATACATTCCTGAAATGTCACCCTGTAACACCATGTCTAGACAAACATCCCTCGTTCATCTTGAAACTTGAAAACTTAAGAAAGAATTCTTTGAATGCCAGAGGTTTACACATATCAAAAGAGCCTTTTCTCTATAGTCTCAAATAAACTCTCCTAGACACATATTAGGCCTACTGAGTTATCAGGGCAGGAAGTACTGCATGTCACCATTAGTTTGACTCAGACACCAAGTGTGTATACACCACTTAATTAGAATTCAAATGAAGAATATCAATTTCAGACCATGTGTGTTCATGTAGTCCTATTACACTTAACATTGTCCGCAAATGGCACCCTATTCCTTATGTAGTGCAGTGGAGTTCTGCTGAGGTGAGGACAGCTCATAATAATGGCTGGAAAAGAGCGAATGGAATGGCATCAAACACATGGAAACCATGCATTTTGGTGTATTTGATACCATTCCACCTATTCCGCTCCAGCGATTACCACAAACCAGTCCTCATTTAAGGTGTTACCAACTTCCTGTGATGTAGTGTACTACTTTTGACCAGTGTTCTCAAAAGTAGCCCACTGTATATGGAATAGGGTGCCATTTGGGACACACATGCCTCATTTAAAGCCTATTATTTTGGGGTGTTGCTATAGGGCACCAAGTGCTAACAGTCGGTATCTAAATAATGTGTGTGAAATGCTTGATTAGTGTATGTGATGTAAACAACGAGGTCTACGTTCTTGGGGACCTGAATATTGACTAGTTTTCATCAAGCTGTCCGCTCTAGAGGAAGCTTCTCATTGTAACCAGTGCCTGTAATCTGGGTAAGGTAATTAATCAACCTACCAGGGTGTTTACAAACACCACAGGAACAAGATCATCCACATGTATTGATAAAAAATGTACTAATACTCTAGAACTTTGTTCTAAAGCTGTATCCGTACCAATTAAATGCAGTGTGGCTATATCCAGGAAAGCCAAAGTTTCAAACGCTCGGCCTAAAATAGTGTATAAGAGATAATGTGGATGATGCTAAAAATATTTGTTGGTCTGATGTGATTAGTAAGGAACATCCAGACGCTGCACTTAATGAATTTATTAATAAACATGCACGTGTTAAGAAACTCCATGGATGGATGAGGAAAAACGGTATGGTTGAAAGAGATGGGGCAAAAAGAGTGCCTGATATGTCTTGCTGAGGAATTATGTGTTTTAAACTCAACAAAAAGAAGAGGAAACTGTATTATGAAGCCAATATCAATGATATAAAATACGGAGTATTTTAAATGAAATTATGGGCAGAAAGACCAATTCAACTTCATCTTTCATCCAACTCCATATTTCATGGCTTATTCATCACAAAACCATATGATGTTGCCAATTATTTTAATGATTACTTAATTAATTGGCAAAGAGGGCAAATGCCAACAACAAACAGTGAGCCATCGTATTCATGCATTAAAAAACAAATAATGAAAGAAAAGCATTGCAAGTTAGAATTTTTTTAAGTTAGTTTGGGAGAGGTGGAAAAATATTGTTATCGATCAATAATGACAAACCTCCTGACATTGACAACTCAGATGGAAAGCTACTGAGATGGACTCTATAGCCACTCCTATCTGTCATATCTTTAATCTGACCCTAGAGGAAAGACTTTGTCCTCAGACCTGGAGGGAAGCCAAAGTCATTCCGCTACACAAGAGTGGTAAAGCGGCCTTTACTGGTTCTAACAGCATACCTGTCAGCTTGTTGCCAGCTCATAGCAAACTGTTGGAAAATTGTGTTTGGCCAAATACAATGCTATTTCTCTGTAAACAAATTGAAACAGACTTTCAGCATGCTTATAGAGAATATATATATATATATATTTTTTTTTCACCTTTATTTAACCAGGTAGGCCAGTTGAGAACAAGTTCTCATTTACAACTGCGACCTGGCCAAGATAAAGCAAAGCAGTGCGACAAAAACAACAACACAGAGTTACACATAAACAAACGTACAGTCAATAACACAATAGAAACATCTATGTACAGTGTGTGCAAATGTAGAAGATTAGGGAGGTAAGGCAATAAATAGGCCATAGAGGTGAAATAATTACAAGTTAGCATTAACACTGGAGTGATAGATGTGCGGATGATGATGTGCAAGTAGAGATACTGGGGTGCAAAGAGCAAGAAGATAAATAACAATATGGGGATGAGGTAGTTGGGTGTGCTATTTACAGATTGGCTGTGTACAGGTACAGTGATCGGTAAGCTGGTCTGACAGCTGATGCTTAAAGTTAGAGAGGGAGATATAAGTCTCCAGCTTCAGTTATTTTTGCAAATCGTTCAAGTTCATTGGCAGCAGAGAACTGGAAGGAAAGGCGGCCAAAGGAAGTGTTGGCTTTGGGGATGACCAGTGAAATATACCTGCTGGAGCGCGTGCTATGGGTGGGTGTTGCTATGGTGACCAGTGAGCTGAGATAAGGCAGGGATATACCTAGCAAAGACTTATAGATGACCTGGAGCCAGTGTGTTTGGCGACGAATATGTAGCGAGGGCTAGCCAACGAGAGCATACAGGTCGCAGTGGTGGGTAGTATATGGGGCTTTGGTAACAAAACGGATGGCACTGTGATAGACTACATTCAGTTTGCTGAGTAGAGTGTTGGAGGCTATTTTGTAAATTACATCGCTGAAGTCAAGGATCGGTAGGATATTGTTGTTTGGCGCCGACAGAGATGGATGCCTCGCTTCGCGTTCTTAGGAAACAATGCAGTATTTTGTTTTTTTACGTATTATTTCTTACACTGTTACCCCAGGAAAACTTAAGTCTTATTACATACAGCCGGGAATAACTTTTGGATATAAGAGCAACGTCAACTTACCAACATTACGACCAGGAATACGACTTTCCCGAAGCGGATCCTCTGTTTGGACCACCACCCAGGACAATGGATCGGATCCCAGTAGGCGACGCAAAACAACGGCACCGCAGAAGGGGCAGACGGAGCGGTCTTCTGGTCAGGCTCCGTAGACGGGCACATCGCCCACCGCTCCCGAGTATACTACTCGCCAATGTCCAGTCTCTTGACTCAATCTGATTCCACACTTCAAGATTGCTTCGATCACGTGGACTGGGATATGTTCCAGATATCATCGGACAATAACATTGATGTACACGCTGATTTGGTGAGTGAGTTTATTAGCAAGTGCATCGGTGATTTGGTACCCACGGTGACTATTAAAACATTCCCCAACCAGAAACTGTGGATTGATGGCAGCATTCGCGTAAAACTGAAAGCCCGAACCACTGCTTTTAATCATGGCAAGGCGTCCGGAAACATGACCGAATACAAACAGTGTAGCTATTCCCTCCGCAAGGCAATCAAACAAGCTAAGCGTCAGTATAGAGACAAAGTAGAGTTGCGATTCAGTGGCTCAGACACAAGACGTATGTGGCAGGGTCTACAGTCAATCATGGACTACAAAATGAAAACCAGCCCAGTCGCAAACACCGATGTCTTGCTCCCAGACTAACTAAACAACTTCTTTGCTCGCTTTGAGGACAAGTGCCACTGACACGGCCTGCTACCAAAACCTGCAGGCTCTCCTTCACCGCAGCCAACGTGAGTAAAACATTTAAATGTGTTAACCCTCGCACGGCTGCCGGTCCAGATGGCGCGGACATATTCAATCAATCCCTATCCCAGTCTGCTGTTCCCACATGCTTCAAGAGGGCCACCATTGTTCCTATACCCAAGAAGGCAAAGATAACTGAACTAAATGACTATCGTAGCACTCACTTTTGTCATCATGAAGTGCTTTGAGAGACTAGTCAAGGATCATATCACCTCCACCCTACCTGACAACCTAGACCCACTCCAATTTGCTTACCGCCCCAATAGGTCCACAGACGACCACACTGCACACTGCCCTAACCCATCTGGACAAGAGGAATGCCTATGTAAGAACGCTGTTCATCGATTACAGCTCAGCATTTAACACCATAGTACCCTCCAAACTCGTCATTAAGCTCAAGACCCTGGGTCTCGACCCTGCCCTGTGCAACTGGGTCCTGGACTTTCTGATCCTCAACACTGGGGCCCCACAAGGGTGCGTTCTCAGCCCTCTCCTGTACTCCCTGTTCACCCATGACTGCTTGGCCATGCACGCCTCCAACTCAATCATCAAGTTTGCAGACAACACTACAGTGGTAGGCTTGATTACCAACAACGACGAGACGGCCTACAGGGAGGAGGTGAGGGCCCTCGGAGTGTGGTGTCAGGAAAATAACCTCACACTCAACGTCAACAAAACAAAGGAGATAATCGTGGACTTCAGGAAACAGCAGAGGGAGCACCCCCTATCCACATCGACGGGACAGTAGTGGAGAAGGTGGAAAGTTTTAAGTTCCTAGACGTAGACATCACGGACAAACTGAAATGGTCCACCCACACAGACAGCGTGGTGATGAAGGCACAACAGCGCCTCTTCAACCTCAGGTGGCTGAAGAAATTTGGCTTGTCACCAAAAACACTCACAAACTTTTACAGATGCACAATCAAGAGCATCCTGTTGGGCTGTATCACCGCCTGGTACGGCAACTGCTCCGCCCACAACCGTAAGGCTCTCTAGAGGGTAGTGCGGTCTGCACAACGCATCACCGGGGGCAAACTACCTGCCCTCCAGGACACCTACACCACCCAATGTCACAGGAAGGCCAAAAAGATAATCAAGGACAACAACCACCCGAGCCACTGCCTGTTCACCCCGCAATCATCCAAAAGGCGAGGTCAGTACAGGTGCATCAAAGCTGGGACCGAGAGACTGAAAAACAGCTTCTATCTCAAGGCCATCAGACTGATAAACAGCCATCACTAACATTGACTGGCTGCTGCCAACATATAGACTCAATCTCTAGCCACTTTAATAATTCATAATTTGATGTAACAAATGTATCACTAGTCACTTATCAATGCCACTTTATATAATGTTTACATTACTCATCTCATATGTATATCTGTACTCCATACCTTCTACTGCATCTTGTCTATGCCGTCCGGCCATCGCTCATCCATATATTTATATGAACATATTCTTAATCATTCCTTTACACTTGTGTGTATAAGGTAGTTGTTGTGAAATTGTTAGTTCACTTGTTAGATATTACTGCACGGTCGGAACTAGAAGCACAAGCATACTCGCATTAATCTGCTAACCATGTGTATGTGACCAATAAAATTTGATTTGATTTGGATAGTCAGTTTTACGAGGGTATGTTTGGCAGCATGAGTGAAGGAGGCTTTGTTGCGAAATAGGAAGCCAATTCTAGATTACATTTTGGATTGGAGATGCTTAATGTGAGTCTGGAAGGAGAGTTTACAGTCTAACCAGACAGGGGTAGGGGCATCCAGGTGGAAAGCATGGCCAGCCATGGAAGAATGCTTATTGAAATTATCGATTATCGTAGATTTATCAGTGGTGACAGTGTTTCCTAGCCTCAGTGCAGAGGGCAGCTGGGAGGAGGTAATCTTATTCTCCATGGACCTTACAGTGTCCCAAACCCTTTTGGAATTATTGCTACATGATGCAATTTTCTGTTTGAAAAAACTAGCCTTAGCTTTCCTAACTGATTGTGTATATTGGTTCCTGACTTCCCTGAAAAGTTGCATATCGCGGGGGCTATTCGATGCTAATGCAGCACGCCACAGGATGTTATTGTGCTGGTCAAGGGCAGTCAAGTCTGGGGTGAACCAAGAGCTATATTTGTTCTTAGTTCTACATTTTTGAATGGGGCATGCTTATTTAAGATGGTGAGGAAAGCACTTTTAAAGAGCAACCAGGCATCCTCTACTGACGGGATTAGGTCAATATCCTTCCAGGATACCCAGGCCAGGTTGATTAGAAAGGCCTGCTTGCTGAAGTGTTTTAGGGAGCGTTTGACAGTGATAAGGGGTGGTCAAATAGATGAGGGGTGGTCAAATAGTTCACACTATCACAGTAAAAGTGTCTAGAATCACATGAGGCTCCTGGCATCTAATTATCTATTCCAAAAGTATACCAACATTCATAGGAGATACCATTGCTTATTTGGTATTACTTTGGGTACCTACCAATGTTTGTATATACAGTGCATTCGGAAAGTATTCAGACCCCTTGACTTTTTCCACATTTTGTTACGTTACAGCCTTATTCAAAATTGATTAAATAAAAAAAATCCTCAGCAATCAACACAGATTACCCCATAATGACAAAGAAAAAACAGGTTTTTAGAAATTAAAAACAGAAATATGTTATCTACATATGCATTCAGACCCTTGGCTATGAGACTTGAAATTGAGCTCAGGTGCATCCTGTTTCCATTGATCATCCTTGAGATGTTTCTGCAACTTGATTGGAGTCCACCTGTGGTAAATTCAATTGATTGTACATGATTTGGAAATGCACACACCTGTCTATATAAGGTCCCACAGTTGACAGTGCATGTCAGAGCAAAAAACTAGCCATGAAGTTGAAGGAAATGTCCGTAGAGCCCCCGAGACAGGATTGTGTCGAGGCACAGATCTGGGGAAGGGTACCAAAACATTTCTGCATCATTGAAGGTCCCCATGAACACAGAAGCTCCATCATTCTTAAATGGAAGAAGTTTGGAACCACCAAGACTCTTCCCAGAGCTGGCAGTCCGGCCAAACTGAGCAATCGGGGAAGAAGGGCCTTGGTCAGGGAGGTGACCAAATCAAATCAAATCAAATTTATTTATAAAGCCCCCCTTACATCAGCTGATGTCACAGAGTGCTGTACAGAAACCCAGCCTAAAACCCCAAACAGCAAGCAATGCAGGTGTAAAAGCACGGTGGCTAGGAAAAACTCCCTAGAAGGCCAAAACCTAGGAAGAAACCTAGAGAGGAACCAGGCTGTGAGGGGTGGCCAGTCCTCTTCTGGCTGTGCCGGGTGCAGATTATAACAGAACATGGACAAGATTTTAAAATGTTCATAAAACAGGCAGAACAGTTGAAACTGGAGAAGCAGCACGGCCAGGTGGACTCGGGACATCCGGGTAGGCCTTGAGGAATGGTCCTAATGCTCAGGTCCTCCAAGAGAGAGAGAGAGAGAGAAGAAGAAAAAAGAAAGAGAGATAATTAGAGCGAGCATACTTAAATTCGCACAGGACACCAGATAAGAGAAGAAATACTCCAGATATAACAGACGGACCCTAGCACCCCCGACACATAAACTACTGCAGCATAAATACTGGGGGCTGAGACAGGAGGGGTCGGGAGACACTGTGGCCCGTCCGACTAAACCCCGGACAGGGCCAAACAGGCAGGATATAACCCCACCCACTCTGCCGAAGCACAGCCCCCACACCACTAGAGGGATATCTTCAACCACCAACTTACCATCCTGAGACAAGGCCGAGTATAGCCCACAAGATCTCCGCCACGGCACCAGAAGCCAGTGACTCAGCCCCTGTAATAGGGTTAGAGGCAGAGAATCCCAGTGGAGGGAACCGGCCAGGCAAAAGACAGCAAGGGTGGTTCGTTGCTCCAGTGCCTTTCCGTTCACCTTCACACTCCTGGGCCAGACTACACTCAGTCATAAGACCTACTGAAGAGATGAGTCTTCAATAAAGACTTAAAGGTTGAGACCGAGTCTGCGTCTCTCACATGGATAGGCAGACTATTCCATAAAAATGGAGCTCTATAGGAAAAGCCCTGCCTCCAGCTGTTTGCTTAGAAATTTTAGGGACAGTAAGGAGGCTCTGCGTCTTGTGACCGTAGCGTGCGTGTAGGTATGTACGGCAGGACCAAATCAGAAAGATAGGTAGGAGCAAGCCCATGTAATGCTTTGTAGGTTAGCAGTAAAACCTTGAAATCAGCCCTTGCCTTAACAGGAAGCCAGTGTAGAGAGGCTAGTACTGGAGTAATATGATCAAATTTTGGGGTTCTAGTCAAGATTCTAGCAGCCGTGTTAAGCACTAACTGAAGTTTATTTAGTGCTTTATCCGGATAGCCGGAAAATAAAGCATTGCAGTAGTCTAACCTAGAAGTTACAAATGCATGGATTAACTTTTCTGCATCATTTTTGGACAGAAAGTTTCTAATTTTTACAATGTTACGTAAATGGAAAAAGCTGTCCTTGAAACAGTCTTGATATGTTCGTCAAAAGAGAGATCAGGGTCCAGAGTAACGCCGAGGTCCTTCACAGTTTTATTTGAGACGACTGTACAACCATCAAGATTAATTGTCAGATTCAACAGAAGATCTCTTTGTTTCTTGGGACCTAGGACTAGCATCTCTGTTTTATCAGAGTTTAAAAGTAGAACATTTTCTGCCATCCACTTCCTTATGTCTGAAACACAGGCTTCAAGGGAGGGCAATTTTGGGGCTTCACCATGTTTCATCGAAATGTACAGCTGTGTGTCATCCGCATAGCAGTGAAAGTTAACATTATGTTTCGAATGACATCACCAAGTGGTAAAATATATAGTGAAAACAATAGTGGTCCCAAAACAGAGCCTTGAGGAACACCAGAAATTTACAGTTGATTTGTCAGAGGACAAACCATCCACAGAGACAAACTGATATCTTTCCGACAGATAAGATCTAAACCAGGCCAAAACTTGTCCATGTAGACCAATTTGGGTTTCCAATCTCTCCAAAAGAATGTGGTGATCGATGGTATCAAAAGCAGCACTAAGGTCTAGGAGCATGAGTACAGTTGCAGAGCCTCGGTCTGACGCCATTAAAAGGTCATTTACCACCTTCACAAGTGCAGTCTCAGTGCTATGATGGGGTCTAAAACCAGACTGAAGCGTTTCGTATACATTGTTTGTCTTCAGGAAGGCAGTGAGTTGCTGCGCAACAGCTTTTTCTAAAATTTTTGAGAGGAATGGAAGATTCGATATAGGCCGATAGTTTTTATATTTTCTGGGTCAAGGTTTGGCTTTTTAAGAGAGGCTTTATTACTGCCACTTTTAGTGAGTTTGGTACACATCCGGTAGATAGAGAGCTGTTTATTATGTTCAACATAGGAGGGCCAAGCACAGGAAGCAGCTCTTTCAGTAGTTTAGTTGGAATAGGGTCCAGTATGCAGCTTGAAGGTTTAGAGGCCATGATTATTTTCATCAATGTGTCAAGAGATATGGTACTAAAAACTTGAGTGTCTCTCTTGATTTTATGTCCTGGCAAAGTTGTGTGGACTCAGGACAACTGAGCTTTGGAGGAATACGAGATTTAAAGAGGAGTCCGTAATTTGCTTTCTAATGATCATGATCTTTTCCTCAAAGAAGTTCATGAATGAATCACTGCTAAAGTGAAAGCCATCCTCTCTTGGGAATGCTGCTTTTAGTTAGCTTTGTGACAGTATCAAAAAGAAACTTTGGATTATTCTTATTTTCCTCAATTAACTTGGAAAAATAGGATGATCGAGCAGCAGTGAGGGCTCTTCGATACTGCACGGTACTGTCTTTCCAAGCTAGTCGGAAGACTTCCAGTTTGGTGTGGCGCCATTTCCGTTCCAATTTTCTGGTAACTTGCTTCAGAGCTCGGGTATTTTCTGTATACCAGGGAGCTAGTTTTTTTGGCAAATGTTTTTTGTTTTTAGGGTGCAACTGCATCTAGGGTATTGCAAGGTTACATTGAGTTCCTCAGTTAGGTGGTTAACTGATTTTTGTACTCTGACGTCCTTGGGTAGGTGGAAGGATTCTGGAAGGGCATCTAGGAATCTTTGGGATGTCTGAGAATTTATAGCACGACTTTTGATGATCCTTGGTTGGGGTCTGAGCAGATTATCTGTTGCGATTTCAAACGTAATAAAATGGTGGTCCGATAGTCCAGGATTATGAGGAAAAACATTAAGATCCACAACATTTATTCCACGGGACAAAACTAGGTCCAGAGTATGACTGTGGCAGTGAGTAGGTCCGGAGACATGTTGAACAAAACCGACAGAGTCGATGATGGCTCCAAAGCCTTTTGGAGTGGGTCTGTGGACTTTTCCATGTGAATATTAAAGTCACCAAAAATTAGAATATTGTCTGCCATGACTACAAGGTCCGATAGGAATTCAGGGAACTCAGTGAGGAATGTTGTATATGGCCCAGGAGGCCTGTAAACAGTAGCTATAAAAAGTGATTGAGTAGGCTGCATAGATTTCATGACTAGAAGCTCAAAAGACGAAACGTCGTTTTTGTTTTTGTAAATAGAAATTTGCTATTGTAAATGTTAGCAACACCTCCGCCTTTGCGGGATGCGCTGGGATATGGTCACTAGTGTAACCAGGAGGTGAGGCCTCATTTAACACAATAAATTCATCAGGCTTAAGCCATGTTTCAGTCAGGCCAATCACATCAAGATTATGATCAGTGATTAGTTCATTGACTAGAACTGCCTTGGAAGTGAGGGATCTAACATTGAGTAGCCCCATTTTGAGATGTGAGGTATCACAATCTCTTTCAATAATGGCAGCAATGGAGGAGGTCTTTATTCTAGTGAGATTGCTAAGGCGAACACCGCCATGTTTAGTTTTGCCCAACCTAGGTCGAGGCACAGACACAGTCTCAATAGAGATAGCTGAGCTGACTACACTAACTGTGCTAGTGGCAGACTCCACTAAGCTGGCAGGCTGGCTAACAGCCTGCTGCCTGGCCTGCACCCTATCTCATTGTGAAGCTAGAGGAGTTAGAGCCCTGTCTATGTTCGTCGATAAGATGAGAGCACCCCTCCAGCTAGGATGGAGTCCGTCACTCCTCAACAGGCCAGGCTTGGTCCTGTTTGTGGGTGAGTCCCAGAAAGAGGGCCAATTATCTACAAATTCTATCTTTTGTGTGGGGCAGAAAACAGTTTTCAACCAGCGATTGAGTTGTGAGACTCTGCTGTAGAGCTCATCACTCCCCCTAACTGGGAGGGGGCCAGAGACAATTACTCGATGCCGACACATCTTTCTAGCTGATTTACACGCTGAAGCTATGTTGCGCTTGGTGACCTCTGACTGTTTCATCCTAACATCGTTGGTGCCGACGTGGATAACAATATCTCTATACTCTCTACACTCGCCAGATTTAGCCTTAGCCAGCACCATCTTCAGGTTAGCCTTAACGTCGGTAGCCCTGCCCCCTGGTAAACAGTGTATGATCGCTGGGTGATTCGCTTCAAGTCTAATACTGCGAGTAATGGAGTCGCCAATGACTAGAGTTTTCAATTTGTCAGTGCTAATGGTGGGAGGCCTCGGCATCTCAGACCCGTAACGGGAGGAGTAGAGACCAGAGAAGGCTCGGCCTCTGACTCCGACCCGCTGCTTAATGGGGAAAACCGGTTGAAAGTTTCTGTCGGCTGAATGAGCGACACCGGTTGAGCATTGCTCCAGCATTTCCTTCCAGAAGCCGTGAGAAAATTGTCCGGCTGCGGGACTGTGCGAGGATTTCTACGACTATCTGTACTTACTGGTGGCACAGACGCTGTTTCATCCTTTCCTACACTTACATTTCCCTTGCCTAACGATTGCGTCTGAAGCTGGGCTTGCAGCACAGCTATCTCGCCTTTAAGCCGACCGTTCTCCTGTATGTTATGAGTACAGCGACTGCAATTAGAAGGCATGATGTTAATGTTACTACTTAGCTTCGGTTGGTGGAGGTCCTGACGAAACACGTCCAGATAAAGCGTCCGGAGTGAAAAAGTTGAATGAAAAAATAAACGGTAATTACAAAGTAAAAACCGTAAAACTGTCAGGTAGCAAAGTTAGGTTGACCAGGTAGCAAAGTTAGGTTGACCAAGAACCCAATGGTCACTCTGACAGAGCTCCAGAGTTCCTCTGTGGAGATGGGAGAACCTTCCATAAGGAAAACCATCTCTGCAGCACTCCACCAATCAGGCCTTTATGGTAGAGTGACCAGATGGAAGCCACTCCTCAGTAAAAGGCACATGACAGCCAACTTGGAGTTTGCCAAAAGACACCTAAAGACTCTCAGACTATGAGAAACAAGATTCTCTGGTCTGATGAAACCAAGATCTAAATCTTTGGCCTGAATGCCAAGTCTCACTTCTGGAGGAAACCTGGCACCATCCCTATGGTGAAGCATTCTGGTGGCAGCATTTTGCTGTGAGGATGTTTTTCAGGGGCAGGGACTGGGAGACTAGTCAGGATCGAGGGAAAGATGAATGGAGCAATGTACATAGAGATCCTCAGACTGAGGTGAAGGTTCACCTTCCATCAGGACAATGACCCTAAGCACACAGCCAAGACAACGCAGGAGTGGCTTCAGGACAAGTCTCTGAATGTCCTTAAGTGGCCCAGCCAGAACCTGGACTTGAACATCTCTGGAGAGACCTGAAAATAGCTGTGCAGCGATGCTCCCCATCCAATCTGGCAGTGCTTGAGAGGATCTGTAGAGAAGAATGGGAGAAACACCCCATATACAGGTGTGCCAAGCTTGTAGCGTCATTCCCAACAAGACTTGAGGCTGTAATCGCTGCCAAAGGTGCTTCAACAAAGTACTGAGTCAAGGGTCTAAATACTTATGTATATGTGATATTTCTGTTAAATTTTTTATAAAATAGCAAAACTTTCTGAAAACCAGTTTTTGCTTTGTCATTATGGGGTAGATTGATCAGGAAAAAAAACTATTTACTCAATTTTAGAATAAGGCTGTAACCTAACAAAATGTGGAAAAAGTCAAGGGGTCTGAATACTTTCTGAAGGCACTGTACGTAAACCAACCAATAAATGGATATGATCTCATAAACATAATATCTGAAATCAAACATAATTTGCTTCGAGCACAATTGAAAGCTACATGAAGTTTTACACCAGAAGTCAGATTATTCTGTTTAACCTACAGTCGATTGATTTACTGGTGCGTCAATCTAAATTACATAACAAAAACATCCCCATCAAAATCCATCAGTTTAAACTAGACATATCATGTTTTTTGCATTAGATGGGTCTCAATCCACCGCATCCGCCAGTGTCGCACTTCCCCCCCCAAACTTTGTTAAATATATGTAAAAATATGTATATATAAACAATTTATATACATATCCTAGATTTAGGACAGACACTTCAAAACCTTCTTTTTTAATGTGTCATCAATGCGTTTCTATGGGATTTAGTAGTAAAGGCCAAAATCAATATTTTATTAAAAAAAATACCTAAAGGTGTCCTAAAATTCAAAATCAAATATCTAAATTATCCATAGTATGACCATCTTAAAACAATTCCATATGTCAGCTTAGCACCCTTATTCCCCCAACGTCTTAGACTCTAAAGAATGAAAACATTTCACACATCGCACCCACAATTCCTTCTACAAGAAAGAAAACCGAGTTGTCTTTTGATGGGGCCTGGTGCCCGTGATTCCAATCAGAGTTTAATCAAGGTGAATTTGGTCTTCTTGGTGGGGCCACGAGCAGCAGCCTAGCCATCTGTCAATGTGATTGCATGGCAGCCAGCATCTCTGGAGAGTCATGATGGTACAGATTGGGCTCTGGCCTCCAGTCGGACCACATGCACAGAGCCAGATGGTGGTAGGCACACCCACCCACCCGCACACACACACACACGCACACATGCACGCACACACACACGCACACACACACACACACACATGCACGCACGCACGCACACACTTATTACGAGCCCTTATCTCAGTGCAGGAGTGCATCCATTAGGAGTGTACAACCATTCCCCTTAAGAGCCTCACTCGTCCGTACACCCAAGCTGTTCCTCCTCTTCCTACATTCACAGACAGATAGGCCTCGTAGCTGGCATGGGTTATGCCAAGAAAGATGATTCACACATCGCTATAATCGTTGTTGTTTGGTTTGCATTTCTCCCAAGGCCTAGATGTTCTGAAAATTAATGTGCTGTTTATTTAATGGGGTATTCAAACAATTGTAAATGATTGTGACATTTTGTATTATTTTCTGTCCTATCCTAGAATCATGTGTCTGGGAGGGAAAAATACCTGGATTTTCATATTTCAATATGCACCTACTGCACACAGTTATTTAATGTTTCAAGTTTTATTGTCACATGGACAGGATACAGCAGGTGTAAAACAGTGCTTAACTTGCGAGCGCTTTTCCAATAATGCACAATAAAGGTAGTAATATAGATAAGAAATAAAACACATGAAATGCATGAAAATAAAAAAAGAATCAAGGTTAGTCAGTGCAGTGACGTCACCGTTATTACAGTTTGCAGGGGTACTGCAGGGATTGAGGAAGGAACACACATGTAAATGGGTTAAAGTGACTGGTAGCAGGATAAATATAAATAAACTCAGAAAAAAAAAAGAAACATCCTCTCACTGTCAACTGCGTTTATTTTCAGTTTCGTTTATTTAACATGTGTAAATATTTGTACACATAACAAGATTCAACAACTGAGACATAAACTGAACAAGTTCCACAGACATGTGACTAACATAAATGGAATAATGTGTCCCTGAACAAAGGGGGGGGGTCAAAATCAAAAGTAACAGTCAGTATCTAGCGGCCACCAGCTGCATTAAGTACTGCAGTGCATCTCCTCCTCATGGACTGCACCAGATTTGCCAGTTCTTGCTGTGAGATGTTACCCCACTCTTCCACCAAGGCACCTGCAAGTTCCCGGACATTTCTAGGGGGAATGGCCCTAGCCCTCACCCTCCGATCCAACAGGTCCCAGACGTGCTCAATGGGATTTAGATCCGGGCTCTTCGCTGGCCATGGCAGAACACTGACATTCCTGTCTTGTCAGGATGAGCCTGCAGGAAGGGTACCACATGAGGGAGGAGGATGTCTTCCCTGTAACGCACAGCGTTGAGAGTGCCTGCAATGACAACAAGCTCAGTCCGATGATGCTGTGACACACCGCCCCAGACCATGATGGACCTTCCACCTCTAAATCGATCCCACTTCAGAGTATAGGCCTTGGTGTAACGCTCATTCCTTCTACAATAAACGCGAATCCGACCATCACCCATGGTGAGACAAAACCACGACTCGTCAGTGAAGAGCACTTTTTGCCAGTCCTGTCTGGTCCAGCGACGGTGGGTTTGTGCCCATAGGCGATGTTGTTGCCAGTGATGTCTGGTGAGGACCTGCCTTACAACAAACCTACAAGCCCTCAGTCCAGCCTCTCTCAGCCTATTGCGGACAGTCTGAGCACTGATGGAGGGATTGTGCGTTCATGGTGTAACTCGGGGAGTTGTTGTTGCCATCTTGTACCGGTCCCGCAGGTCTGATGTTTGGATGTACCGACCCTGTGCAGGTGTTGTTACACGTGGTCTGCTGTCCCTTCTGTCTCCCTGTAGCGCTGTCTTAGGCGTCTCACAGTACGGACATTGCAATTTATTGCCCTAACCACATCTGCAGTCCTCATGCCTCCTTGCAGCAAGCCTAAGGCATGTTCACCCAGATGAGCAGGGTCAGTAGAAAGGCCTCTTTAGTGTCCTAAGTTTTCATAACTGTGACCTTAATTGCCTACCGTCTGTAAGCTGTTAGTGTCTTAACGACCACTCCACAGGTGCATGTTCATTAATTGCATGGGAAACAGTGTTTGAACCCTTTACAATGAAGATCTGTGAAGTTATTGGTTTTTTTACGAATTATCTTTGAAAGACAGGGTCCTGAAAAAGGGACGTTTATTTTTTAATAGTTTAGTAATAATAATCGTAATAAAACTACAGCAACATCGAATGGTCATATGATTTAATATAATCAATCAATCAATTATGGCGGGAGTGTATGTGGTACTTGCATGGTAATGAGTGAGTGTGAGTGTGTGTGATGTGTCAGTGGTGAGTGTGCGAGCATAAGTGCATTAGTGTGTGCGTATGTGGGTGTGTATACGTGAATGTGAAGTGTCAATGTAGGCGTGTGTGGCTAAGGTATTAGAGACCTGAGGATGAGCAGGTAGTCAGTTGTGATAGTCTGTGGGAGAGAGGGAGGGCAGGGGTAGTTATCTATTCAACAATATTTTACGGCCTGAGGAAAAAAGAGCTTTCAGAGCCTGTTGGTCCACGACCCGATGCTCCGATACCGTCTGCAGGACGGGAGCAGAGAGAACAGTCCATGGCTCGGATAGCTGTAGTCCTTGGCAGTTTTTCAGACCTTTCTCACACCATGCCTGGCATGAATGTCTTGGATGGCTGGGAGCTCGCCCCCAGTGATGCGCTGGGCCGTCCGCACCACCTGCTGTAGGGCCTTTTGGTCGCCGGTGGAGAAATTGCCATACTAGATGGTGATACAACCAGTCACGATGCTTTCGATGGTACATTTCACTATGTCAGCCAAACAGATTAGTTATTGTTCTGCTATGTGAGTCATGTTGACATTGACCAAGGAAAGATACAGAAATCCTGGAAAGATACAGAAATCCTGGAAAGATACAGAAATCCTGTCAGAAAACCCTTTATTTACTCCTCTATTAGCCTGTCGCGGCTGTCAGCAAACAGCTGGCCATCACTGACAATAACTGCTTTCCAGTGGCTCACACCCAAAAATACATCTTGGCTTGGCTCAGGTCCCATGACAATTATGGCCAAATTGTTGAGGTTGAGAGGTATAACAATTCTGGCCTTCAACGAAATGGCCACGAGGGGTGGCTAGCTCTTGGAACAGAATTTAATTTAATTCAAGCAATACAATGTAATGCAACAATTTACAGACCATCTGCAGATACAGTATTTGCATTCCATTCCACTCTAGGAATATTAAATCATCGGCTTGACTAAGGCTATTCTAAAAACACCAGTCTGTCGACCGCAAACCGCCTGGCTGATATACAGTATAAACCTTTTCAACGGCTTTTAGAGGTCTATAGACAGCTCATACTATCTCCACAGTCTATTGATGACCTGGGTCCTTTGGTTCATACACAGTAATGACTACTGTAAATAATCACATACACTCCGCAGGGCCAGTATGGTAATCAATCAGGTGCATGTGTGTGTGCCTGTTCCATGCATGTTGCAGTGTTTTGACACCACACATAGAGAGCCCAGCTGGGTGTGGGAGGAGCGCCATACGGGCTGGGACTTCATGGTCTGATCTGTTCTCTCTGCTTCTTCTACATAGGCTCCCTCCCTTGAAGAGGAAACCCGAGCATGAATGACCTTCAATGTGCCTGGTCCTTTGTTTACAACATTAGCCTCCAACTGACAGAAACGACAAAAAATACCTGTTTGTAAATGTTGATTAATCTGACCAACATGATAGAGGCCGGGGTTCAGTAAACAATCCCAACCAGTTCAACCCATTATGTTTTGATGTATTTACTTGCTTTGATTCACTTCCATCACTACCTCATTCTTGAAGTTTAGGTGAGATGATACAGGATCAAATGTTGATGGTGTCATTCATATCTTAATGATTATTGTAAAGAATCAATTTCAGATGTAAACAGTGGTGGAAAAAGTACCCAACTGCCATACTTGAGTAAAAGTAAAGATACCATCATAGAAAATAACTCAAGTAAAAGTGAAAGTCGACAACTAAAATACTACTTGAGTAAAAGTCTAAAAGTATTTGATTTTAAATATACTAAAGTATCAAAAGTAATGGTAATTTCAAAAATATACTTAAGTATCAAAAGTAAAAGTATAAATCATTTCAAATGACTTACATTAGGCAAACCAGACGGCACAATTCTCTTGTTTTTTTATTTTACGGACATTCAGGGGCACACTCCAACACTCAGACATAATTTACAAATGAAGCATTTGTGTTTAGTGAATCCGCCAGATCAGAGGCAGTAGGGATGACCAGGGAGGTTCTCTTGATGTGTGTGAATTTGACCATTTTCATGTCCTGTTATGCATTCAAAATGTAACAAGTACTTTTGGGTGTCAGGGGAAATGTATGGAGTAAAAAGTACATCATTTTTTCTTTAGGAATGTAGTAGATTAAAAGTAAAAGTTGTCAAAAATAGAAATAGTAAAGTAAAGTACAGATACCCCCCAAAAATACTTAAGTAGTACTTTAAAGTATTTTTACACCACTGGATGGAAAGATGTAATACTCTGAAAAACTGTTTTTCACAACTCCTAAAAATAGAGAATCTAGAGAGCTGGAGATTCAATATTCAACATATCTAATGAGCCATTCATTTTGCAAATAGGGATGATTACTTAATTACCTCAACTAATGATAATTATTTTAATGATTCAGCATTTTGGTTAATTGATCTTGATTGATTGCACACCACCAAACAGGGAAAGAGGATAAACAAGGTAATTTGGATAAAATGTTGGTCAGGCCTATTTAGCGTCTTTGATATTATCTGTATAATAAATAGTGCTATATAAATTAAATTGATTATTATTCATGGCAATGCTAAAGCATATATATTTCACATGTGAAGCTACTCCACCGCCCCTTTCATATTTTCATTGAGCTATATTATTCAGACATTCTGAGCTATGCGGTCCCCATACTCAGGTCTAGCCCCTCTTGAAGGACACAATTGCTGTGAAAGCAACAAATCATCTACAACCTCTAATGAAATATCATTAAGGCCATTATCATTTCGTAATCACGAGCTTGTTCCACCCACGTCAAAGGCAGTCAGGCTCTGAAAGGAGTAAATAAATAATGTATTACCAAGTGGTTCTCATTCAAAACAATGTTGCATGCCCTTACCTTAAGCCCTAGTCTATTTAACAAAGCTACAATATATCAACCTCCTGTAGCCTCTATCATGCCACCTCCCTCTTGTCTGTAAAAAAACCCCTGGCTGCACTAGTTTATGTGCTGCTAAGTAAACAGGTCTCAGTAGGTCCTGGCACAGGTCCCTCTCATGCCCCTCTGATGACACTTCTTTCCCTCTCTGAATACAGAGTACTAAGAAGAAGCCAAATACAAAACATTCATGCACACAACATACTGTATTGTATGGGAATAGCTATTGGCAGGGGGTAAATTATCTCATTTTACATAGCTCTGCCCATTTCTTTCTGCTCTTTATATTGTAATATTAGATAAGATCAATTAAAGTATTATGGATGTATGGATTTTTTTTATCCTTTTTTATATTAAAAGTATTAACATTACAAGATCGGAAAGTGTATGTGTAGCGGACATGAGTCGGGCTCGTGGTCGCATAATGAGGTACAGTAGCCCTGCCTGAGACTTAAAAATCAGTGACACCCTCGGCCCGTAGGGAATTTCCTCTCGGTCTAACGGTCAACACTGTGGTATCTTTAGTGAGAGGTCAGGGTTCAGACCCGCTGTGATATATGCCCACTCTACACTGAGTGTACAACACATTAAGAACACCTGCTCTTTCCATGAAATAGACTGACCAGGTGAAAGCTAGGATCCCTTATTAATTTCACTTGTTAAATCCACTTCAATCAGTGTAGATGAAGGGGAGGAGATGGGTTAAAGAAGGATGTTTAAGCCTTGAGAGAATTGAGACAGATTGTGTGTGTGCCATTCAGAGGGTGAATGAGCAAGACAAAAAATGTCAGTGCCTTTGAACGGGGTATGGTGGTAGGTGCCAGGCGAATTGGTTTGAGTGTCAAGAACTGCAACGCTGCTGGGGTTTTCACACTCAACAGTTTTCCGTGTATGTCCCTGTGGAACTCTTTCGACGCCTTGTGTGGGGGGGAGTTGGAACACCTGTTTGGTATACTGTTTGGTATACTCAGTGTATATGATCAAGCATTTCTCAGTTCATATAAATCAAGCAACTTGGTGGATTAACAACTACACAATGATGATGCAATACTGACACCCTATGTCTACTGTATTGTATTGCAATACACCTCAATATTTTACTCTCTGGAATGCAAGCAATATTTGGTAGCATAGAGTTTGACATTCAGACAGTGGTAAGCTCCTGAATATAAGGGGGAAAAGTAGAGGCTTCCTTTTTGATTGTTCTTACAGTATGCATGGAGTGTGCTGCTGAATGCAGTTTGCCCATTGTTGCAATGTGAATAAAAGGCAGCGATGTTGTTAGTGGAAAAAATTCCCAAAGGAATTCCATTGATGCTTCTCTGCTGAGGTCACACGGGGCTTTGCTTCCTCTGCATTTTCATTGGGATTGTCAGTCAGTCACAGTCTGCCATATGACAACGGCAGCACTGCTCTTTTCTGTCTGTGTGTCTTGTGGCTGTCCTGTTTTCACCTCTACTTCAATAATATGCCAACCCTGTGGTAAAACTAAACCTAGACTTGTTGATGTATGGACATAGCTGTCTGGGGAGTGCAAGTTAACACATTTTTCTTCCAGGCAGTTGAGCAGGTCACAAGAGCTGGGATTGCAGCAAAGATAAGTCTGTGGAGAGAACCGTAGACTAAACCCATAAATGAGGCTCTTAGCATAATTCTCATCCTCTGTTCTCCTCTACAGGGCCCCACTGGTTTCAAATGTGGGAGGTTGGACATTTTCCAAGCCTATTGGGTCCAAAGTAATAGTGAGAAGAGCATGCATTATGGGAAGGAGCTCAAAGACAAAGCCCTTTTGTAATGTCCCAGGGGAACAACATTCTGTTTCTCTTCACTTTTTGGGGAATTCAAACAAGCAAATAATACAGGGGGAAGCCAAGCCAGTGGGAAACATAGTGAGAAACAGTCAGACACTTCTCAGTAATGTGTAAAAGACATCAGTTGTCAGTAAAAGGGAAATTAATTAATTCATTGAAACCAAACCATGTTATATGATGTACATTTTTAATGGTCATGTTGAACAAACTGTCATGTCCTCCATTCAAGGCAGTACCCTATCCCATCAGCATCCATACAATTGGGCATTTCATATAATAACATTGGTTTTGAATATTATTTTATATAACTCTTAGGAACATACATCTCACTCACAATGGCCCATAACACTAAAGACAAACTGATAGGCAGCAAACATCTCTGTGATGTGCATACATACACACAGAATATTCCTGTGATAGCTGTTCATACATTATCGGTGGAAAGAAACAACTCAAACATAAATAGGTTGTAAATATTTCATCTTTGGGGGTTACGTGAGTAATTAGACCGTGGATTATGTGATAGAAATTTCACCTGAGTCGAATAAAGCCGGCAAACAAAAAGGCTGACCTGATTAATGTTAATTGATCTAATAAATGGTTTCTGGAAGAAAAAAAAAGCAAGTCAATAACAAGACAAATATATTAACATATTTCTAGTGAATGAATTTGTTGGCAAACAATGCACATTGCTTGAGCGTGAACAACTATACAGTATTTACAAATAGGATGCATTCTGCCCTGGCATGATGAACACAATCTAGTCTAGTCGGGTGTGATTGTATGAGGTGGGAGAGTCTATAGGACATGTTTACACAAGCAACACACACAAATACAAGAGAGGACAACAGTACATTTCTAGACAATTCTATACAATTATTTTTCCCCCTCCACAGACAAAAAATGACACTTTCAAGAAACACTTGGCAGAAACTGAACTTTTCCTTGAGGCAGTGGGTGAACTTTAAAAAAGGGATTGTTATCTGTACTATTGGTGGTCCAAACTGAAGACTTCTCATGTGTAGATTTACTTTGAACAGTAATAAGCTCAGCAGAAACATTTCCCATTCTTACACTAACATGCACTGATAACATAACCATTTAAGAGGCTGGGCAATGGGAAAGTGATCCATTATATTGACCGAACAATCCAAAACATTCACTGTTCAACACTTCCAGATGACCCTGACAGAAGGCAGCACCCACATGAGCTCCTTTTAACCACAGGTTTAAGGACACTGCTGGCCAATCCAATTACAATTAAATCTAGCACAATGTGTATTTCCATCTACATATATTTAGAGAAAAAAATAATATTAGGTTTAGCCTAATCTCGGTATGCCCAGAACTAAAATCTTGCGTATTTTGGTCAAATGCTCAACCATTAATGTTCATGTAGTCTGTCCATGAGAGATTATGTTTGGCCTTGTATTCTTTTTAACTATGCTCTAAATCATACAAGACATTGGGGAAAGGAATGTTGTTCCCCAAAAAATGTCTGAGGCTATACCTTAAATAGGAACAATGCTCTTCCTTAGGAAATATATTCTAATATTGTTCTGTAATGAGTAATACTTAACATAAACCAAGCTAATAAAGCGCGACAGCACATTGTTCGAGAATACCACACAGTGTTCAGACTGTGCAAAATATTCATGCTTTTACTGTAGATAAAACATCTCTTCTCCAACCAGCCACACAGTCCTTTAAACATTGCTCATAATCCGCCACATATTTCATGAATGATTTAAGTTGGCATTGGAATTTAAAGAGTACCCACATTGGAGTTGATACAGTGTCTGCATCAGTAACCTTTGGTATATTAAAGTAAGGAGCCTTACAGGCTTCAGAACTAAAGCAGACAGTCAGTCATGCAAGGGTATCCATGTAAACAGAATGAAAGGCACGATAACTGGACACATGCTGATTACTGCATATTCTACAACACCCATTGAGAAAAGAGGAAAGGAGGTCTGTTATTGTTCAAAGGTCAGTCAAAAAGACCCTTAATGATTTCAGATCCTTCAAATCATTCTAACTACAGGAACTTCATTTTGTGGCAACATTTCTGATGGATCAAGTCCTATTAATGTTGCCACAATAAAGCTCCTCACAATAAGACATTTTGGTTTTCAAATACATGGACCCATTTACATTTGCAGAAAGAATAGTCTAGCTCTCAATCAAAAAAATATAAGAAATAAGAATCCATTCCGGAATCCAGTCCACTCCCTCAATGGCTTGGTGATTCTGTATGGTGCCAGGTGGGAGTGTGTGTAAGATTGTGGGTGCGTGCATGTGTGTACTGCATACCGTTGGAATCGTGTGTTGTTACACATTGCTTTTGGCAGTCCAGCTCTTTGGCAGCTGGGAGCCTGACTCTGTCTGAAGAGGTGTAAGTGGTCTGGGAGTCACCAGTAGAAAGAGCGGGACAGAAAGTTAGCCGCAGTGCCTATCCAGCCTGCTCCGTCCTGCCCTGTGCCCACGCGGGTCACAGCCTTGTCTGGCTCCTGGGACGGGCTCTCCTCCTCTGGAAGATAGTCTGGAAGATCCACATTCTGCTCCACTGCTACCGAACCATCCTCTGGGAATGGGATGATTACCTATACAGCAAAAGGAAGTGCTCAATTCAATGTGCACCACAAGGTAGATGATATTCCTGGCATTCAAGTTCAAGGACCATAGTATTTGAATTTAGATTCTGATTAGATACCAAACTCCTTTTTGTAAGCGTTGTCCTTCAGATAAGATAATTCCTTAATATTTGTAAAAACATTCTCTGAGAATTAAATTGACAGACTAGAAAATAACAGAGATTCAACCAAGGCTCTGTTAAGACAACAGAAACATAAAACTGGAAATTAATTCAGAAAGACAAACCTCATTTCCATCCTCTCCCCTGACCACCTGTTGAGCTTTCATTACTTCAGTTGATGCGATGGCAGAACCCAGAGCCTACAGAGATGGCAGAGATTTGATTTAACAACGACACACATCAGCCATGATTCCCTCCTCCCTCCCCAGAATGCGTTGTTACAGGGCCGCAGGTTGTTTAACTCACCTTAAATCTCGTGGACATACATTTAACATCTGTCCAAGGAATAACGAGGAACAATTGTTCCGGTGTGCAGATTTTTCAAAGTTGGCTATTTGGACAAGTCAAGATTTCGCAGGGTGTGCACCTACACCTGGCATCTTTCAACTTTGGGAAGGGGAGTTTTGCCCCATACACTTGCAGAGAGAGTTGGGTTGAGCTACCAAAGAGGATCCATCCAGTTTCTGCCACTCACTCTAGTGTTACATCTCATATCTCCACCCATCTAATCAAGTAGCTGCAAGATATTGGCTCTGGGTTTCCGAGATTAGACTCACCTCTGCTCTCCTCCATAGAATATGCTGTAATAGGACAGACAGAATGTGACTAACCTCTGCCTTCAGGTCTGAGCGGATTCTGATGACGCACCTCTTAACGGCCATCTGGAATGTGAAGCTGATGACACCTCGGATCTTCAACAGGGCCTCTTCACAAAGGCTCCTCCGGCTCTGGAGGAGATGAATGTGAACAACTGTAAAAACTCAGCTTACATCAGGTAGTGGACAACCAGAACTGTCACCTTAGCTAATAACTATAGCATAATCTATTACAGAACCCATAATGCTATGTGTAACATATCAGGTTTTAACATATTCAGTTTTATCTTATCAAATAAGTTACTTGAGCTAGCATGGTGTGCCGTCTCCTTATCAATATACTTATTGACCAGTATGGGGGCACTCACAGAGTCATCCAGGCCATCTATGTGGAGGACCACTGTTTTGGCCTGCTTGTTGGTGGAGCCCAGGAAGAACTGGGCCTTGCGTCTGCAGGAGGGCTCCGCTGGCTTGTCTGCATCAACACTGTTAGAGGCCTGGAGGAGTTCATAGATTACTGAGGCCAGCAGTTTGGTCTCTCCCGGGGTGGTTGTCCTAAGGGGGAAAGGGAAGGAAGATTTTAGTCATAGTCTCAAAATAGTGTTAACGTACTGGCTCTTAAAGGCCCAATGCAACCGTTTTTATCCCAATATCAACACATTTCTGGGTAACAATTAAGTATCTTACTGTGAATGTTTTTATTTAAATTGTCAAAATAAATTGCTCTTTGCATAGAAGTGATTTAAGTATACATTTTCCTAGGACTGTCTGGGAGTGGTCTGAGTGGGGAAAACTAAAAACATAACTGTTATTGATATAAACATGTCATTCCTCTATTATACTTATGCTAAAATGTTTATTTTATTCTACTGAGCCATTTACTTTATGTTGGTATTTTTATTTCTTATTGTTTTTGCATTGTCAGAAGAAACCTGCAAGTTTCACATTTTTTAAACCTTCAGACAATTGAGACATAGATTGTGCCTTTGAACACGGTATGGTAGTAGGTGCCAGGCACACCAGTTTGAGTGGGTCAAGAACTGCAACGCTGCTGGGTTTTTCCATGCTCAACAGTGTCCTGTGTGTATCAAGAACGGTCCACCACCAAAAGGACATCCAGCCAACTTGACACAACTGTGGGAAGCATTGGAGTCAACATGGGCCAGCAACCCTGTGGAACACTTTCAACACCTTGTAGAGTCCATGCCCTGACGAATTGAGGCTGTTCTGAGGGCATAAGGCGGTGCCACTCAATATTAGGAAGGTGTTCCTAATGTTCTGTACACTCAGTGTACATTACAGCAAGTTATGATAGTCAATTGAAACAATTGCAAACTTCAGTGAACTCATTTGAACAGAGTTTTGTTGGGAATTTGTTTTGTAAAGTATTCCATAACTGTGGTGAGTTAAAACTAAAGGCGGATTTACCAAACTTTGTAGAGACAAGCGGGAACTCAAGAGTTAACAAACCTTGCAAACGGGTTTGGTATCTCATATTTTTTATATTTCAACAGGGAAGTGAGGTATGTTGGAAGCTTGTGGACCAGAGCTTTGTAAACAAGGGAGTAATGAAGTGATCTATGGGACTTTAGTGAGGTCCAGCCGGCTAATAAAACTTATTGGCAGAGAGGTTTGGAACTCTTTCTTATTCGTCTATCAACTAATTAGGCCGGCCAAATCTCCATCCCACAAAAACAGGCTGAAATTTCAACCTCAGTGTGGAAATATACACTGAACAAAAAAAATAAACGCAACATGTAAAGTGTCCCATGTTTAATGAGCTGAAATTAAAGATGCCTGAAATGTTCCATACACACGAAAAGGTTGTTTCTCTCAAATTGTGCACAAATGTGTTTACATCCCTGTTAGTGAGCATGTCTCCATTGCCAAGATAATCCAGCCACCTGCGAGGTGTGGAATATCAAGAAGCTGATTAAACAACATGATCATTACACAGGTGCACCTTGTGATGGGGATAATAAAAGGCCACTCTAAAATGTGCAGTTTTGTCACACAACACAATGCCACAGATGTCAAGTTGAGGGAGAGTGCAATTGGCATGCTGATTGCAGAAAATTCCAACAGAGCTGTTGCCAGAGAATTTAATGTTAATTTCTCTACCATAAACCGCCTCCAATGTTGTTTTAGAGAATTTGGCAGTACGTCCAACCGGCCTCAACCACAGACCAAGTGTAACCACGCCAGCCCAAGACCTCCACGTCCGGCTTCTTCACCTGTGGGATCGTCTGAGACTAGCCACCCGGAGAGTTGTTGAAACTGCGGGTTTGCACAACCAAAGAATTTTAGCACAAACTGTCAGAAACCGTATCAGAGAAGCTCATCTGCATGCTTGTTGTCCTCATCAAGGTCTTGACCGGACTGCAGCTCGGAGTTGTAACCGACCTCAGTGGGAAAATGCTTACCTTCAATGGCCACTGGCATGCTGGAGAAGTGTGCTCTTCACGGATCAATCCTGGTTTCAACTGTACCGGGCAGATGGCAGATGCTGTCGTGTGGGCGAGCGGTTTGCTGATGTGAACATTGTGAACAGAGTGCCCGATGGTGGCAGTGGGGTTTTAGTATGGGCAGGCATAAGCTATGGACAGCGAACACAATTGCATTTTAAATCAATGGCAATTTGAATGCAGAGATACTGTGACAAGATCCTGAGGCCCATTTTTGTGCCGCCATCACCTCGTTTCAGCATGATAATGCACTGCCCCATGTCGCAAGGATCTGTACACAATTTCAATTGACTGATTTCCTTATACGAACTGTAACTCTGAAATGGTTGCATGTTGCGTTCATATTTTTGTTCAGCATATAAAACACAGAAAATCACGTTTTTGAATGTACTGGGCCTTTAACTGTGAGACCCAAGCAAAATTGCAAATGCGTTTTTGCAACACAAAAATACATCTAGCTCAGAATGTTTGTTTCTCTATTTATTTTATGCATAATCACTACATCTTAGAGAAGACAGAACACTCAAAATGCTACTTATAGAAACATCTGGGTCTAAGGAGATGAACTATGTAATGTTTGACATGAGTTTAGGACCTGTTGCATTTTGCAACCGTGTGTCTCACACGGAAAAAGAAGAGATGCAAAGAAACATTTGCAAAGAATAAAAAATATTTTCTATTTGATAATGATATCAACAGAGAAGATGAGTGAGACAAGACCATCATGGTTTGGGCTTCCGCAAGGGCCATATACTCACAATTGCATGACATTCTGAAGACTTAACATCATCCCAAGCTCTCCCCTCATTTTCTCCCTGTTTTGATGGCATTCTGTGAGGTAGCGCACAGCCTGAAGGGGACACAATCACAATTTAGGAACATAAGAAATGCATTCATCCCACAGCAAAATTACATTTCCACATCCAAGGTTAAGGAGCATGGTATTTGAATTAAGATTACGATTAGAGACAGACAAGTCACTTCAGTAACCAGGTGCATTGACCAGCTAGGCCCGACTGTCTGCAGTGCACTACTAGTTTTTCATGCAAATTTTTTCACGAGAAGTACTGCACCAAATAGCTTAGCTAGATTATAAAATTGCACAACTAAGACGTCCCTGGAAAAAAACTTCAAAGTTAATGATAGATTTCTTGATCTTAGATTAATTCAGACTATTTTGAGGAAGTCTTACTATGTTGTTGCAACGGTGGCTCAAGAGGGACAGTAATATTGCAGCTTTTTTCTTGTTTTTCCAAGTGAAAGTCTTTAGGGAGTACGCCTAGCGAGATCTGCTAGTAGCAAACCAAACTTATGTATGCAGACACCTTTAGAACGCAATGCATCCACTACTTGGGGCCTTACCAGGAGTGCTGAGTAGACAACCTGGGGGTTGGGGTGGTCCAGAAAAAGGATGAGTCCCGGTAAGCAACCTTGGTCCTGAACGATGGCTCTTCTGTTCATGAGATCTGCAGCAAGATGCTTCAGCTGGTTCACCACAGCCAAAGCGTCTGGCTCCCCACTCATGATGCTGCCTCTTACAGACCCATGCAAGACTGAATCGACTGAGGGAGGAAACATGTCATCTGCTGCTGTTAAATGTCTTAGGTAACTCAATAGTAAGTTTAGTACTCTAGCTACTGTAACCCTAGTATGGAGCTAGATAGCTACATTCCTTAGAACAACAGTGTATGCCTTACTCCAATATAAATAATGTGTGTTTAGTAGACATACAGTGTCTTCAGTAAGTATTCTCACCCCTTGACTTTTTCCACATTTTGTTGTGTTACAACCTGAATTTGAAATGGCTTAACTTGAGATTTAGTGTCACTGATCTCCACACAATACCCCATAATGTCAAAGTGTAATTATGTTTTTAGAAATGTTTACAAATGAATAACAAATTAAAAGCTGAAATTTCTTGAGACATTAAGTATTCAACCATTCTGTTATGGCAAGCCTGAATAAGTTCAGGAGTAAAAATGTGCTTCACAAGTTACATAAGTTGCATGGACCCACTCTGTATGCAATAATAGTGTTTAACATTCTTTTTTTATGACTACCCCATACTGTACCTAAGACATACAGGTAATTGTAAGTCAAGAAGTGAATTTCAAGCACAGATTCAACCAAAGAACAGGGAGGTTTTCCAATTATTTCCAAAGAAGGGCACCTATTGGTAGATGGGTAAAAAAAAAGCAGACATTGAATATCCTTTTGAGCATGGTGCAGTTATTAATTACACTTTGGATGATATATTAATACACCCAGTCACAAAAAAAAGAAAGTTACTGCCGCCCTTCTTAACTCAGTTGATGGAGAGGAATGAAATCATTCAGGGATTTAAAACAGAGTTTAATGGCTGTGATAGGAGATTACTGAGGATGGATCAACAACATTGTAGTTACTCCACAATACTAACATGAATGACAGAGTGAAAAGAATAAAGCCAGTACATAAAAAATATTCCAAAACATGCACCCTGTTTGCAATAAGGCACTAACTGCTAATAATGAGGCAAAGAAATTAACTTTTTGTTTGGAATACAAAGCGAGGCAAATCTAACAACATATCACTGATTGTATCACTAAATATTTTCAAGCATGGTGGTGGCTGCATCATGTTGGGCATGCTTGTCATCAGCAAGGACTAGGGAGTTTTTTAGGATAAAAAGTGATGAACTTGGTTTAAGTCACCTTTCAGCAGGACAATTACTTAAAACACAAGGCTTACCAAGATGACATTGAATGTTCCCGAGTGGCCTAGTTACAGATTTGACTTAAATCGGCTTGAAAATCTATGTCAAGACTTAAACATGGGTGTCTATCAATGATCAACAACCAACTTAACAGAGTTTGAAGAATTTAAAACAAATAATTAGTACAATCCAGGTGTGGTCTTAAAGACTTAACATTACCCAAGAAAGACACAGCTGTAATCGCTGCCAAATGTGATTCTAACTCAGGTGGTTGAATAAGATGGTGTTTAATTCTCCATTAATAAAAAAAAATTAAAAAAAATACGAATTTTTCTTCCACTTAGACAGAGTATTTTGTGTAGATCATTGACAAAAAAAATTATGAAATCAATTTTATTCCCACTTTGTAATAACAAAATCTGGAAAAAGGGGTGTAAATCATTTCTGAAGACACTGTCCCTATAAAAAGGTGCGTACTAAACCGTTTGGAAATTATTTCTCGCTGATATGAAAGATCATTCCTAATAATAAATGTTAAGATTGGGCATCGGTGCTCCTAGCAAAACTTCCCCCGTACAGAAGGCGCCTTCGTCCAATGAGTCTTGTGTAATGGAACTGTTTGGTTAAGGGCTATCAACGTGTTTGGAGGACAGGCGAGTGAGTTGTTAACATATGAGCGTGGAAAATATAGCTAGCCTAACGTTAGTACATTTATTTCACCATTGTTTTGCATGCAATTACAACAGTATTTAGCAAAACAAGGGATAAAAACACTGAACACCGCTAACATCTCTAGTTAGCATTGCCAGCTAGCTAACATTTTCTAGCAAAACAGCCGCATACCTTCAAATAAATGGCTCTTCCGACCAGCACAATGTGCACACAGCGTCCGAGAAAGACAGCATGAAGCAAATCCAACTGGTGAAATAACACATGTAGCCAAAAGCTTTTTTCAAATGTTATTCCATTACAAAAATCTGGTTTTCGGCAAGCCACAAACAGGACTTTTTTTCCTTGGTGAGCAGGGTCGTCAGTAGTTAACGCAACCACACAGTTATAAACCGTGCCTTTTTTTAAATGTCTTCTTAAAATCTAGAGCTAACATTAACCACACTGCTAACTTTAAATGAAGACAAAAAAGTACATTTTTGTTTTCATATAATTTTTTTAGGATATATAAATTGTTACGGTATTTTGACTTTGTGGATGTGTTGTCGAGGCGGCCACTCTCCACTATAACCGTCTCTGATTGGTCGTTGGAGACAACATGCCATTCAGCTGCATTGTTCTTGAAGTGAAAGAGCCGACGCCCTGTGCTTGATGTCAGATGTTGGGCTTGTTAGAAGCGGATAGTGCAGCCGACTGCCGACGGACTAATCTGCAAATCACCTGCCATTATAAATTGCTTCTCATTATTATTTGTAGATCAGTCAGTCACATGATACATCTATATTCTCTCATTCAGTACTGTATGGTGCTGCCTGACAAATGCATAGTTACATGTTTTTAATGTTGTGGCTATTGTAATCGGTTCAAGGAAAACAAGTGGGCTCAGACATCGAAATAATATTTTTTTGGGTCCAAGGTTCCTTAAAGGATGTTCAAATCAAAGTTTATTTGTCACGTGCGCCAAATACAACAGGTGTAGACCTTACAGTGAAATGCTTTCTTACAGGCCCTAACCAACAGTGCAATTTTTAAGTAAAAAATAGGTATTAGGTAAGTATAGATAAGTAAAGAAATGAAAAAAAACAGTGAAAAAACATTTATATTTTTTTACTTTATTTATTTCACCTTTATTTAACCAGGTAGGCTAGTTGAGAACAAGTTCCCATTTACAACTGCGACCTGGCCAAGATAAAGCAAAGCAGTGCAACACAAACAACAACACAGAGTTACATATGGAATACACAAACATACAGTCAATAATACAGTGGAAAAAAGTATATATACAGTGTGTGCAAATGAGGTAGGATAATGGAGGTAAGGCAATAAATAAGCCATAGTGACGAAATAATTACAATATAGCAATTAAACACTGGAGTGATAGATGTACAGAAGATGAGTGTACACGTAGAGATACTGGAGTGCAAAGGAGCAAAAATAAATAAAATAGATAACAGTATGGGGATGAGGTAGTTGAATGGGCTATTTACAGATAGGCTATGTACAGGTGCAGTGATCTGTGAGCTGCTCTGACAGCTGGTGCTTAAAGCTAGTGAGGGAGATATGAGTCTCCAGCTTCAGTGATTTTTGCAGTTTGTTCCAGTCATTGGCAGCAGATACCTGGAAGGAAAGGCGTCCGAAGGAGGAATTGGCTTTGGGGGTGACCGGTGAAATAAACCTGCCGCACGCACTGCCCTCTTTAGTGCCTTGCGGTCGGAGGCCGAGCAGTTGCTGTACCAGGCAGTGATGCAACCAGTCAGGATGCTCTCTTTTGCAGCTGTAGAACCTTTTGAGGATCTGAGGACCCATGCCAAATCTTTTTAGTTTCCTGAGGAGGAATAGGCTTTGTCGTGCCCTCTTCACGACTGTCTTGGTGTGTTTGGACCATTCTAGTTTGTTGGTGATGTGGACACCAAGGTACTTGAAGCTCTCAACCTGCTCCACTACAGCCCCGTAAATGAGAATGGGGGCGTGCTCGGTCCTCCTTTTCCTGTAGTCCACAATCATCTCCTTAGTCTTGGTTACGATGAGGGATAGGTTGTTATTTTGGCACCACCCGGCCAGGTCTCCTCCCTATAGGCTGTCTCGTCGTTGTCGGTGATCAGCCCTACCACTGTTGTGTCGTCTGCAAACTTAATGATGGTTTTGGAGTCGTGCCTGGCCACGTGGTCGTGAGTGAACAGGGAGTACAGGATGGGACTGAGCACGCATCCCTGAGGGGCTCCAGTGTTGAGGATCAATGTGGCAGATGTGTTGCTACCTACCCTCACCACCTGGGGGTGGCCCGTCAGGAAGTCCAGGATCCAGTTGCAGAGGGAGGTGTTTAGTTCCAGGATCCTTAGCTTAGTGATGGATGTTGTATATTTATCCCCTAGTCTTGCAATTAAATCAGGGGGGCATCACAGATTATCTTTATATTTTGCCTCAAATCGAATATGGCGTCCGAAATCCTACATGGGTGCCATAATAACATTTGATGGTGGGTAAATGATCTGTAAGTAGGAATTGTGTACAAAACACTATAAATACTGTTAGTGTACATACATTTTATTCTGAATCCAATATGGCCAACATGATTACACTAAAACACCTCCTGCATATAAATAGCCCTTATTAATTTTGTATTGTGTTATTCTGTCTGTCAAAGGGTTTCATAACACTCTTGGTATATCTAGGACCATGAATGGTACTGCCATGCCTCCCTTGCTTGAATAACCAAAAAAGCCAACAATTTTTTCAATGCGTGTTCATATTTTTATCTCATTCACACACTTACAGCATATCAACAATGGGCAATTGCACAAAATATAATAACAAGCCTTTCATGACACAAGTATCAATCAATCAAATGTAATTTATAAAGCCCTTTTTACATCAGCCGATGTCACAAAGTGCTGTACAGAAACCCAGCCTAAAACCACAAACAGTAAGCAATGCAGATGTTGAAGCACAGTGGCTAGGAAAACCTACCTAGAAATGCCAGAACCTAGGACAAAACCTAGAGAGGAACCAGGCTCTGAGGGGTGGCCAGTCGTCTTCTGGCTGTGCCGGGTGGAGATTATAACAGAACATGGCCAAGATGTTCAAACGTTCATAGATGACCAGCAGGGTCAGATAATAATAATCACCATGGTTGTAGAGGGTGCAACAGGTCAGCACCTCAGGAGTAAATGTCAGTTGGCTTTTCAAAGCCGATCATTCAGAATTAGAGACAGCAGGTGCGGTAGAGAGAGATTGCAAAAAACAGCAGGTCCGGGACACGGTAGCACCTCCAGTGAACAGGTCAGGGTTCCATAGCCGCAGGCAGAACAGTTGAAACTGGAGCAGCAGCATGACCAGGTGGACTGGGGACAGCAAGGAGTCATCAGTACACAGAAGTGTAACCAAGTTACAGGAAAGTAACCGTAATACAACAGTCAGCTACTCTAGTAGTGTATATGTACAGCCCTCTTTTATCCACTAAAACAAAGTGTGAAAGGCTGATTCAAAGTCTTTGAGGTGCCCAGGACATGACCCACTGGGCAAAAACAGATAAAATCAATGTTGTTTCCAAATAATTTCAACCCCCAATATTAAATGTGATGATGTTGATTCAACGTGGAAAACTGATTGGATTTTTTAAAAAGTAATGTAAAAGTAATTCCCAATGTATGGGAATTTCATCTTTTTTTCACCCAACTTTAACCTACATCCAATGACATGGTGACATCTTTTGTTGATTTCACATTGAATTCACATTAGTTGACAACCAAATATAATCAAAACTAGATGTTGAACTGACATCTGCCCAGTGGGGAGTGTGTCCTATCAGGGTAGCCAGTGGTGGTTGTAGTTCTGGGGTTTGACCAGCTTGCACAGCTAACTGGTCAAGCTGCAGTAAAAAGGGCAGTATCTTTCCTGTAAGACTGGGTGGGTATTGGGGCTGATCAGTTTCCATTTCTATAGTTCGGTATAGGCAGTTAGTAGATGCAGCTTGCATGCCAATGAGACCCATTGACACTCTGGAATGTTATCCCAGCCTGAATTATGCTGGGGATACTCCAGTTGTGGAATGGTTGGTTGTCTGTGAAGGAAAGTCTGTGAAAGGGCTGTCACAAACAGACTTGTTTTTAAATCTTTCCAATGCCTAGTAACCTTTATTTAACTAGGCAAGTCGGTTAAGAACAAATTCTTATTTACAATGACGGCCTACCCCGGCCAAACCCAGACGACGCTGGGCCACTTGTGCACCGCCCTATGGGACTCCCAATCGCACCTCTTGCACTGAGATGCAGTGCCTTAGACCACTGCGCCACTCGGGAGCCCTAATTGGCCTGTGGGTGGAGTTTTTTATGTTGAATGTGGCAAAAAGTCCTGCAGGTCACGTCCTATGTATTTCTTTATATTTCTTTGGAAGTCGGGTAGGATTATAATTTGGCCGATATTAACTGTGGGTGGTTGGCATTGATTACGGACTGGAGCACACCCAGCAGTAGATGTGGAGAGTGACAGAACCTGTGAGGGTGACCTCAGGTTACTTAGAGGTTAGTTAGTGTAGCGAGGCCATTAAAATAACATCAAATTGATCAGAAATACAGTGTAGACATTGTTAATGTTGTAAAGGACTATTGTAGCTGGAAACGGCTGATTTTTTATGGAATATCTACATAGGCGTACAGAGGCCCATTATCAGCAACTATCACTCCTGTGTTCCAATGACACATTGTGTTAGCTAATCCAAGTTTATCATTTTAAAAGGCTAATTGATCATTAGAAAACCTGTTTGCAATTATGTTAGCACAGCTGAAAACTGTTGTGCTGATTTAAAGAAGCAATAAAACTGGCCTTCTTTAGACTAGTTGAGTATCTGGAACATCAGCATTTGTGGGTTCAATTACAGGCTCAAAAAGGCCAGAAAAAAAACTATTTAACAAACTATTTAATGAAGCTGCCAGTTGAGGACTTGTGAGGCGTCTGTTTCTCAAACTGGACACTAATGTACTTGTCCTCTTGCTCAGTTGTGCACCGGGGCCTCCCACTCCTCTTTCTATTCTGGTTAGAGCCAGTTTGCGCTGTTCTGTGAAGGGCGTAGAACACAGCGTTGTACGAGATCTTCAGTTTCTTGGCAATTTCTCGCATGGAATAGCCTTCATTTCTCAGAACAAGAATAGACTGCTGAGTTTCAGAAGAAAGGTCTTTGTTTCTGGCCATTTTTAGCCTGTAATCGAACCCACAAATGCTGATGCTCCAGATACTCAACTAGTCTAAAGAAGGCCAGTTTTATTGCTCCTTTAATCAGAAAATTTTTCAGCTGTGCTAACATAATTGCATAATTCTAATGATCAATTAGCCTTTTAAAATTATAAACTTGGATTAGCTAACAATGTGCCATTGGAACACAGGAGTGATGGTTGCTGATAATGGGCCTCTGTACGCCTATGTAGATATTCCATTACATTAACAATGTCTACACTGTATTCCTGATCAATTTGATGTTATTTTAATGGACAAGAAATTAGCTTTTCTTTCAATAACAAGGACATTTCTAAGTGACCCCAAACTTTTGAACAGTAGTGTACATTTGAAGATGATCCCTGGGCTTTGATGGACAGTAAAATGTTGCAGAGGAGGTGGAACTGATCAAGCATGGTGCACAAAGACCACTGTCACAGTCAATCCCCAGCCACCATAAACAATTACATACAGCAAGTTTTACAATCCTAAAGTGCCTCGTTTGCCATGAATGGCATGTTTCCTTATAGCGATGTTAGGATTACTGCAGTTTCCCAGACCAATGCATGAGTCACCCCAGCATGAGAGATCATTCTTCACATGCAACTCCAGTTCAGGTGACACATGATGGTCTGGCCAGCCATGGTTGGTGGCAAAATAGATACATATGAGACCAATGCACCGCAGAAATGTCCAAATGGCCTTCTGGCGTGTGGCAGTCCAGTTCCATGGTGTCTCTGTCTCTAGTAACCGCTTGAGGGGAGGACTGATGGTTAAGTGGGCCTATCGCAGAATGTTCTGGGAGATTTAGGATGGCATTGGTATTGGAGAGGTGCAATTCCTACGACATGTGAAGGCCCACTCAGTTGATGGCATTTCTTGTCAATGAGTGTCAGGTTGTGTCGATTCATTGTGGCCTGATACGCTTGTCATGTGTGGTTGCATTCTCCCCATACAACATAATGTCACCAAATCAACATATACGGCAACTCCAGGGCAGACAGCTAGGATGGTGGACATAATTGTTTGGAAAAAGCGATGTGCCAGCTTAACCCGAGCAAATGCAGTGAGCCAGTGGTAGGTCATGTTGGATTCAGGCAGATGTATTGGAGGTGACTTAAGAGCCCAATCCTGGAGGTGCAAGTTATACCACAGTGGGGGCAAGTTGTAGAGCTAGGGAGAGAGTGTCAGAGTCCAGGGTTGGATAATTGTTCCTTTCGTTGGAGCCTCCCAGTTGCCTCATTGATCCTCAAAGAAGCTTGTGACATGAAATGCTTGGACTTGCCATGCCAAGCAGTCTGCCTTTTTATATATCTAGACAAATATGTTTGAGTGTATATGGTGGCCCTTTTGGATTCCTAACATAGTTGAAGTACACAAAAATATTGAGTACAGGTACACAAATCAACAAAACAAATCTAATTTAAAACATGCACATATACAGGTGATTAAACAACCATTTAACAGTATTAGCAGTAGCAGCCATATTGAATGAATAAAATCTAGTGGGGGCTCCTAACATATTTGCAAGACTAGGGGCTGAACATGTAACAATCCACAGAGGAACCTTTGAATTTGTCTGGGCCCACTTGCCTTAGAGCTGATTGCAATAACCACAACATCAACACGTGTAACTGTATGCATCTGCTGTTGTCAGGGAGGACCATGCAGCACTGAATGAAAGCAAAGTTCATAAATATTCATAGTTGATATTTACACCTATTGTATCTGTGTGCTTACAGGTCTATATTCCCAAAATGGTCCATATTCCCAAAATGCTTAATATATCCTAATGCTGTGTGTGTATATCTATCAATTGAACCACTTTTTTTGTAGTAAAATATTTGTTTACAACCATCCATTTCATATGTGGAAGAACTTAGAGATATGGGAAAAAGTCAGACAAAAACTAAAGTCCTTTTTGAGGATGGATCTCTAGATCTGTATTAATGGCAGACCTCTACAAAGTGATATGTTGATACAATAAAACCACAGATCAAAGGGAAACCTTTATCAGTATCTTTAATAAAAAAATAAAATCATGCCTTTGCACTCTTATTTATCCCTGCTCTATGCAAAACCCCAGATAGAATAGAACATTCTTTGTAGAACTGTAAAGAAGAACGTCTGGAGCTTTAAACTGGACAGGGGAAAATAAAGCAAAACGCATAAGTGACAAGTTGTTTTATTAATGAAAATGTAACTGCAACTGGCATGTATCAAAATATCAATTTGGCAAAGCTTTTCACAAAATAGTTTGCCACGCAAGTTCCTACCCAAAAATGACTTACATCAAAATGGTAAACAGTTTTATCAACAGTCTTGCAATAGTAACCAGAAAATACACATTTTTGCCATAATATGAAAAGCACCGGTTTTCATTCGATATACTGAAAGTCCAACCAGAGACACAATCGTGTCTTGTGTACAGAATCAAAAAACAATACCAAAAATAAATTAAATATGGAATGTTTTATGTTATGACTGTATCACTGTCTAATCTACTAATGCCAAGTCATTTCCTTTTCACACCAGAGGCAAACAGTCGGACAATGCATTGAGAGAAGACGATCGGATCGACCTTATTTAAAAAAAAAAAAAAAAAAAAAAAAAAAAAACTGGTTTGGTCACTTAGTTTTGTGCATAGTTTAAAGGTATCGGTTGCCATAGTTTAAAGGTATCTGTTGCCAGTCTTAAAAAGTTGTCTGTTTGCATTCTAGAAAGGGCTTCAACTCTCTAAAATAACATTGTAGATCATGGCACAGCCCTACCAGAGGCAGACCACCTAATATAAACTTTAATAAGTAGTCATGCTGTTTATACCCTCAACTCAGGTCATCTGTTACTAGTATGGAAGAGTGGTTATTCAAGTGTTGAAAGAATGTTAAGGCCATAAAAATAGAATCTAGATTCTATTTCTATGGTTAAGGCCACACGCATGCCCTGTTTCCCCATTACAAAACATTGTTATTAGGCTACGGTTAAATCCAACACTGTACACCATATCAGTAAAGAAATACATTGATTTCATACCACATCCAATGGACTTTTTTCACACAAGTAGTCTCTGAGCTGACTGACTATTGGGCCATAAAACCTGTTATAGTTCACAGTGCAAGGAGCAACGAACGGACCAAAACAGTCCTTTCAGGGCATTTGTGTTGTTCTGCAGTCAGATGTTTGTTCAGTATGTTGTCAACAGGACAAGTACTTCATGTGAGTGGTTATTCACATACAGTATGCGCTTACAGAACCAATGTTTAATTTGTGAAATGCAGCACAAAAGACGCTTGTAAACAGTCTTCAGAGGCAGCAGTGAAGTGGGCTCGTCACATTTCTCGTACGAGGAAGTATTACTATTAGTCTGAAATGCAGCAACACACAGATGTTGGTCTCATTCATTCAACATGAACCTCTCTCTTTGAATACAAGGTTTCCTCACTTTAAAAACATTAACAAAATGTTTGCAAATGGCACTTTAATCAGAAGGGTCTTGTTGAAAACATTCCCTTCAGGTCTCTGTTAAAAAGGTGACGTGTCAAATTAGTGATGTCAGAGCAGAACTACAGTACAAAATTAAATAAAAATACATACAGCAGAAGCAACATGAGGTATATATGTATTGCTCTATGTTAAAGTAAAGGGTCCAAATTCAATAAATTAAGTTAAATTACATAAAAAACAAAAACAGTGGTTAACCTAGATGCGGAGCGTGTGGCTGAGTTGCTGTGGTGCAGGGAGTGCTGGGTAATGTAGTTTGTCCAATGCGGAGATTCGTTTCACTCTTTCTCACCTCACCATGGGCACCAGTCACGCTTGGCATGTCATGACCCTTTGCTTCCCTGAGGTAATACTTTGGAGTTTGAGTCTTTGGTGGCAGGAGTTCTCTGTTCCTCTGAGGCCCTACTAGCGCTAGCCTCCTGCTTGTCCCTCCCCTCCTTCCAGCCTTGCTTGTTCAGGCTCAGGTGGCTCATCATGGTCTGGGACAGCCGTGTGTCGGAGAAGCGTGACCATTCCACAAACAGAGGCTCTACCACGTACGCCATGAAGCCTACAGGAGAAGACATCTCTCATTCAGAGCAAGTTCTGACAATAAGTCACACAATGCTGCTAAGGTCAGAAGCAGAAAAACTGAACCACAAGCAAATGTATAAATATTAAGTAGGAGCACATTTTAAATCATTGTCAGTAGCCTTGTCCGAGCCAGAATCGGCCAGACGCCAGGAGGATCTACTATGTCTGTAGCATGAGGCAGCTTGATGTACAAGTACACCCCTGGACAGGTCACTAAATCATAGTAAAATATAAATTAATCATATACTTAATTATATGCAGACTTAGATTAAGAGGGGTAACCTTACCAATCTGTATGTTGGCAACCGAGTTGGATTGCCTGTCACAGAGTGGGGTTACTTCAAGATTATGTTTACTCTCAATGTCACCTGATGAAAAGAAGAATTGGTTAATACTTAGTATATAAACCTCACTGTCACGCTTGGTTGCACTCTTAATAAACACCTGGATTAGGATTAGAGAGCATTAGCCCAGTACAGAGTTTCAGGGTACAGTACCTTGGTAGAAGAACTCCTCTGTCACTTTCTCGCTCCACTGTTTGCTGAGTTTCCACGGTCGGCAGGGGTTGCAAATGTCCGCACACTTCAGAGCCATCTTTACAAGGTCAATGAGGGAAACAGAGCGGAGACTCAGGAAAAGGACAACATATAACTCAGTTTGTCTCGGTCTCGCTCTTTCCTCTTCATCAACCACATGGACAATTCACTTTTATTGTTTCAAGCTGCACATTTCGCAACACTTCAGTCCCTCAGAGATTCACATGATCTCTTAATGCCACAAATCACATCACAACAGTTCAAAAGGGTGATGGATAGTACAGTCATTTATGCTGCTTTTGTTAGGTGGGAAACACCTTGCTCACCTGAAGGATAAAGTGTCGATGTCCTCCGTTAGTGAGGCAGAGGTCTCCCTTGTCCAAGTGTGTCCTGAACTCTGAAAGATAGTCATTCTGCCTGCTGATGTCCGTAGCCAGAATCAGGGATCCAAGCCGCTCCTCCATGTTCAATCTAAATGACAACATCCAATCGATATTTATTAGTATATACAGTAATGAAACAGTTATTTTCATAAACAAACTAAAAGGCCTTTTTTTACTGCAATGATGCAATGGGTGATTACACAAGTCTGAAGATACATTTAAATGAGCTAAATCTGGGGACTTCTAGTTAGTATTACACTACTGGTCAAATGTTTTAGAACACCTACTGATTCAAGGGTTTTTCTTTATTTTTTACAATTTTCTACATAGTAGAATAATAGTGAAGACATCAAAACTATGAAATAACATATGGAATCATGTAGTAACCAAAAAAGTGTTAAACAAATCAAAATATATTTTATATTTGAGATTCTTCAAATAGCCACCCTTTGCCTTGATGACAGCTTTGTACACTCTTGGTATTTTTCTCAACCAGCTTCATGAGGTAGTCACCTGGAATGCATTTCAATTAACAGGTGTGCCTTGTTAAGTTAATTTGTGGATATTCTTTCCTTCTTAATACGTTTGAGCCAATCAGTTGTGTTGTGACAAGGTAGGGGGGGTATACAGAAGATATCCCTATTTGGTAAAAGACCAAGTCCATATTATGGTAAGAACAGCTCAAATAAGCAAAGAGAAAGGACAGTCCATCATTACTTTAAGGTCAGTCAATACGGAACATTTCAAGAACTTTGAAAGTTTCTTCAAGTGCAGTCGCAAAAACCATCAAGCACTTTGATGAAACTGGCTTTCATGAGGACCGCCACAGGAATGGAAGACCCAGAGTTACCTTTGCTGCAGAGGATAAGTTCATTAGTTACCAGACTCAGAAATTGCAGCCCAAATAAATGCTTCAGAGTTTAAGTAACAGACACATCAACATCAACTGTTCAAAGGAGACTATGTGAATCAGGCCTTCATGGTCAAATTGCTGCAAAGAAACCACTACTAAAGGACACCAATAATAAGAAGAGACTTGTTTGGGCCAAGAAACACAAGCAATGGACATTAGACTGGTGGAAATGTGTCCTTTGATCTGATGAGTCCAAATTTGAGATTTTTGGTTCCAACCGCTGTGTCTTTGTGAGACGTGGTGCGGGTGAACGGATGATCTCCGCATGTGTGGTTCCCACCATGAAGCATGGAGGAGGAGATGTGATAGTGCTTTGCTGGTGACACGGTCTGTGATTGATTTAGAATTCAAGGCACACTTTACCAGCATGGCTACCACAGCATTCTGCAGCGATACGCCATCCCATCTGGTTTGCGCTTAGTGGGACTATCATTTGTTTTTCAACAGGACAATGATCCAACACACCTCCAGGCTGTGTAAGGGCTATTTGACCAAGGAGAGTGATGTGTTATTGACTGTACGTTTGTTTATCCCATGTGTAACTATGGGTTGTTTGTGTCGCACTGCTTTGCTCTATCTTGGCCAGGTCGCAGTTGTAAATGAGAACTTGTTCTCAACTGGCCTACCTGGTTAAATAAAGGTGAAATAAAAAATAAATAAAAAGATGGAGTGCTGAATCAGATGCCCTGACCTCAACCAAATTAAGATGAGTCAGACCACAGAGTGAAGGAAAAGCAGACAAGTGCTCAGCATATGTGGGAACTCCAAGACTGTTGGAAAAGCATTCCAGGTGAAGCTGGTTGAGAGAATGCCAAGTGTCCAAAGCTGTCATCAAGGCAAAGGGTGGCTATTTGAAGAATCTCAAATATAAATAGATTTTGATTTGTTTAACACTTTTTTGGTTACTACATGATTCCATATGTGTTATTTCATAGTCTTCACTATTATTCTACTATGTAGAAAATAGTAAAAATAAAGAAAAAAGCCTTGAATGAGTAGGTGTTCTAAAACTTTTGACCAGTAGTGTACATAAACTAAATGTCTTAGTGGATGTAGATGTAGTTAAATAGACTAGATCTGATCACTGGCAGTAATCACATGCATCTCATATAACCAAATCAAGCACATTACATAGCGATCCTAATCCAATCAAACTTTTTTTCACAGCACACATCAAAACACCAGATTTGAGAAAACTAAATTCAGAGGATGGCCTCTCATTCTCTGTATCCAGTAACAAAACAAAAATGTGTGTCTCTCTACAGGTGCTACGTGTCTCTCTCTCTCTCCCTAAGGGGACAAATAAAGTTCTTTAAAAAATGTAATATAGCAGGTGCCCTGTCTGTGAACTGACCTGTCTTCAGTGGGGAGGTGGGACAGCAGATCTGATTCGCGGAGCAGGCCCACCGCAGACTTCCAGTGGTGATTCTCCAAAACTGAGCTATTCTACAACATGGCAAACACAACCAAAAAATACTTGTATTACTCATTACAGAGGTCAATATATTGTACATGGGCTAGTTGATGTCTGATGCCAGCTATTAACATGTCATTCAACATTTTGATGGAAAACTACATCAGCATTTTATCCATCAGATACTCAAATAATGACGAGTAGAGAGAGAGAGAGTAGAGTAGTACTTTATTGATCCCAGTTTGGGAAATTGTTTAATCACCACAAGCATCAGCATTGAGCCCATGCGTTATTTCCAGTATAGGGCCTTACCTTGTACAGTGCTGCTAGGTAATGGTCCGTTTTGATGAGGAAAGGCTGGTTGACACCCGGATGGTCCAGATCATGGGTGGCAGCAGCCAGCAGACCCAGCAGGAGATCACAGGAGGTCAGAGTCTCAGCAAGCTGCAAACACACAGAACCCTCCTCATCAGACTCCTCACGAAGAGTCACAGTTGGAACAAACCTCTCCAGGTGTACTTGTAGATTCATATTATTTTACTGAAGGATACAAGCTCAAATGTCTTACCAAAATCTACACATCCTTCTACAAATTAAAACAAACAAACACAAACACGCATACAGGGTTTCGAGTATCGATATACTTTATGACCTTATTCTTGCAGAGCATATAATTCAGGTGAAGATGAGCAATTTGTTAGTGGTAAACCATGTCAGTTTTTCTCACCTTGGGCTCCTGCAGGTAACAATACATGGCCTGAGTCACATCTGCAGCGTGGACTGAATTGTGGTAGGGGTTCTGGCAGCGGTAGTCCTCTTGAATCATGACTAATAACACAAACACATTGGTTATTCAGTTAATTTGCAGATGGTTTCAACTACGCATCACCACTTCATTCAAGTAGATAATATTGGGTTTAAATAAATCCATGTCCCAATGCAATATGGTGTATTTAATCATTTCAAAATGTATGTATGTCCATACCTAAAAATCTTCTAAGTTTAACCATGTCCAACTGGAAGAGCTCAATTAACCCATAAGTGTTGAATAAGTGAAAGGTCAGGTTGACGAGGCTGTTCCCTGTCAGAAAGCAGAACAGATACAATTAATTAGCAAATGCATAATAAAACTACAGTTTGTAATAACAGAGACACATAGTAATAGTCTTACTCTTTAATCTAAAGTTGAACTCCAACCACATTTAATTAGTCTGACTAGCAAAACGCCATCCACAACAAAATCACATTTCATTCTCCAAATTTATACAAACTATTACGTTCAATGACTGAACATTCTCCAAATAGAAATGGAGAGCAATATGTGTCAAGGTGAGCCATGTATTGCATCTGCAATTCTTAAACAGCAGAGGGCAACAATCACCTAGGAAAACAACGTACCGTTCGTAAGTCTGTCAAACAGGAAAATGTCAAAGTTCCAGTTTCCAACCTTCTGCAGCAATAACTGAAACATATGAAATATTATACAGTTAGGCCTGCTCAGTGATACTACAACACTAACATCTACAGAAAATATGTACTGTTGCTAGATAGATTGGCAGTGGCACTGACCTTGGCTTGACCTGTGAAGTCATCGTCAAGGATGTAGCCTAGAGGGTTGGAGGCTGGGATGCCGTGAAAGAACCGTGACGAGTGGAGGTACCTCTGAAAGCTCAGCAGCCTGCGGACATTCCTGGCAGACACAGGCCGCGCAGCCTCAGGCCGGGCTATGGAAACAAGTACAGCACCATTTACATTAGCTATGGTTGAAATGCAGTGACTTTCTTTTAAAGCTAAGCCAAGTTTATATAGCTAACAACTGAATACATTTCAAGTAAGAGTAACATCATGCTTTTTTGCATTATCTTTCAAGAAGATTTCAGGAGATTTCCATCTTTTCTTTCTTTTCCATAGTCTATTTTCAAGTTGCAGTTAGCTAGCTAGGTCACATGTTATAACAAACACCAGGATTTTGCTTTTTGAGCTCTAGAACACTGAAAAGTTTTCATAGAAATTATATCACAGAATTCCATACTCTTCATCTGCTTGTAAAACAAAGGAATGTACACTCTCTGTATTAAAAGCATAGCACTGCATATCAAATCAGGACAACGTAAAATACACACCAATACAATAAGAAATTTGATGATGATTACAATAAGTCAATAACAAATCGGGATGATACTGTTAGTTGGTTTGTTGTACTAACATCAATATACAACAGATGCATTTCACAGAGAGTAAATAACCTATGTTTACTGTGAAACTTTTTGAAAAGACAAAAGAAGACTACCAAGGCAATTCAAACAGTGAGTAGCCCTAAAATTCCATCTGCACGGACAGAGGACAAACACATTTTGGATTTGAGCCTGCCATGCCGTGGCCACCCCCACCACTGTGACTAGTGCAAAGGGGTGTGAGTGTGCAGACATGCTGCTGACACAGCGGTCCATTCTCCAGCCAGCTGGCAGCCCACCAATCTCAGTCCTGCACTGTCAACGCACACTCACCAACCATGGCAGACTAGCAAGCCTCAAATAGCCTTTTGCAGCAAACTAGCATTCTAGAAAATTATTTTAAAGATCAAGGCACCTACAGACAAGAGCCAGAACAAATTAATGTCTAATGTCTAACAGGCGATGGTCCCCAAAATTCTAAAATGCAATATCGATTGCTGGAAAATGTTGCAGTCAGCAAACACAATACATAAGATCACATCAATAGGACAGCCAGCTGGATGGCTTCCATTTATAAATCTGTTAGAGACACTTTGAACAATGGTCTTTTTATAGACCTTTTCAGACAATTCAAGTGACTAATATCATAAATGCTTTCATTTCATTAATTCAAGCACATGACAGTTTTATTGTAGCAAGAATAACACTCAAGTTTCATATCCATTAGATGCACTACCTACATTTACATTAGTGATTGTTTAGTGTTCACTTCATACAGTATCTGCCATTTAGTTCATTCGTTCATACAAAGGGTTACTTCGATCATAAGAGCAACAAATCATGGATTGCAAAAAGGTTCAGCTTCTTTACTGAGAAGATATTTCAAGGGGTGGTGGCGCATTGAAATGGGAGTTTTTGGTTCTTACTTACAGTGCAAAGTTCGGAAATCGACATACAAGTAGGGATGAGACCCTCTTCGCTCTGGTTCAAACCCCATCTGGCTTCTGACTCTCACATCTCCTAGAAGGAATGGGAAAACATCGTCCTCAAGGTACTTGCAATAATGAGGGGTTTCATTTAGTAAATCATTGGGCCTGTTAAGACTGAGACTGTGTCCCAAATGGCACCCTATTCCCTATGTAGTGCACTACTTTTGACCAGGGCCCATAGGGCTCTGGTCAAAGGTTGTGCACTTTATAGGGTATAGGGTGCCATTTGGGAAGCAACGGCTGAGGCGACAGAGACAAAGCTAAACAGGAAGCCTGGCTGTGACACAGTGCCAAAGTTACTATTAGTATTCAGACTGGTGTCAGTGTAGAGCTGGAGAAGAGGCAGGCCTCTATTCAGACTAGATCAAAACAGACTCTGCAGTTTTACTAGATAAGAGTTACGTAGTTAATAGGTAATACAATATGTTATCTAGTTAAGATAAATCTTATATCTTACATTCCTCACCTGTGATATCAAATATATTTAAGTACTGTTATCCATACGGATTAAGAAAGAGTAAGTGTTTAAGATCCTGTATTCATAAGAGACAATGAATACAGGATCTTAAACAGAAACACATATCCTTTCTTAGTCAGTATAGCTAGGTAAGAGTACCCACAGAAGTACACACAAGAATGGAAATGATAGACATTGCAGCAGTAGAGATATTGCTTACAGGGGCTTGTGAAAGTATTCACCACCCTTGGCATTTTTCCTATTTTGTTGCCTTACAACCTGGGGGGTTTGTATCATTTGATTTACACAACATGCCTACCACTTTGAAGATGTTTTATTGTGAAACAAACAAGAAATAAGACAAAAATACAGAAAACTTGAGCGTGCATAACTATTCACCCCCCAAAGTCAATACATTAAAGAGCCGCCTTTTGCAGCAATTACAGCTGCAAGTCTCTTGGGGTATGTCTCTATAAGCTTGGAACATCTAGCCACTGGGATATTTTGCCCATTCTTCAAGGCAAAACTGCTCCAGCTCGTTCAAGTTGGATGGGTTCCGCTGGTGTACAGCAATCTTTAATTCATACCACAGATTCTCAATTGGATTGAGTTCTGGCCTTTGACTAGGCCATTCCAGGACATTTAAATGTTTCCCCTTAAACCACTCGAGTGTTGCTTTAGCAGTATGCTTAGGGTCATTGTCCTGCTGGAAGGTGAACCTCTGTCCCAGTCTCAAATCTCTGGAAGACTGAAACAGGTTTCCCTCAAGAATTTCCCTGTATTTAGAGCCATCTATCATTCCTTCAATTCTGACTAGTTTCCCAGTCCCTGCCGATGAAAAACATCCCCACAGCATGATGCTGCCACCACCATGCTTCACTGTGGGGATGGTGTTCTAAGGGTGATGAGAGATGTTGGGTTTGCGCCAGACATAGCGTTTTCCTTGATGGCCAAAAAGCTCAATTTTAGTCTCATCTAGCCAGATTACCTTCTTCCATATGTTTGGGGAGTATCCAACATGCTTTTGGAGTCTCCCACGTTTGCTTATTTTTTTCTTTAAACAATGACTTTTTTTCTGGCCAATCTTCTGTAAAGCCCAGCTTTATGGAGTGTACGGCTTAAAGTGGTCCTATGGACAGATACTCCAAGCTCCGCTGTGGAGCTTTGCAGCGCCTTCAGGGTTATCTTTGATCTCTTTGTTCCTCTCTGGTTAATGCCCTCCTTGCCTGGTCCATGAGTTTTGGTTGGCGGCCCTCTCTTGGCTGGTTTGTTGTGGTGCCATATTCTTTCCATTTTTTAATTATGGATTTAAATTGTGCTCCATGGGATGTTCAAAGTTTCAGATATTTTTTTATAACCCAACCCTGATCCGTACTTCTCCACAACTTTGTCCCTGACCTGTTTGTAGAGCTCCTTGGTCTTCATGGTGCCGCTTGCTTGGTGGCGCCCCTTGCTTAGTGGTGTTGCAGACGCTGGGGCCTTTCAGAACAGGTGTACGTATACACTGAGATCATGTGACAGATCATGTGACACTTAAATAAAGTCCACCTGTGTGCAATCTAACTAATTATGTGACTTCTGAAGGTAACTGGTTGCACCAGATCTTATTTAGGGGCTTCATAGCAAATGGGTTAATACATATGCACGCAAAACCTTTGTTTACATTTTTTTTAAACTTTTTTTTCATTTCACTTCACCAATCTGCATTATTTTGTGTATGTCCATTACATGAAATCCAAATAAAAATCTATTTAAATTACAGGTTGTAATGCAACAAAATAGGAAAAACGCCAAGGGGGATGAATACTTTTGTAAGGCACTGTATCTACTGAATAGCAAACATGCAACAAACCATTAGTTACATAATCAATATCCTTATGGATGGTGAAACGGTAGGTGAAGGTCATATGATGTTAAAATATTCATGAAGTGATAAAAAAAAATCCTGTGAATATCATACCATACGTACCGAGCATCCGAATGTAGAGAGCCGTTTGATCCTCACTGTCATAGGAGATCGCCCCTCGTCTCTGCAAGGACACAAGAAAAGGATAATTTAGACAAAACTCCTAGTTTTGTTCCCCTCTAGGAAAAGGATGATGCAAACGTTGTAAATTCCCCTAGGTTGTGAGCTGTATTTCAAAAGGTCTCCAAATGAATTTACATAAAAACTTTAATGACAGACATTTTAAACAGGGGTGTAAAATAAGCAGGTTAGCATTCTTCGTCATGAATCTTGTTCTGGAAGCAGCTCTGCAGAGTGGTCACAAGCTGGCACAGCCAAAGTCATAATCAGATTGTAAACCGAACCTTAACCACACTGCGAACCTGCATGTCAATTAAGGCAGCCCCCCGCACCTCTCTGATTCGGTTGAACACATTCAGTTGGACAACTGACTAGGTATCCCCCTTCCCCTTTAACCCTAATGCCTAACCCTAAAGACCAAAAAGCTTATTTCTTTTTTTGCCAATTTTGACTTTTTGGCTATGGAATCTGACTTTGTGGATGTGTTATCTAATGGAAACCAGCACACAGCCCAGTCAGTTCCTCTCCTCTCTGTTCTCCTCTCCCTCTGCAGCAAATGCTGGCTCAGTGCCACATCTGGGTGTCCCCAGATGGCATCAAATTCTAAGTATGACGTCAATCTGCTCAACCTATTTGTATAAATGATATTCCTCCATCAGCCCATCCCTAGCCACATAAGTGTTGTTGAATGCGAAGGCATAAAACATAAATGCCATACGGACTTCTTTGGCCAGTGGCTGTATTTATACAGTCTTGCATGTGACCTTATATTGAAGTTAGATTACAAGACCTGATATCAAATTAACTGCTGGGCTATACCATACCAGTATACAACTGTAAGCAAAGTCAAAAAAGATCAGAGAGGACTGACAGCGAAGGGGGGTGATTACAGAGTAATATGCTCCACGGGGTGACCATGGAGGGAGGCTGAGGAAGGCTGACCTACAATATAGGAGCTGAGCAATTCCATACAAGATTGACCCAAGGATAATTGTGATGTTTTGGATCTTCCTAAAATTAAATCCATAGAAAGACCATTTGAGGGAAGGAGGTTTGGCATAACTTTGAAATCTATCCAAAATAATTATTGAGAGAAATAACTAATTCAAGTTGGGAGATGTGACATTTTGGCCTGCTTTCAGACGCTACAACAATGAGTCTGTAGATGCTTTGAAAATACAGTTTTGGTGTCATTTGAAACTTACAGTGTGCTCTGAAATATGATTAGGGTTTAGATTATGAATACCATTTCTGTACATACATTTCTGTATAATTCAAAATACATATACACAGTGTATGTAAATATCTCAAAAGTACCCTTTTTGCTTTTGTTTATTTTGGACATACTCTTTGAAACAAGAACTCTCTACAAGTACATCACATTTCCATTGTGGGCTCTGATACTTTTGAAGTTATGATACATCATCAATATCTTTGGGCCAATCTCGTATGGAATGACCCAGCTGACAGACGACCCAAAATTGTGGTTGGTGGGTCATCACGCGCTTCTACGCTAAATGAAACCAATTGAGTAGCAGGCAACCCACAAAGCAATGAACTATAATCAACCCTGTTAGTGCATGTATGGACATGCCTAGGTCATAATGTAAATTGTTACTTTTAACAGTCAGTTGTATGAACGGAGCATAGAAAATGTGCCAAAGATTTTGTTCAAAGCATGTCACTTCCGCTTGATTATCTGTGAAAACAGAACCCTTGCCAAGGTTTGACAGTGTTACAGTACTGTTTAATGGGTTGTTCCACGAAATGAGTACCTTGTGTGTGCGTCCTAGATATTTTAAGTAGAAATTGTGCACCAATATTGCATTTTAAAAGCCTGTTATATTAAATGAAGTGCCCTTTAATATAGGCCACATGGAGAATTAATTAAATCAGATGTTCAATATGAATAAAGACTTGCTAAAGTATCCCTCCATGCACCCAACATTTTCCAAGTTTTCACCATCATAGTAAAGCCCAAGTTATTTTGTTGCGATGACAGTCATTTCTGAAGATTATTATTTATTTCATGTGATTAGTGATTCATTTACATCTGTCCCTCATTTTAAGGTCAACCCTGTTACGTGAACTGAACTCTCATTTGAATATGATTAAACTATTTACTTCTAAATAACACTTTTTTTCAAAAGAAACACTGAACATCTAATAGCCAAATCAGTTTAAAAGCAGAGGAGCTGGTTCTACTCTTTTTTTGGCAATTTTCTGGTGGAAAACTGAGCAGGTCGAGCACAACATGTCAACCCTGTTACCAATAGATAGAGGAAATTTTTTTTGTTTAACAATTTAAGGAAGGCCAGCATCCCGGAGTCGCCTCTTCACTGTTGACGTTGAGACTAGTGTTTTGCGGGTACTATTTAATGAAGCTGCCAGTTGAGGACTTGTGAGGCGTCTGTTTCTCAAACTAGACACTCTAATGTACTTGTCCTCTTGCTCAGTTGTGCACCGGGGCCTCCCACTCCTCTTTCTATTCTGGTTAGAGCCAGTTTGCGCTGTTCTGTGAAGGGAGTAGTAAACAGCGTTCAGTTTCTTGGCAATTTCTCACATGGAATAGCCTTCATTTCTCAGAACAAGAATAGACTGACGAGTTTCAGAAGAAAGGTCTTTGTTTCTGGCCATTTTTAGCCTGTAATCGAACCCACAAATGCTGATGCTCAAAAATACTCAACTAGTCTAAAGAAGGCCAGTTTTATTCTTTAATCATAACAACAGTTTTCAGCTGTGCTAACATAATTACAAAAGGTTTTCTAATGATCAATTAGCCTTTTAAAAATTATAAACTTGGATTAGCTAACACAATGTGCCATTGGAACACAGGAGTGATGGTTGCTGATAATGGGCCTCTGTACACCTATGTAGATATTCCATAAAAACATTACAACGTTAACAATGTCTACACGTGTCTTTCTGATCAATTTGATGTTATTTTAATGGACAGAAATGTCCTTTTCTTTCAAAAACAAGGACATTTCTAAGTGACCCCAAACTTTTTAATGTTAGTGTACATGTAGGTAGAGTTAGTGACTATGCATAGATAACAGAGAGTAGCAGCAGCGTAAAAGAGGGGGGAGGCTTATGCCCCCTCCCTGTTGCCCACAACAAGCTTCCATTCCCCCTGTTACAAGGGGTATTATGGCTAATTTAAGATGAAATCCTCAACCCTGTTGAGGTAAACTCTATTACTTAATTTGGCAGCAATTACTTTAGTAATTTAACGACGATGGGAAAATGTGTTTTTTTATGAAGTTGATCTCTTTATGGCAGAATGTTAAAATTAGTTGAAATAAAAAGTTATATATGTCCAAGTTACACTTCTCAAAAGGCATTAAATTGGTGGAACAACCCGAATACTGTCTGTGACCCCTGAGTTGTTATCCTATTGTGTTTATGGAGCAGCTAATGAAAGTATATACTGACATGGATTGGACATTGTGCTACTTCTCTACTATTTTACTGAGTGAGAGTAATCTATTCCATTGTCTGACTCATCCTCTCTAATTTAGCATCCTCATTTCAAACCACATACTGGCAATTGCACAAGGTCTTAGTTTATGGGCAGACAATACTATAACATTACATATAGCCTAGGCTATAGTTTAAAAAAGCTAATCTAATATGAACTAAAACAGACAAAGCAGTATATGAAACCTTGGTTTGAAGGCAGTATTTGTAGTACCAACAAAGCCATTGTTAACACAAATCAGTTGTTTATGGCAGCCAGAGCTGGGGTATATCAGGCCCTCACACAAGGGCTGTAAGACATCCAAACTTGCTGTGCCCAAATGTGCTTCAGACAAGCTATCCAGACAAGCAACTGGCATCTCCCTTCACATGGCGCTATGTGGGCTGTGCCGGCTTGCCTCGCTGCACTCCAAACACTGTGGCGTCTGTCAGGCTGGGACGTACATATGCCTCCATTCCTCATGCCACTCGCTCCTGTTAAAATGCTTGACCTTAGATGCTACATTCACAGTCAACACACAACTGCTGCTCATGACACTGCTCTCAGCGCAATCTCAATGCAAGTGGACTGGCTTCATCATTCAATAAATCTCAGTACGTCATCGTGATTGATTACTTTTGACAACAATGGAATCAGACACACACACACACACAATCCTTTCAAACACAGGGGTACAGTTTCTTCCAAAAACCATAAAGTCTGGTGAATGAACAGAAATGCACTGTTATTCCTTGCTACCGACCATTTCTTCTAACTCAACATCACATTCAGATGATTTATTTCAACCCTGTGTCCCAATTCAGTTATCCATCATAAAACTCCTAAGACTTTCTACGAATGGCCTGTCTTATCAAGACCTCATCGTTTAAGTCCACTAATAAAATAAGCAATGGATGATGTTTCTATGATTCTGCTGCTAAACCAATATACAGTGGGGCAAAAAAGTATTTAGTCAGCCACCAATTGTGCAAGTTCTCTCACTTAAAAAGATGAGAGAGGCCTGTAATTTTTATCATATAGGTACACTTCAACTATGACAGACAAAATGAGGGAAAGAAATCCAGAAAATCACATTGTAGGATTTTTTATGAATTTATTTGCAAATTATGGTGGAAAATAAGTATTTGGTCACATACAAACAAGCAAGATTTCTGGCTCTCACAGACCTGTAACTTCTTCTTTAAGAGGCTCCTCTGTCCTCCACTCGTTACCTGTATTAATGGCACCTGTTTGAACTTGTTATCAGTATAAAAGACACCTGTCCACAACCTCAAACAGTCACACTCCAAACTCCACTATGGCCAAGACCAAAGAGCTGTCAAAGGACACCAGAAACAAAATTGTAGACCTGCACCAGGTTGGGAAGACTGAATCTGCAATAGGTAAGCAGCTTGGTTTGAAGAAATCAACTGTGGGAGCAATTATTAGGAAATGGAAGACATACAAGACCACTGATAATCTTCCTCGATCTGGGGCTCCACGCAAGATCTCACCCCGTGGGGTCAAAATGATCACAAGAACGGTGAGCAAAAATCCCAGAACCACACGGGGGGACCTAGTGAATGACCTGCAGAGAGCTGGGCCCAAAGTAACAAAGCCTACCATCAGTAACACACTACGCCGCCAGGGACTCAAATCCTGCAGTGCCAGACGTGTCCCCCTGCTTAAGCCAGTACATGTTCAGGCCTGTCTGAAGTTTGCTAGAGAGCATTTGGATGATCCAGATGAGGATTGGGAGAATGTCATATGGTCAGATGAAACCAAAATAGAACTTTTTGGCAAAAACTCAACTCGTCGTGTTTGGAGGACAAAGAATGCTGAGTTGCATCCAAAGAACACCATACCTACTGTGAAGCATGGGGGTGGAAACATCATGCTTTGGGGCTGTTTTTCTGCACTGGGCCTATGTGAATTCTAGCTACTTTTGAAGCAAATGTTGTGCCTTAGAAACTAATATGTAACCCTGTAAAGGCATTTGTTTATTATAAAGGGTTTATTATTAAGGGTCCATGACTACAAGTTATCAAACCAGTTCACACGGTTGGTTAACTCTGGAGACGCCTTTGGTGTCTTCAGAGTTAGGTAAATCAGCCTTTAGTTTTTCTGCTTCATATGTTTGGAATAATCTCCCCAAAAAAGTACACATAGAGGCCTTAGTGTCCCTGGGACAGTTTAGAAGGTGGACAGAGGAATTTTATAATGAAGAATGTGTGTTTTAGTTGATTGTGTTTTGTACAAAAAGATTGCGCCGACAGATATGGCAGCTCTGCTTCTAGCGCCTAAGCAACTTTGCAGTTTTTTTTGTGTTATTTCTTAAATTATTAGCCCAGAATGTTTTTGGTGTTATTACATACAGCCGGAATTAACTTTATATTTTACAAGCATTTCGCAACACCCGCAATAACATCTGATAAATATGTGTATGTGACCAATCAAATTTGATTAGATTTATTTATGTTTGTCTGTGCAATGTGTGTTGTGCTGTATTTTACATTGTATTCGATTTTTTTTTGTTCTATAAAATTGTATATGCAGGACTCCCTTGACTGGTCTCAATGGTGACTCCCTGCTAAAGTAAAAGCTCAAATGTTGATACAAATACCTGTTCTTGAAATTACAAAGTAATTTGTAGAATATTAGGTTTCTACATTGTGTAAAAAGTTTCCTATTGAGATGCACTACATTGAAAATTGTACACTTTCAATTTAAGAATGTCAAGTTTGTGTGTGATCATTGATCTCCTGAAGAAGCTATCCCTTTTCCATTCTTTCTGTGCCTCCAAATGTTTGGATATACTGGTCAATTTACCAGGTTGCTAGCTAGCTAGCTAGCTAATGAGGTAACATGACGGAACAAGGTGTTAACTTCTTAGGGAGCGGCAGCTGAGGTGTCGGTTTTGGAGAGTCTGGCGTGCCCAAAGTAAAAGGCCTGCCACCCAGGCCCAGAAACAAGGATATGCACATAATTACTATTGGATAGGAAACACTCTCAAGTGTTAAAATATTGTCTGTGAGTATAACAGAACTGATATAGCAGGCGAAAACCCGAGGAATTTCTGTCCTGGAAAAAGTGTTTGACACATTGCCTCATTTTAAACCCCTCCCTATTGAAAACAGCTATATATGGGAGTAAGATTGCAGTACCTATTGCTTCCACTGGATGTCAACAGTCTCTAGACAGTGTTTGGTGATGTTAGGTTGCTCTGGATGGTAATAGAAGAAGAACTAGTCACCAGATGTAAACAGAAGAGGATGCGTGTTCACGGGCTCGCGCACGCTGTGGTTTTTTCCTTTCCTATCGTCCAGTTTATAATCCGGTTGAAATATTATAGTAAATATACATAAAAGTGTTCCTAAGGATACATTATCAATGATGTTTGATTGTTCTTGGACAAGTTTATAGGTATAGGTTGAACGAGTTCTCTTCACGGTTCAATGGGCGAGTGGACGCTGTATTTTATGAACATAACAGCTCCAGCGCCAATGCACTGTAAAATAAAATACCTAGCGCTGGTAATATGGGACACAATCTTTGAACGTTTTGGGCTAGAAACAAGCGGTTTTCTCTGCAGTAATGGAACCACCTCACTCACGAAACTGTGCTCCCTTTTTTCTCTAGGGCACTGAAACAGCGGTAAAGCGAAGCCCAAACAATTACAGTAACACTTTATTTTCAGGGTCCATAATAAACCATTTATAAAGGCATTAATAAACCGCTTTCTCACCATTTATTAATCATTACTCCCACATTTGTAAATGTTAGTCAGCTAGTTATTCACACATGGATGTATTTCCTTAAAACATCCTGGGTTGTGTGCTTATTCTTTTACCAGGTACTGCAGAAATATTTACCAATGGCATGCCCATCTTTATCTGAGAAATTACACTGGTCACTCAAAACATTCATAAAGTATAAATAGCGCTCCATTTAGATTAGGAATTGCAAAAATAATTTAATGATTAATAAATGGTTTATACATGTGGGAGTAATGATTCATAAATGGTGAACACAATTTATAAAATGCCTTAAAAATGGCTTATTACAGACCCTTAAAATAAAGTGTTACCACAATTATTTGGTAGATTTATATTCCTAAAGTTACAATTCCAAGTCTCACAGCAAAATACTTAGGAGAATAAGCGACCAAAATGGTCGCACTTTAGAGCCCCGACTACCACTAATACTACCACTGTTACTTCTTAGATACACAAAACTCACTGCCTTTAACTTAGACCTTAGAAGTATGATGGTAGACAAACTCTCAATAAAAACACTCTTAAAAGGAAAAATCCACCCAAAACCACTCATTCCTATAATTTACATTAATATGTAAGAACAAATGTAAGAACAATATTTTTTGTGAACAAATGTTTCATTTTGTTGTTATAATAAGATTGGTAGCAACATGTGAAAATTATTGTGGAAATCTGTAGCAGTTCAAGTCGCCTACAAAATCCACAATGCAATGCGCTCTCTATGGGCTGGTTGGCTAGCTAGTAAGGTAGCTAGCTAGCAAACGTAGCTACACACAATAATACCAAAGTAAATTTCAGCATGTGAAGTAGTTAGTGCAGGTTGTTGCGATTTTACTGCTAACTATCTCACCATGTTTAACCTGCAGATCAATGTGCCTCACAGAGTGGAGTCTGACATTTGCAAATGCACCATGCAATCACAGGAGGTTGGTGGAACCTTAATTGGGGAGGACGGGCTTGTGGTAATGGCTGGAGCGGAATAAGTAGAATAGTATCAAATACATCAAACACATAAGCGGTGTTCGAATGCCCATACTAACATACTGTATACTTAGAGTATATACTATTAGTTAATTTTAGTACACTGTAAACGAACGGTATCCTTTAAGTTGAGCGTAATAGTGCTTCGCCTGTCTATCAAAAGTTGATGCTGTTGCTATGCAACCTCTTGCTAGCTTGTAGCATAACAGATTACTAGCTAGACATTTTACGACTTCGGTTGTGTTCTTAACTTCAAATCTGGAGTGCAAGAGTGCACTCTGGGCGTTCGTAAATTCAGAGAGTTGTCAGATTGTCAGTTTGTAAATTTGGAGCGTTCAGAGCGCACACTGGACGTTCTGGCCGAAGAGTAGGGTTGATTTGAGCGTTCTGACCTTACAACGGCAGTCAAGCTAACTGGCTAACTTTGGCTAGCTACTTCCAGACACAAATGAGAGAACACCTCACTCTGACCATTTTACCCACCCTAGCAGATCTGGTTAGGCGGTTTTCATGTTATCTGTGCTGCTGGCAACAATCATTTACTGACACCGGCCATATTCAACTGGTGTTCAGCGTTAGTAAATTCATATTCTATGCTCTGGTCTGGTACACTCAGATGAGACGAGGTGAAAAATCGTAGAGTAGATAGCCAGAGCGAATTTACGAAAGCACCCGAATGTCCATTGAGAACACACAACAACTATACCACTTAGCTAAACTAAGAATGATGGGAATAATCAAGTAAATAAACATTGGGTAGTTAGTTAGATAGCATATAGTTAATATACAGGCACGTTTGATGTATTAGTAGCCAACTAACATTAGGTAGCTAGCTAACATACCGGTACATACTGCTGTAATGATGTGGTTTGTAACGATAGCGTAGCTAGCAAATTGTCAGCCAACATAATGTGTAAAGTAACTTATTTGAAAAGTCATTACTTTATTACATTTCTCAAAATGTTCTTAACATTTGTCATAATTAGTTAAAGCAATGAATTAGTATCCGCTCTCGTTGGACTTCGGCTGCATATTTTCCGCCATTTTCTTCAAAGCTTAAAAATATGTGAAGCCACGCCCATTTTCTGAAGAATTGCATTATGGGGCCTAAAAGCACAGAAATTGTGTCCACTGCTAGTATACTTCGTATTTTGGCGAATGTAGTACAACATCTGGGAACTTTTGGCATACTAACTATATCAATATTATGACCAATAAGTATACAGTTCTGGACATGTTAGTTGTTTAGCACCCCCTAGTGGCACGCCCTAGTGGCAGTTTAAGCACAGCAGTGTAGAATTTACCTAGTTAGCTGAATAATCTAGTTAGCTGTTAGCTACTTTGCATTAGCTTCAATGCTATTTCTCCCTAGGGACACCTAGCTGAGCAATATCAAGCATACAGTTGCATTCTTGTAACTTTATTTTACATTTGGTTCTAGATTGAGTACTCTTATTGCATACAGTTATTGTGGAATACATTCTGTGCTCTATTCTACTGTAACTGAAAACATATACTTTTGTGTTTGTTGCAGTTTCACATTGTGATTTAAGAAAACTTCCAAAAACAGCAGCCTGCTTCTCACGGAGTTATTTGAATGAGTATTTAACTAACTGGATAGCTGGATAAGGGCTACTGTACATTTAGCGAGTCCAGTATACATACTATATACTCAATTTTACAGCACAAATAGTACTGTTAGCATGAGTATTCGAACACAGCTATAGTTTGATGCCCTCCCATTGGCTCCATTCCATTATTATGAGCCGTCCTCCCCTCAGCAGCCTCCACTGCATGTAATGCACCCTGGACTGAAGATGCAGACAAATAGGAGAAATGTGTTACATTTCTCGACATAGGAATATTGCAAAAATATTATCAGTGGCTCATTCGAGAGGAGACAAGCTCCCGTGTTATGACATCGGTCAGTATTGAAATCTGACATCTATGAAAGACGTTTTCACAATCTAGAAGTCCTTCTCCTATTAACTTTCAGTGTAGTGAGAGCGGCTTTATCGCAATGCTACGTTATACCGGCCGAATTTCTGCCTGCTTGAACAGCAATCGCTCAGAAACACATGAAAATATGAAATGACCCAGGGAAGCGATAGAACATTGCCCAGAGATGCAGAAAAACAATATAACATAAAAAAATGGGTGAATCGTTACTTTAAGTAGCTAATGGGGTTTAAAGGGATCTGTGAAAGATTCCAGTACTGTTGGCCAAACCCTTACCCAAGCTCAGTTTCGCTGTTTCAGCTAATGAAACAATACACAGCTCGCCTGTGGGAAATTGCTTGCAGAGAGAAAGCTATCAAATTAGCAGCAACAGGATTGGGTTTCAGGATTGGCCACTGGGAAAAATCACACAAACCACATGGAGCAAAGAGAACCACTCAAATGTCACCACTCACTCACTTTCCCACCACCAAAAGACTGAGTCAATGACACCTCAATGATTTTGGACATAAAGCTTTTGTCATTAAAGCCCCCATGCAGTATTTTTTAAATCATCACTGTGTATATTCTTTTATTGAAAATAACTCCAAATATATTTTCAGCATTTATTTCCCTGAGCCTCCTTTTGCCATTGAAATGTTCAGTCTGATCGTGTTGGCGAGTTGATATACATTTAAATATATTTACATACACAGCCCTGATTGCCAGATCGGTTCGTCAACACTCTAGAGAGCCTACCCCCTTACCACTTCAAAGTAGGACGACACGTATTCAAATAAAATATGACTTGTCATTGGTCAGAATAACCTGATCAGATTGTAATGTCATGCTCTGGGCCAAAAACTCCATCCCACCTGAACAGGCTGAAATTCCAGACAGAATTCCTTACACTAAAAGGGCATCATCATCATTTTCACAATTTCAGAGTATAATTTCAACCTCAGTGTGGAAATATCATAAAGAAAATAGGAAATCACTTGACAGCACTGCCCCTTTAAATACTTAAATCATGATGGGACCTTAAACAGGTCCCCACTGGTGCAACTAAAAGATAAACAAGCACTACAACATTTGACCATATTACTACTAAAACTATTTCACTAAAATCCAATGTGGTATTCTGATTATACTGTACCATCTGAAAGTCTCAACTGTTCCTGATGAAACTAGTCAAAATCAAAACACAATATCAGTCCCTGAGAATAGCAGACGATCACAGTGTGAGCTCAGTGACTCACACCCCACCACCTTTCCCAGTAAGGAAGTAAACAGACACACAGTCCATCTGTCTGCGCTGGAGATGTCCTTTTCAAAATCAAATCAACTCAGTGTTGATAAAGAGGCAGCAATAGTTTACCTAGTAGTCCAAACTGACTGTCTGCTGGTGTCAGAGTCCCTACCGTACCTTGTGGGAAATCCACCTCGTTAGAATCAAAACCAAGGACCAGATCAGTACAATTCCCATTGGACCTCGCGGCCGAGGATCATAGTCCCTCTCCCTGGCTGTACATGCGTGTGTTTCTGTGTCGTGGTTTCGGCCCTGATAAATATTAGCAGACACGCAGGCGAAGGACAGCTCAAGGCCCAGGCAGGCAGGAGGGGACGAAGGGACAGACGGGGAGTAAGTGGAGCCTTGTGCAGCTGTCTTAGCTGCAGTGCTAGCCATCACCTGACTGACTGCCCACTCCTAACACTCCTGGGACTGCCTTGCTGGCTGTATAGGGGAATGCACCAGGTCACCCAGCTGCCAGCCAAGCGAAGGGCTAGTATGAGCGTCAAACACCACGCGCTCTCCCTTCAGCCCTGGAAGGACTGTTCAGCACTTTGGCAAAGCCAAACAACATCATAAACACTCTGACACAGACACGGGGGGAGGGGTGGGGTAGAGGGGCACGGTGTACATCACTCTTACACCTCTGTCACATTATTCATGACGTAGGGGTTTGACAAACTAAAAAAGTGACAGAAAGAGATGACTGCCTAGCCTGGCTTCTACCGTATGTGTGCCTTTCTGTAAGCATGGCAATTTTGTTGGCATACAGTCATATGAATAGTCAATATGAAACATGAGAGAGAGCCATCCTTTTAGACAAATCAATCCAGTGTTGATAAAGTTAGATTTTAAAATATCCACCTTGTGAAAAATCCACTTTGTTAGAATCACAACCAAGTACCAGATCAGTACAATTCCCATTGGACCATCTGGCAGAACATCATGAGTGTTCCCAGCCCTTACTGTACATGTACTTCATCTTGCCACAGCAACATGAGTCCAACAGGATGGGATTCCAAGGTTAAGACAAAAGGTTTATACTATGAGTATTTAACATGAGGGGAATGAGATCACTGATGTTCCCCAAGTCTCTGTTCTACTATGCACTTAACGTCATCAGAACAATGTGGCTCCTTTCGCTACATAAAGAAAGATTCAGTTGTACAGTTAACATGTTACACAAAGAAGTCAATCTGGCAAGCTGTTGGAGAGACAAAAAGAGGGGAAAGTTTCTCTGAAATGCTCTCGAGCTGTAGCCTTGAATAAATTCAGTCCCAAAACTGGAGGAGTTAGGTATGCCCTCATACCCAGGCAGTGCACAGCCCGAATTAGACTCCCAACCTACGTTGACATCACAGCTGATAAGTGTGGTGAATGGGGACCAGAATTAGAGCACCATCACAAGGCCTCTTACATAAAGAGCATCAGGTCAGGGCTCAGAACCACAGCACTGCACAGGAACAGGAAGTCACACACGCTCATGGCTTGGGAAACTGTCCTCCATGCAGCAGCAGAGTTCCTGCAAGGACAGCTATGCAAACATTCCACTCTAGAAATCAAGCTAACGGGACACTTGGGATGTTTCCTGATTATTCCCTCGACTCCAGCATCATGGGGCCACTAATACACAAGGATAGTTACGATTTCTCTACGATAAATGCTTATTCTTCGAAATGATTAATATGACAAACACCAGACGTTAATGTTGAGAATGTCATATGTCAAAAGGTCAGTTGTTAGAAAAAAGGAAAGTAGAAAAGATGGCAGGCATTTGAAAGCAGGCCTAAATATTAACCAAATGTCAGTTGTAATGTTAACTTGCTCTTTTTCCATATGTTGGGAATGGGAATACAAACACTACTTTTTCAGAAGTGTGTTGTGTCTTACAAAAACAAACTGAGCAAGCTCTTTCAAAAGATAAAATGGAAATCCATTTAAGAGATAATATTCCACATAACACTTTCCAGGGTAATAATGTGACAACAACAAACAATCTTATACTGGACAGGTCTCTGACTGCGCGTCCCAAATGGCACCCCATTTCAAATATAGTGAGTATAACCAGAGTGATTTGGTCAAAAGTCGTGCACTATATAGGGAATAGGGTGTCATTTGGGATGTAGCATCTGTCCCTATAGTCACGTGCGATGATGATAAAGCCATCCGAGTGCTGGAAACAGCATAACACAGGTTTGTTTGTTTTTCCAGCTCATCATGTTTCTGTCTATATGATGGGGGGGTTGGGGAAAGCTACAATAACAAGATTTTAAGACACGTGCTATGCCATTCCATTCAAGGATTTACAAGGTATTTCATTCTGAAAGCATGTGTGAGCTTTGAATACAAGACTTGTTTGAAAACACATGTGAGCTCGTTTTAAAGAAGACTAGTTTGAGCTTTAATTCCAGTTTGGCAGGACAAGCATGCAAACAAAACTGGGTAAAAAATAAGGTCATAAGACAAACTTTTCTTTATGGTGATGGACAGATTATTGGGACACAACCTGGGCTTGCGTTTAGTATCAGTCCCCCCTTAAGCCTAAGAAGCTGTCAAATATCATGCAAATTCAGACTTCATGCAAACCACACTTGACCATATATTCAAATCTGACAGGATACTGGTCCACGAACAGTGTGACAGGTAAATTTACCTGAAGCTTGAACAAGGCTATCCTATCAGCTACAGGCCCGTGGAATACATAGGTATTGTATATTTGTAACGGACACATCACCATGGAGGGTACTGACATCTCCCTCATATTTTGCATAGAACCTCAGGGTGTAGGCCAACAACTGAAATGGCCATTGTGCCGAAATCTGAAATACACTAAAAGCTGATAAGACCAATAACTTAACTAGAGACAGTACCTGTAGTCCAATAAAATACATTAATTGCTGCAGAGAACAGACAATGCAATGCATGTGTTCAATGACTGAATTTTCATTCAGATCAGATGCCTTTGACATAGTTCAACTATGGACACATCACACAGTCACACTGGCTTTGGCTCTAATGTCTCAACAGGCTCCCCAGTCCTACACACGCCACTCAGACTGCATCTTGACACCTCTATACATCACTGGCCCATCCCTGCCCATTCAACAGCAGTCTCCTTATCTCCATCTGCATCATTCTTTATTATTCAAAGTTCTTAACACCTGAGCAAGGTTTAGTATACACTTAGCTTAGTCACAGACCTATCTGCAACTGTGCCCTTGACCAAGGCACTTAACCCTAATTGCTCCAGGTGCACTGTACAATGCTGACCCAGGCTGTGACCCCACTAGCTCTGGTGTGTGTGTGTGTGTGTGTGTAACAGGACAAATATAAGCACAATTATTATTATATATGTAAATGAAATGCTCAGGTTTATCCAATATCAATTCTACTGGGCTGGCCGACTTCAAAGATGTAACCAACAAAGCTGAGTGAGGGGAAGGACAGAATGGATTAACTCTCCCCTAGCCTCTATGTGTCCTGTCCCCAAAACACATGCTGTCTCTAAACGGTAGAAGGGACAAAAGCTAAAACTGTTCTAAGGTGCTTCACAAATTCAAAGCTTCCCCATGAATTGTGGCACTTCAATGTGGAAAGCAGTGTGAGCATGTCCATATTCCTCCCAGTGTGTTGCCTGTAGTAAATCACACTTCAGATGGTGTGTGTGTGGACTGGATGGACCCTTCTCTTAATGGAACAGACCACAGGTCTGGCTCAGGGAGGGCCATAAAAGACAATCGGCGATATAGGGGAAAGGCAAACAGTCTTGATGGTAACATTCTAAGGGGTTCATAAACTAATCACACCCCCTTACTGGCCTCTCACAGATCCCAGAGTGATGCAGGCCTGTGAAGTCTGCAGTGCAGTTTGAGGTAAGGACCATCATGTCATGTTGGCCTCATGAATAGCTTCCATTTGGACTCTGTTATTATGTAAACATAAAACAAGTTAACCTTCCTTTGAGTCATTACAATGAAGTCTTGAACATTACAAAGTTATCTTAAATGTTAAAGAATATATCAGGTATTGCCAATATTCAATGCATTTCAGCAGCTCTGAATTTAAGCAGCAGAAACAGATAGATGTCAATGACCATAGCAGAAGCATTGCAACAACAGAATATCTAATTAATATCAGAAAACAACCCTATACAATGTGTTAAACTGAAATATATAAAACCCTAAGAAACTCTTAAGACCAGGCACCATACAGAATAATACCGTAAGCCTATGTTGTATTAATTACTGTGTTTAAAATGTTGCCAAAATAGATTGCATGATGGCGTCAAAACAACCCAAATCACAACGAGATTGAGCCACTCAACTTCGCCCCTAAGGCTCAGTCATTACCTCCTCTGACCAGAAATGCAAGGGTTAGGCTACACAAGTAAGTTGTGAAACAAGTCACAAAACTGCACCTCCAGCATTCTTACCACATTGCACATTGACTAACTATCACAACCTTATCTAAACTAAAGAAAGATAATCAAACTATAGTCCAGGGTTTTCTTTCAAAAGAAGTAAAACAACTCCTTGTTAAAATGATTTATCATCAACTACATATTACCTAATAATGAAGTGCCTATTAAAAGGGATACTTCAGGATTTGGGCAATGAAGCCCTTTATCTACTTCCCTGGAGTCAGATTAACTTGTGGATAGCATTTGTTTTTTGTCTGTGTCCAGTATGAAGGAAGTTTGAGGTAGTTTTGCAAGCCAATGCTAACTAGCGTTAGCACAATGACTAGAAGTCTATGGTAACAGCTAGCATAGCACAATGATGAAGATAGATGTCCAGTCATTGCGCTAACGCTAGTTAGCAATTGCGCTAATGCTAGTTAGCAACTTCCTTCAAACTGCATGCAGAGACAAAAATGGTATCCACGAGTTAATCTGATAAAGGGCTTCATTGCCAAATGCCAAAGTATCCCTTTAACTACTTACAGACCCTTTACAACCCCCTTAAAAGGGTACCTTGAGGTAAAGTGTTCTTTATCATGGCTACTTAGATCAAGCACCTTTGATTGAAATAATAGCTTTGTGTATACTGTGAGGTTATGCTGTAGTTATGTGTTTTTCCTTTTCTCTAGGTTTGTTTGTTAAAGTGTCAGCAGGCTTCTACTACAGTATATCTGCCATACGCCTACAAAGAATCCAGAGGCCTCCAGCGTACAGCAGGCCATCCCAGCAAGCCTACCCAAGACATACCCCTTCTGCATGGATGGCTCAGCACCAAGGGGTGGCAATGACTGATGATGGACTAGTTCAGCAGTTTAGCGTGTCATCCTTACAAGTTATCTAGAGATGTTTGAGTTATACAGAAACTCTGTTCTCAAAAACTGTCTTGAAGGCATGAAAAACAAGGCCTCTACTATAAAATGTCACAGCCCAGACCAGACAGTACATTAAATTGTGTATTTTTGAGATAAGCTGTTTTGGTTCACTTCAAATCAGGTTTAATGGCTCAATCTCTATGCATTACATATTAGTTGGGTTTAAAAGATTAGTACAATAATATCACTAATGTTTTTCATTGGTCATATTATTATGGATGAGGGTTTTATCACACAGGTCAAGTCAGCTATCTCACTGATCTAAGAGACTTAATAACAAAGATATATAAAGAATGTTAAAGAATAATAAATTAGTCCATTGTGATCATTCCTGTGGAGGGGTCATATAGGTCAATATGAGGCAAAAGTTGCCTAGTTGCTATGACACAATTAATTTGGTGGGACACTCAAAATGTAAAAGAATAGCTACTTTGTATCCATCAAAATATATAAATATTAAAACAAATTATTGTAGTAATTTCCCAGCATCAAGCACTGCACAACCCCAACATTGATGTGATGGCTAAAAATTAAAACATCAAATTGTTTCCCCCCTCAAATTGCTCTTTGCCTTGCGCTTACCTTGGACAGCTGTCTTGGGGCAGGTCCACCAAAAAGAGACGAACTGGAGCTGAAACTAATGGCTCCACGACGGCTGAGAACATGTTTAGGAACCGGCCTGTCTAGAGGCAAAACTGGTAACTGATAACATACTTCCATTGAACAGTCAAAGCTCGGTCCAGCTCAAATTGCAATAAAAAAGCAACATACAAATCACGTAAAAAAGAAATTGCATATATGCTGTTGGCACAACTGCAAATGTGCCAATTACAGCAACAGTACCCCTTCCCTTAATTTGAGTCAAATATATTTAGTGATTGTGACTACAATGGGCTGTTCTTTTTGATGCTTCAAACTTGCACGAAACGTTATCGAAAGCAATCCCACTCCTCTAATATTGTGTTCCAATAAGTCCCATGATATCCATATTTTATCCATTTGGGTTGTTTACCATTTTCCCCTATTGAACTCAAATCCGGCCTTGAAAACGGAAAGGCCTCTTTCTTTTTGGTATCTCTGTAATAAATAGCTTCCTCATATAACAAAAATCCGTATTTCCCGGAGACAGTGCAACGTCCAAGCAACCAACAATCAGATGATGAAAACGATTCGGAGACGGAAAAAATATATTCAGAAAATAATAGTTGTCATCTACAATGTTATATAAAACTTTCATTTACAACTAAATGTGTTTATTCTGTCCCTGCATGGAGCGGTGCCTTGGCGGTAGAGAAAGTAATCAGCTTGCATTCAGTCCATTTCCCCCTCATTGATGGCATAAATTACGGTAGCGCACAGACGGAAATCACAGTTCATATAGCATCACGGGGAAAATATGCGTTCTTCACCTCAAAACAAACAAGTAACCATGGGTCCAAAAATGAAAATTAAAGAAACAAACGACAACAAAGGCTACAACGCCACCGTAGTCCGTATATTTCGCTGTTCTACCCTCTTCCCAAACATAAGTTCCCACCAGAGATGGAGCTGTCGACTGATCTGATGAGCCCTGTCTGAAGCATCCAATTGTATTTACTTACGTGATGTTACCCTCTTTGGGATTGGATGAAGATGAACTGCATGTATAATAGATATAAGTCTATTGGCTGCATGGAAAGCACAGCACACTCTCGTTGCATTATTGGGCTATAGTTCATTGCACATCTGTATTTTATACAATCTTTTGGCATTGACCGACTTCAAACGATTTTGTCACTGTACTGGGCAAAGACGTCAGATCAACGCCCAAAGTTGGTTGATATTTGATTGAGTTGTCAACACATGTAAATATAGCCTATTTGAACTAAACCTTGATTGAACCTTGTATAGGCTATTGGGGTTAAAGCTGTATGAAAGAAAGAAAACTATGTTATGTGGACGTTTTGAAGATTCAATCAAAAGGCCACGATGATGCAAATTAGTGATTACGTCAATATGGTGAAATTGCTTAGAAAGAATGTTGACTCAAACATTTTGGTCTATTTACTCCCCAAGGCCATATCTGATTGAGTATATCTTGATTGTTTACATAGCCCTAGCAGTAGGGTTTAGATTACCCTGTCACAGATGACCTTGTCACAAATATAATGTATACTACATAGGCTTTCCTATATTAAAATACCAATTGTACAGTGTAAACTACAGGTAACATGATTGATGGATTATTGCAGAGATAACCCCTGCATCAATGGAGAACAGAATCTTGCAATTGTGGCTTACTTTGTCATGATAGTAATGGGAGTACTTTGGAACAAATCCAGATCAGATATGTGTTTTTCTGGACACATTTTAGTTGAAAACTATTGTTTTTACTTGATGCTTATCTTCATTGTACTGTTGTTCTACATTGTTCAGATTCTAAATGCATCAAGGTGGATGGCCCGAAGGGAGTTGGCCTAAGCAAACCTTCCTAAACAAATATGTCATTTGGATGATACGCAAAGTAATTTGACTAAAGCACTAAACAGGAAATACGCCTGACTGAGCATTAAAACTTTGCCAAATGGCACCCTATATCCCTTTTATGGGCCCTGGACCTTATCCTCCCTGGTCAAAATTAGTGCACATTTCAGGGTATCATTTGGGTCGCAGACTTTGACTTTGAGAGAGAGAAAAAAAAAAAACACATCCAACCATGAGGTCTGGTGTGTGTTGTGTATGTGTGTGTGTGAGAGAGAGTGAGAGTTCTCCAGTCCAAAAGTAGGCCATGTATGGGAGCTCCAGGCCAGCAAAAGCAGGATATGGGGCAAGGATTTACATCTGCAGCTACACTAAACACCGTTACAGTGCTGATACAGCACAGGCCTACATTACAGATGCTGCAACATGAACTCACTGCATATTCTACAGCCCTATGGCAGCCAGCTCGTATCCAAATAGAATAAGTAAATATTCAGAGACAAGAGAAAAATATCACAGGTCTTGTAGAATTAATAGAGGTACTCCATTTCACAAAAGCACAATTTTATGATTTAAAAAAGTTTTAATGATTTTAATGGATACAATCTGTATTTACACATTTGGTTTCCCTGTGATTGTAACTGAAGCTTTACTACACCTGTTAATGCCTTACACTGTAATGAGGCAAGTCAAAGGGCATCCATTTCAATTAATGACTTCCCCCAACAATGTCTACCCTGGGACACCACAGACTAGTCCCAGGGAAGACATCCTTATCGTTGGCGGGACCCCTGAGGAGCCATCCAGGAAGCCACTAATACAACACAGGTGAGCCTTTCCAACTGGGTGTTTTCAAGGAGACCCGTGTGTGTGTGTGTGTGTGTGTGTGTGTGTGTGTGTGTGTGTGTGTGTGCACTGTATGCTCAGTCACCACCAGCACCACCACCACGTCATCCCACAGGGAGGAGTCCATATAACAAGTATGGCTCAGGGATTAGCAGAGGTGCACTGTAAACAGAATCAATGTTGTTGTTGTTTTCCCAAAGGTACATTTGCATTTACGTCAGAGGACGTTCGTAAAACAGGAGAAACTAACTATTCACTCCTCTTGCCATATGTTCACTTTATCAGCCCAATGCCCTATGTATTTTCATTTAAAATGTAATACTATTCTAATTTAAAATGTAATACTATATTTAAGCAATAAGGCCTGAGGAAGTGTGCTATATGGCCAATATACCATGGCTAAAGTCTGTTCTTAGGCACAACGCAACACTGCCATATACCACAAACTCCAGGGGTGCCTTATTGCTATTATAAACTGTTTACCAATTAGAACAGTAACGTATATATTTTTTGTCATACCTATGGTAGATTGTCTGTTATGAACTGGGTGGTTTGAGCCCTGAATGCTGATTGGCTGAGAGCCGTGGTATATCAGACCGTATACCACCGGTTTGACAAAACATTTATTTTTACTGTTCTAGTTACATTTGTAACCAGTTTATAATAGCAATAAGGTACCTCGAGGGTTTGTGGTATATGGCCAATATACCACGGATAAGGGCTGTATCCAGGCACTTCAGGCACTTGTGCTTAAGAACAGCCTTTAGCCTTGATATGTTGGCCATATACCACACCCCCTCGGGCCTTATTCCTTAAATATATATAAGCATTCAGGACCCAAACTACCCAGTTTATAATCTAATTTAAAATGTGATACTGTATATGTAACTGGCATTACGTTATATGTACACCGTTATATTGGCATTACAATTTCATTTTCTACATGTTCTTCAGTGTCTCCTGGCCTACTGTATTCTACTGCACTACAGTGACAGTGCACCAAAACATTCCTTTGTGTTTGTCACCACCCTGCGATGAAAATATGTTATTACATACAGTTCAATTATTTATTTAACTAGGCAAGTCAGTTAAGAACAAATACTTATTTTCAATGACAGCCTAGTGGGTTAACTGCCTGTTCAGGGGCAGAACAGCAGATTTGTACCATGTCAGCTCAGGGATTTGAAGTTGCAACCTTTCGGTTACAAGTCCAACATTCTAACCACTAGGCTACCCTGCCGCCCCTTAGTGTCACTTATAAAAAGTGACAGTAAATTACAACAAACCTTTGCACAATGGGAAAATGAGTTTTCACAACTATCCTCCACTACCCATGTCCATGTGCTAGGTGGCAGTAATTCCTTTGAAATGGTGAATGTAAGCCTTACCTAAAAATATTTTCATTTTGTAGTTAAATAATTATACATATATTCCTAATTTCCTCTTTATGCAAGTGCTGGATTTTCACCCACAGCGGTCAATCCACCATACATTCTGTTCTTAACTCCAACCCTCCGATGTCCCCAGATAGCCCATCTTTCCCAGTATAATACAAGTTCACTTTTCCTTTATCAAATCAAATGAAACCGTATTTGTCACATGTGCCGAAAACAACAAGTGTAGACATTACCGTGAAATGCTAACTTACAAGCCCTTAACCAAAAGTGCAGTTTAAGAAGAGTTAAGAAAATATTCACCAAATAAACTAAAGTAAAAAATAATAAAAAGTAACAGAATAAAATAACAATAACGAGGTTATATACAGGGGGTACCGGTACCGAGTCAATGTGCGGGGGTACAGGTTAGTCAAGGTCATTTGTACATATAGGTAGGGGTGAAGTGACTATGCATAGATAATAAACAGTGAGAAGCAGCAGTGTACAAAACAAAACAATGTAAATAGTCCAGTGGCCATTTGATTAATTGTTCAGCAGTCTTATGGCTTGGGGGTAGAACCTGTTAAGGAGCCTTTGGTCCTAGACAAGCTCTGGTACCGGTTGCCGTGCGGTAGCAGAGAAAACAGTTTATGACTTGGGTGACTACCGGAGTCTCTGACAATTTTTGGGGCTTTCCTCTGACACCGCCTAGTATAAAGGTCCTAGATGGCAGGAAGCTTTGCCCCAGTGATGCACTGGGCCGTACGCATTACCCTCTGTAGCGCCTTACGGTCAGATGCCGAGCAGTTGTATACCAGGCGGTGATGCAACCGGTCAGGATGCTCTCGATGGTGCAGCTGTATAACTTTTTGAGGATCTGGGGACCCATGACAAATCTTTTCAGTCTCCTTATGGTGAAAAGGTGTTGTCGTGCCCTCTTCATGACTGTCTTGGTGTGTTTGGACCATGAAATTTTGTTGGTGATGTGGACACCAAGGAACATGAAACTCTCGACCCGCTCCATTACAGCCCCGTCGATGTTAAAGGGGGTCTGTTTGGCTCCCCTTTTCCTGTAGTCCACGATCATCTCCTTTGTCTTGTTCACATTGAGGGAGAGGTTGTTGTCTATGACCTCCTCCCTATAGGCTGTCTCATCGTTGTCGGTGACACTGTTGTGTCGTCAGCAACCTTAATGATGGTGTTGGAGTCGTGTTTGGCCACGCAGTCGTGGGTAAACAGGGAGTACAGGAGGGGACTAAGTACACACCTCTGAGAGGCACCAGTGTTGAGGATCAGCGTGGCAGACGTGTTGTTGCCTACTCTTACCACCTGGGGGGCGGTCCGTCAGGAATTCCAGGATCCAGTTGAAGAGGGAGGTGTTTAGTCGCAGGGTCCTTAGCTTAGTGATGAGCTTCGTGTGCACTATGGTGTTGAACGCTGAGCTGTGGTCAATGAACAGCATTCTCACATAGGTGTTCCTTTTGTCCAGGTGGGAAAGGGCAGTGTGGAGTGCGATTGAGATTGCGTCATCTGTGGATCTGTTAGGGCGGTAGCGAATTGGAGTGGGTATAGGGTATCCAGGAGGATGCTGTTCATGTGAGCCATGACCAGCCTTTCAAAGCCCTTCATGGTTACCGATGTGAGTGCTACGGGGCGGTAATCATTTAGGCAGGTTACCTTCGCTTCCTTGGGCAGAGGAACTATGGTGGTCTGCTTGAAACATGTAGGTATTACAGACTAGGTCAGGGAGAGGTTGAAAATGTCAGTGAAGACATTTGCCAGTTTAGCAATACATCCCTCCCTTTTACTGTTATGTCTAATGAGGGTCTTGAACCTCCCCATTTGTAACATTTCTACTGGCATTGGCCTAAAAATAAATACTTTACCCAATAGTATAATGCTGATTGATTGATTGTGGATTTTCAGATCCCCTAACAATACAGTTTGCAGGTCAATCTGAACCCTGATATTATGACATGAAAATCATTCCAAGGCCTGGCTCCAAAAACAAGCCACCGATGGACAGTACCAGAAAATATGCTCTATTGATTCTGTTTCCTCGTGGCAGAGTCTGCACAGGGCTGACTGTTCAATGCCTCTTAAATATTGAGCATTCTTTTTGTAGCAAGTATTTTATACAATAGCTTCAATTGAAACAACGGATTGATGTGCCAATTGTTGTTTTATCTACTGTATCAGTTCATAGACCCAATGCCAAGGTATTAGGACATCAAAGACCTGTTCACAACTCACTGGAATTGTATGCGGCATTGCTGTCAAACCTTTTGAGTTTAAGTGAAACTGATACATTTATACTAATCATTCTATTCTCCCAGACCCTTACCAAGGAGTTGTCATGCCTACCTTCAGTCTCACACAATACAAGCAGCAGACCGTCTCAGCTGAAACCTGATCAAGCCTACACAGGTGTGTAGAGCAGACCCATTGGTGGCCTGGGAAACTCAAGACCTCTAGTTTATGAATGTTTCATTTCACCGCACCTCATGTCTGACAAACAGTTGCTAGCAGTCCACTGCCACTCCATCGTCACCATACACCTCACCAGGTAGAGAGAGGACTTTAACTGAGGGCTTTGATACCGTAAAGGAGTAAGAAGGATAACTGCTAAATAAAATTAGGGAATCCAGGTAATGATTTTTGTCCCCTTGGATGATAATTTATTTTCTGTCAAAAGAGAGTTTCATGGTTTGACTGAGTGTGTTTTTTAATGGTTGTACTGGTATGAATCTAATTCACCATTGTCTGCCCTCTTTCTTCAGCAGGTAATGGTGGTAGGATGTCTGAACCAAGGCAGCGCTCTCTGTCCACCTCTGGAGAGTCTCTGTATCAAGTGCTTGGGCTAGAAAAAGGCTGTACCCATGATGACATCAAGAAGTCCTACAGGTGGGAAATAAGGCACAAGCAATTCACATATATCTATCTATCTATCTATCTATCTATCTATCTATCTATCTATAGTGGATTCGAAAAGTATTCAGACCCCTTGACTTTTTCCATATTTGTTACGCTACAGCCTTATTCTAAAATGTATTAAATAAATAAAAAATCCTCATCAATCGACACACAATACCCCATAATGACAAAGTGAAAACAAGTATTTTGAAATGTTGCACATTTATTAAAATAAAAAACAGTAATACCTTATTTACATAAGTATTCAGATCATTTTCTATGAGACTCGAAAAATTGAGCTCAGATGCATCCTGTTTCCATTGATCATCCTTGAGATGTTTCTACAACTTGAATGGAGTCCACCTGTGGTAAATTCAATTGACTGGACATGACTTGAAAAGCCACACACCTGTTTATATAAGGTCCCACAGTTGACAGTGCATGTCAGAGCAAAAGAAAGTCTAAGGAATTGTCCGTAGAGCTCCGAGACAGGATTGTGTCGGGGCACAGATCTGGGGAAGGGTACCAAAACATTTCTGCAGCATTAAAGGTCCCCAAGAACACAATGGCCTCCATCATTCTTAAATGGAAAAAGTTTGGAACCATCAAGACTCTTCCTAGAGCTGGCCACCCGGCCAAACTGAGCAATCGGGTGAGAAGGGCATTGGTCAGGGAGGTGACCAAGAACCCGATGGTCACTCTGACAGTTCCTTTGTGAAGATGGGAAAACCTTCCAGAAAGACAACCATCTCTGCAGCACTCCACCAGTCAGGCCTTTATGGTAGAGTGGCCAGACGGAAGCCAATTCTCAGTGAAAGGCACATGACAGCCAGGCAGGGACTGGGAGACTAGTCAGGATTGAGGGAAAGATGAATGGAGCAAAGTACAGAGAGATCCTGGATGAAAACATGCTCCAGAGCGCTCAGGACCTCAGACTGGGGAAAAGGTTGGAGAAGGTTCACCTTTCAACAGGACAATGACCCTAAGCACACAGCAAAGACAATGCAGGAGTGGCTTCGGGACAAGTCTCTGAATGTCTTTGAGTGGCCAGCCAGAGCCCAGACTTGAACCCGATTGAACATCTCTGGAGAGACCTGAAAATAGCAGTGCAGTGACTCTCCCCATCCAACCTAACAGAGCTTGAGAGGATCTGCAGAGAAGAATGGGAGAAACTCCCCAAAAACAGGTGTGCCAAGCTTGTAGCATCATACCCAAGAAGACTTGAGGCTGTAATCGCTGCCAAAGGTGCTTCAACAAAGTACTGAGCAAAAATAAATTCGCAAAAATGTATACAAACCTGTTTTTGCTTTTGTCATTATGGGGTATTGTCTGTAGATTGATGAGGGGAAAAAAATATTCAAACAGTTTTTGTGAAGGCTGTAACATAACAAAATGTGGAAAAAGTGAAGGGGCCTGAATACTTTCCAAATGCACTGTATATCTATCCCATCTACTGTACATCACTATCATATCTATTATCTATCACTATCTACATCATCTATATCTATCACTATCTATATCAACTATATCTATCACTATCTATCACATCTATATCTATCACATCTATATCATCACTCTCTATCACATCTATATCTATCACTATCTATATCTATCACTATCTATCACATCTATATCTATCACTATCTATCACATCTATATCTATCACTATCTATCACATTTAATCTATGACTTTCTATTACATCTATATGCATCACATCTATATCTATCACTATCTATCACATCCATGTGTATATCTATCAATCACATCTACATGCATATCTATCACTATCACATACTGTATACACTGAGTATACCAAACATTCACAATTTCTTCCTATTGTATACACTGAGTATACCAAACACTAGCAACTTCTTCCTAATATTGAGTTTCATCCCCACCATTTGCCCTCAAAAAAGCCTCAATTCGTCGAGGCATGGACTCTACATGGTGTCGAAAGCGTTCCACGAGGATGCTGGCCCATGTTGACTCCAATGCTTCCCACAGTTGGCTGGATGTCCTTTTGGTGGTGGACCATTCTTGAAAAACACGGGTAACTGTTGAGCTTGAAAAACCCAGCAGCAGTTCTTGACACAAACCGATGCGCCCGGCCTGGCACCTACTACCATACCCAAAGGCACTTCAGTCTTTTGTATTGGCCATTCACCCTTTGAATGGCACACATACAAAATCCATGTCTCAATTGTCTCAAGGCTTAAAAATCCTTCTTTAACCTGTCTCCTCCCCTTCATCTACACTGATTGAAGTGAATTTAACAAGTGACACCAATAAGGGATTATAGTTTTTACCTGGATTCACCTGGTCAGTCTATTTCACAGAAAGAGCAGGTGTCCTTGATGTTTTGTATACTCAGTGTATACAGTATCTATCATATACTGTATCACATGATGTTGGCAAGAAATGGTGTGATCATCACTTACAGACACTCGTACCAAGATGACTCATATTTTTCATTGCAGACTAATCCATACTAAATCTATGCACACTCATGTGTTCCACACACGCTCAACTCTAGATATGCCCCTCTTTAACATTTCTCACTGTATCTATATGTAGGATTGGAATGTTTGTTTTCTACTAATGTAATGTTAATTAATCTCACTCATTAATTTAACTTAAATTAATGAAAACTGATAGGACATTACAGTGTTGTCAAATGCCCTAATGTTGTTTAAACAAAGAATTTAATACATTTATAGATTCATGCCTTATGCCCCGATTATCTATTTTGACGTAAGATGGTAGTTGCAATGTTATTATTAAATGCAGACATGAATAACCCCTAATTATGTTCATGCACCCCCTGATAAATCAGAATAAAATAAATAAATAATCTCTAAATGCCCCACCCCATAAACATTTTCCCGACGCCATGCTCCAAAGAGGTTTCTAATACTAAAAAAGACATGTTCACACACCACAGCAGATTCCACATCTCCGTTGTGTTGTTGTCTTCCAGACACCAGATAGGGAAGTAGGATTAGTGCCAGCATGGCTAGATCCAGACAAACAAGTGTGTGTCTAGATAACTCAAAGAAAATACCATAATGAAATCCATAGAGCATAGAGCTGTATGGTAAACACTAAACAGACAATACAGCCTTTATCTTAACACACAATCTCACCCAGTTTCTGAAACCACAGAGGAGAAATCCATGTTTTTGTGTGTTCATTTATTTACTTTTGAATGCCTTTCAGAAAATTTGCTCTGAGGTACCACCCAGACAAGAACCCTGACAACCCAGAGACGGCAGAGAAATTCAAGGAGCTCAACAGCGCTAATTCCATTCTTTCAGACGTCACCAAGAGAAACATCTATGACAGCTACGGCTCCCTTGGCCTTTATGTGGCCCAGCAGTTTGGAGAGGAGAATGTCAACACCTACTTCATGCTGTCTACCTGGTGGGCTAAGGTGAGCTTTCACAATCATCTCGAATCCCTGGATGGTTTTATTGTGCATGGAGGGGAAAGATTGGTGTGAGCTGCTGCGTTTGTGTTTGAGTCTGTCTGTGTGCGTGCGTGCATGTTTTTGTGTTGTGTTAACCTATAGTATATCTCTCTCCTGTCAGGGTCTCTTCGCCTTGTGTGGCGTGATAACGGGGTGCTACTGCTGCTGCTGCCTGTGCTGCTGCTGTAACTGCTGCTGTGGGAAGCTGAAGCCCATGCACCCCGGAGAGGGAACAGACAGCTATGTCTCCCCTGAAGACCTGGAGGAGGAGATCCGCCATGACAAAGAGACTGGTGAGGGGACACAGTCAGTGGGCGAAGACACATATACAGAGACACACACACACGCACACGCACACGCACACACACACACAGTTGAAGTCGGAGGTTTACATCCACTTAGGTTGGAGTCATTAAAACTCGTCGTTTTTCAACCACTCCACAAATTTCTTGATAACAAACTATAGTTTTGGCAAGTCGGTTAGGACATTTACTTTGTGCATGACACAAGTAATATTTCCAACAATTGTTTACAGACAGATTATTTCACTTATAATTCACTGTATCACAACTACAGTGGGTCAGAAGTTTACATACACTAAGTTGACTGGGCCTTTAAACAGATTGAAAAATTCCAGAAAATTATGTCATGGCTTTAGATGCTGGAGGAAACAGGTACAAAAGTATCTGTAAAACTAGTCCTATATCGACATAACCTGAAAAGCCGCTCAGCAAGGAAGATGCCACTGCTCCAAAACCACCACAAAAAAAGCCAGACTAAGGTTTGCAACTGCACATGGGGACAAAGATCGTACTTTTTGGAGAAATGTCCTCTGGTCTGATGAAACAAAAGTAGAACTGTTTGAACATAATGACCATCGTTATGTTTGGAGGAAAAAGGGGGAGGCTTGCAAGCCGAAGAACACCATCCCAACCGTGAAGCACGGGGGTGGCAGCATCATGTTGTGGGGGTGCTTTGCTGCAGGAGGGACTGGTGCACTTCACAAAATAGATGGCATCATGAAGAAGGAAAATTATGTGGATATATTGAAGCAGCATCTCAAGACATCAGTCAGGAAGTTAAAGCTTGGTCGCAAATGGGTCTTCCAAATGGACAATGACCCCAAGCATACTTCCAAAGTTGTGGCAAAATGGCTCAAGGACAACAAAGTCAAGGTATTGGAGTGGACATCACAAAGCCCTGACCTCAATCCTATTGAAAATGTTTGGGCAGAACTGAAAAAGCATGTGCGAGCAAGGAGGCCTACAAACCTGATTCAGTTACACCAGCTCTGTCAGGAGGAATGGGCCAAAATTCACCAAACTTATTGTGGGAAGCTTGTGGAAGGCTTCCCGAAACGTTTGACCCAAGTTAAACAATTTAAAGGCAATGCTACCAAATACTAATTGAGTGAATGTAAACTCCTGACCCACTGGGAATGTGATAAAAGCTAAAATAAATCATTCTCTCTACTATTATTCTGACATTTCACATTCTTAAAATGAAGTGGTGATCCTAATTGACCTAAAACAGGGAATTTTTACTAGGATTAAATGTCAGGAATTGTGAAAATCTGAGTTTAAATGTATTTGGCTAAGGTGTATGTAAACTTCCGCCTTCAGCTGTACTAGCATGCTATCAGATACCCACAGACTTCCAGACATTGTGCTAACGCTAGTTAGCATTGGCTCATCGTGAAACTACCTCTAACTTCCTTCATACTGGACACCGATACATACAAATGGTATACACGAGTTCATCTGACTCTGGGGAAGTAGATACATGGCCTCATTTGCCAAAATACGAAGTATCCCTTTAAGAAACACATAGGCTACTCTTGCCCTACGATTTAAAAAGCACAATATTTATATAACATCCATGTTAGAAAAAAGATCCCTGCTTACAAATTCACTGTTTTACTTTGAATGTTAGTTAGAGGTTTATTACATGTTTACAAATGTATGGTAAGCAGTGTAGACAGATAAATAGTTAATTGTTTCTGCCAACGCATCAATTATGAGAAGTTGAGGAGAAAATTTGTACAATGAGTTGATGTCTCTGGAGATTCAACAACAAGTAGTTGTGATGGCTTTGTGTTGATGTGATACATCATCTTTGTGCCATTCAGAAACATTTCCTATAACATCTTGGTAGAATAATAGAGGAACAAATTGTTTCTAAACATACCTTTACATCTTCTGCAAACAACAAACAAACTAACCATACCGTTAAATAGCGAAAGCAAAGTGTAACGTCAATGAATGGAACGAGACAAAATACAACAATAAGACTGACAAAGGTATCTATGTTGATCATTTGATATTGTAGGGAATTGTTGTGTCATTATTCACAATGTTGTTGTGTAATCCTAGATGTGGACACTCCGGTTGTGCACCAGCCAACTAATTCCAGTGAAAAGACACAGTTGATTGGGGATGGCCACCGAAGCTACACCTGAACTTGGACATCTACAAACCGTAGAGGCACTAGACTACATAAATACTACACAGTTAATTTCTATGTCACTGCCTGTTCCCACACTCTAACACCATTACAGTCTCTGTAAATAAGTGTTTTTTTTTTTTTTTTTATCTTGATTTCTGTTTTCATTGGAGATAGTTGATGTCATTGTTCCCCTGCAAACTAAATCCATCATCTTCTTTCACTTACCTAAACACTCTGGAGTGCAATGGCTTCACTTGTCACATAGTACAAATAGCTCAGCGTGTAAATATTAGAGTATGTGTATGTATAAAAATAGAACAAAAGTATTTTGTTGAAAATAAATGTATGATTTTATCTGTCTATACAGTCAACATGAAATGGTATCTGATTTATTGGTATGAGTGTATATATAAGGTATATTTGTTTTAATGCTGTAGGCGGATGACAGGTTCAGAATCAATGTGTGACTGGGGCATTGCTTACAGTATCAGCATAGCGTAATGTATTCAAGGTCACATACCGTGATTTGCTTTTAAAATGAGGTGACCACTGTTTCGCAATAGATTATGTTTGTCATTGGGATATGGACTGGAGTCTTTTGACATTGATCGCAATCATTTCACAGATGTAGGCCAACTTGAATGTTTTCTACAAAAGCATTATTGCATTATAGGGCAATTATTGTTAACTGATTAACAACTCTAAACAGAGTTATAGCCCACTATTGTTCAAGAGTCAGAGCAGGGACTTGCCATCGTGAGTTTGTTTGAAAGGCTCTGTCCGGGAGGAAGTCTAGGTACAGATCTACGATCAGCTTCCCCTCCCCCAACCCTAACCTTAACTATTAGTGGGGGAAATGCAAAACTGACCCAAGATCACCGTCTAGGGGCAACTTCAGCCTACTCTGTTTGGTAGAGGTATGGGCTTACCCCTTCCTGTTTCAGAGGTGGTAACAGCTGGACCCCCTAACCCTTCTCGTGACATTTTCATATATGGGCAAGTAAGCATGGCAACCCTTGACGTGGGGGTTTCTAAAAACAGCCTGTGACACTCAGTGGATTGCCAGCTAGGGAGCAATGCGATCCGTTAGAAGGAACTTTGAGGACAGCAACGAGCGCCTAAGCAGGCCCAGTGACTCTGCATTGTTCTAAAGGAGTAGACATTTTTGATCTTTGCCAAGTCAGTTCTTTAGGGATTGAGGGACCGTTGGGGGACTGTTTGTTGGTATCCCTAAAGACAGCAGTAGTGGTTTTGTTTTTCCACTGTGCAATGAATATCTCTCTGGGGTATTCACATTCCACAAAGCAAGACAGCACCATGGACAGCTTGGAGAAACAGCTCATTTGCCCCATCTGTTTGGAGATGTTTACCAAACCGGTGGTGATTCTCCCTTGTCAACACAACCTTTGTCGAAAATGTGCCCAAGATATTTTCCAGGTAAGTTGGTTATTTTACAGCTGAACTTCTAACCTTTAACCTTTACTGCTGTCTCTTAAAGGTTTATCCATTCATATACATTACATGTACAGAATTCTGACATTGTAGTGAAGGTATTGCTCATCCTTCAATTGTCAGTGTTCAATTACCACTTATTCTGTAATGCTGAAAAGAAACAACGTGTTTCCTCTTGACCCATGCCATTACAGATTCAACTAACACACATTAACCAGTAAGCAACGCAAATACTACTAATCAATATTAGACAACGGTAGGCCTATATTTAAACATTTCCACCGGCTTTATCTAACGCCATTGATACACTCATGTCCTGTGTAGGCCTCAAACCCTTATCTATCGACCAGAGGAACCACGGTATCTTCAGGGGGACGTTTCCGCTGCCCGTCCTGCAGACATGAGGTGGTCCTGGACAGACATGGAGTCTATGGCTTGCAGAGGAACCTGCTGGTGGAGAATATCATTGACATGTACAAACAAGAACAGGAGTCCTCAAGGTGAGACAATAAATGCCTTAAAGAAGACAGCAGGCCTAAGACAATTGGTCTGACACAGACAGAATATCATTGATATGTACAAACAGGAGTCCTCAAGGTGAGACGCTACAGGCCTATTTAAAAAGATTGGCAGACAATTTAGTCGGAGGCACTCAGCAGCAGTCCCATGTATATCTGGCCAATTAGACAAACAGCAAACCCTCACACCAACAAATCTGGACATCAAGAAGACTACATACTATCCTGAACAACATAGAATGAATCGGAAAACTATTGATGAGAAATGGAAAATTGAAGGAGAATATATATTGTTTTTTTACATTGTGAATTGGGGTTTACTCATGGATGGCTGCACACGTTGCCTGTTAGTTAGATTTTGTTTTTCTAATGTAGGCCAATGAGGCAGCAGTCATTTAAGAGAGGCCTATTTTTATTCCAATTTGAGCCGTACTACATTCTCTAGACATCAATATAGTATTTAGTCTGCTTTTAGGAGGGATAGACAGTACACAAAAATAGTTGACGTAGGAAAATCCAATGTTTTTAAAATACAACTTCTGTCATGAACTATCCATAGTAGATTATCTGCAATAGCTACATGTAATTCACTTAACTACATCCTAATAAGCCAAACAGTAGATCTCTGAAAAGACGTAATCTGCTCTTGCCTTTTTAGCGTATCATTTTTGCACAATCAATTAAACGTTTTTGAGTAGATTGCCGGGACAAGACAAATACAATTTTCACCGTTGCTTGAATCTGGGAGCCAAGTGCAGCATGCGTTTTAGCCACAGTGGTGTGATAGGCTCATCAAGCAACTGTGGTTTAGGCCTACGTTACACAAGTGGACTATTAAAAACAGTTATTCAAAATGTTAGCATACTCTTGGTTGCCAAATAAACATAAATTATGGCTATTCTGAAATGCTAACATTCCATGAGGGGAAAGGATGTTTGTCTGTACTACATTCTTTCACTTACTTTGATGTTATAATATTATGGCTTGAAAAGAGTCATTTTAGGCACTGTGGACACAAATGTGTTTTTGCGACTTGCCAGTGTGACCGACATTACTGTGCTCGATTAACAGTATAGCTTCCTTGCTCACAAACTCTCACTGGTAACTCGATTACACCAGGGTTGTTGAGTTTTTAAAAAGGTCACCAGGAAGTCTTTGTCCAATGTGTGGTGTTAATAAACAGGATCCCCAAAGTATAACTGTCACCTGTTCTGTAGCAGCAAGCCTGAGCCTGAGCCTGCCAAGTGTGATCAGCCCATGTGTGAGGAGCATGAGGGTGAGAAGATCAACATCTACTGTGTGACGTGTGGCGTGCCCACCTGCTCTCTCTGCAAGGTGTTCGGAGCCCACAAAGACTGTGATGTGGCCCCACTCAACACTGTATTCAATAAGCAAAAGGTTAAATTATTTATTTTACGTTCATATCTGTCTATTTCCTTTTTCATAATGATGCTTTACAGGTATATCAAATTGAAATCAAACTTCCCCTTTTTTCTAATGAACAGAGTATCAGAGTTGGTATATAAAATGTCTCATTTTTATTTTTAATTATGCTGGACCTCTGTGTGTGTGTTCCAGACTGAGTTGACTGACTGTATAGCCATGCTAGTGGGGAACAACGACAGGATTCAAGGCATCATGAGTCAACTGGATGAGACCTGTAAGACCGTTGAGGTGAAGCCTTCAACCTTTTGACCTTTCTTATGTTTAGTCTATAACAGCATTTTTACATTGTATAAAACTTCAACAATATTGATGGTAAAAATTGTATGCTTAATTTTTATGCACCCTAATTTTAGCTACTGACAATATCTATATGACCTAGTTATTTGTCAGTTTAACCTTACAGTACAATCATGGCTGTCTAACAGGAGAATGGCAGGAGGCAGAAATCCAAAGTGTGTGAAAGTTTCGATCACCTTTATGCCGTCCTGGAGGAGCGGAAAGGAGAAATGACCCTGAAGATCAACGCAGAGCAACAGGAGAAACTGGACTATATAAACGGCCTCATGAGGAAGTATAGAGAGCACCTGGAGAACATGGCAAAGATCGTTGAGACAGGGATACAGACAATGGAGGAGTCAGAGATGGCTACTTTCCTGCAGGTGATGAAAAACATAGTTTTTGTCCAGAAAGGACAAATTACTACCACATAAAATATCCATATAAGCATCTGAAATTCTGTGTCAGTGATAAATCAATATGACAATTGATCATGTACCATGTTAGAATAAAAAGTGTAACATGTTATTACAAACATGTTGTGCAATGTCTTCCGAGATGTTTTCTGAGAAGTAATTCCTTTCTCATCTTTGCTCCCACAGACTGCAAAGCCTCTTCTACAAAAGTGAGTACACATACCCTTTTTCCCAGTTTCAGACTATAGTTCTGGTCCTCAGAAATTACAGTGTGACTGTGATCTCTCTCTCGGTCTACCAGGCTCATTGCAGGCACTAACATCTCCCACCTGGACAAAGTGGAGCGTGGCTATGACAACATGGATCACTACACAGCTAACTTTGAGCGGGAGAGGAGGGCACTGCTCACTATAGACTTTATGAAAGGTAGGGAGTATTGAGTATTGAGTGTGACGTTGGCATTTCAATGTTCTTTCACAATGTCCAAAATCACTTCTTCCAGTGCCACAAAAGAAACTATGAAAATAACAATATCAAGATCAATGTAAAACTGAAGTAAAATTAAACAATTTACTATTTTCGTATTTTGAACTCTTGGTTGTTGTTCAGATGATGAAGACGATGAAGAATTTGAAGATGGAGAAGAGGAAGTAGAATTGAGGCGGATGACAGGGGTGACCCGTACAGATGTCTCCCCCTCTGCTGCAGGGCCCTCTGTCGTTAAGGCCAACCATCCACAGCCCCAGCAGCAGACAGCACCCCCACCCCTCCCTCAGAGACCTATTGAGACCCTAGGTGTCATGGCCACCCTGGCCAACCCACAGGGCCCCGCACGTGCCACAACCCCGGTACAATTCCCCTCCCTAACCCCAACGCCAACTGCCACCGCACAGGCCAGCCCAGTCCACTTCCCAACCACAACCCCTGTTCAGTTCCCAAACACAAATCTGGTTAACTTCCCATTAGCGGAGCCACCAAAACAGGTGAGAGGAGCGTCTATAACACACTACAGCCTAGCCGTGAAATTGACTGAAAATGTCTCAGCATAATAAATGATAGAATAACAACTCATGATCCCTGGCTAACTCCATCCCAGCAGCTGTCTAGTGCAGTGACAGTCAAGGTCACATTTGAGTTCACTAACCATATGGATATTTTAAAATATAAAACAAATATTATTATCGCTTGGCTTTTATCTCCTGCCCTCTGTATGAGGAAAATGTGGTTATTGAAACCAGTCAATATCCAATCTGTATCAGAATAGTTCAGTCATTGTTTATAGCAGCTGTGCTCTGCTCAACTCAGAGTGGGCCTGCATGGGACCTGGCCTGGGTTACAGCGGTGGCTTTCACCTCAGCAGGAGGCTTTAATAATGAGACACCTGCCTGCTTTCTGTTTGCCGTAGCCCTGCGTGTGTTAGGGGTGAAGCAGGGAGGGGGACGTTGCTGTTTTCATAGGGATAATTATCAACCACTCTGTTACATGTCATCACCATTGAGTTTAATTTGCATGTGGAGTGCTAATTTGAATGAGCATAGAGTTTACACCAACATAATCATGTGGATTCAATTGAAAAGGGAAAAGCCACCTGGATCAGTTTGTATTCATTCCAAAGGGGAAAAAAATGAATGGCCTACAGATTCATAGAGGCGTTTATCAGAAAGGGTCTTTGTGTGTGTGTGTGTGTGTGTGTGTGTGTGTGTGTGTGTGTGTGTGTGTGTGTGTGTGTGTGTGTGTGTGTGTGTGTGTGTGTGTGTGTGTGTGTGTGTGTGTGTGTGTGTGTGTGTGTGTGTGTGTCATGTGCATAACCTAAAATCATCTAGCTTACAAAAACTCTAATAATCCTGAATAAATAAAGCTTGGTTGTTTTGTTTTGTCACAGGAAGTGGCTTTCTGTGTCACAGTTGTGGCTTTGTTCATTTTAATGCATCAGCTTTGGAGTCTGATAAAGTCTACCGTTAGGATATGTTTATTTCTTCATTTGTGCACTGACTAATACTTAAGCACTCAGTCTATAACACATAAAAGGTTACCCCCTTTAATTTGAAAACATGAGAAGTTTCAATTTAGTGCAATTTTCCTTTATCAGGTCAAATTGCTGACTGATCTTGTATACTATAAGGTTATTGTATGGATGTGGATATGGTAATTCAGGACTTCATATTGATTGATACAGGACATATTGTGGGTGTGAGCAGGTGGGTATTAGTGTGGTGAGATAAATATGGTATACATTTATTTCTATGTTAGAGTTATTTTGTATTTGGTATCTCAAAGAAGCTCTTTACTCTACAAAATATTTGATTTCCTTGGGTTAAATTAGTGCTTTGGAATATGTAAGCAATAATATTTTCTGTTGAGGCATGTTAGAATTCTTCCTTCATTTGACTTCTAATTTTGCATGGACCTATGGACATGCTACAGATAACATAAATATTTATTTATATTCTCTCTAAATTATTACAAACCCTCTAATGGTTTTGCTCTTTGTTTTTCACAGATGACTTCTGATACGGCATCAAGTCAGCAAAACACAGATGACAAAGATGGACCCAAACACGTCTTCTCCTTTTCTTGGCTGAACAACCAGAAGTAGATGTTCATTTTACCTCAAGACTATGACATTGTTGTAATACTAGGTATTGTTTTGGTTGAGTCCGCATCCCGCTGCAGGCACGGTTTAAATAATGACTCTGTTACCGTTATATAACTGTAATTTCTCTGTAAATCCTCTCTAGCATTTCTATACTACCGTAAAAACAAATGTCATTGAGCAGATTTCTGGCTTGAGAAAGCCGTGCGTAATTTGGCACACCTTTTGGCAATAGATTTTCGCGTGAGTCAGAAAAACGTCTCAATGTATTAAGACACTCAATTTAGTCTACACAGCAAGCAATGAATGGAACTTTGGAAACTTTTTTTATTACAAATATAAATATCAGACATTCTCTTGCACAACAAATATGATTGGTTGCTGATAGTCGTATAGTAGGCCTGTTTTATTATCAAACTTTAAGCAGTTGTACAATGAGAGGGAATTCCAGAGAGAGAGGATGAATGTTTGAACAATATATACAAAATACGTTATGCTTGAATATAAATTAAGAACATTAAAGGATATTTGTGTTCAGCATTTCAACTGGCCTTGCCTACTTCTCATCACACAATGTAATAACTACAATGCGAATTGCAACTCGATTTTAAAAATCTATAAAAAATAATACATGATAGAACGAAAGTTAACCAATTCAAGAGTAAAACAAAAATGGAATAGTAACGTACAGTTTATGTAAGATGTACACAACTTATTTGGCTAATGTATTTCTAACACTTTCATTTCCCGAATATGTCCATCATTTTCCGGTTACTATATGCCTGCTGAACTAATTGCTCATCTCGAGCCATTTCTAGAACTTCCCTCAGCAGATGGAACGTCAGGTCCAAAGAGATCGGTGGCTCTTCGCCCGGCCAGGTCCTCTTTCCTCTCTCCATGGAATCATCCATCTGGTTAGCGTAGCTGTTCAGAAAGCGATTGCTGTTACCGACTTTACCTTGCAGAAGACGCTGCGTAAACTGAAGTAAAGCCCTGTTGACCGTTGACGGCGCAGCAGCTCCAGGAGATGTATTTGACAAGGAGGACTGGGGCGAATTTTGATTGGAGTTGTCAAGCCGAATGAAGTACTCCTCTCCTAGTCGCAGAAGAATAGGGAGTTGCTGTTGCAGTTCTGCCTGAAGATTGTGGAATGGATCAAGTGCTCTGGGGGTTTCAATAGCTCTACATTCATAGCGGGGTTGGAAGGCACCAAGTAGAGCCACAGCGGAAACGAAGACATTCAACTTCATCTCAGGAGATTAGGATGAATCTGAGAATTAAATATAGCCTCATTTTCTCATGTTCATAATCACAATGAAATTAATTAAAGCGAAGATACATGTTGAGTAGCCTAGGATGTGGGTGTCACTTTGACAAAATTGTTAATGTATCTGTATTGTATTTGCATTGATTTCCATTTGAAATCGAAAAACTAAATAAAAGCAGTTGCTTATGTTGTAATTGCTTATTTAATTACAATATTGTATTATTAACTTTTATATGATAGTTAATACCGTATGAATCAACAGTTAAGTACTACAATTTATGGTAACTAGGCTACATTTCTATCAATAATTAAATGATCTGCACTCAACACCACAATTACTTCCCTAAAAGAAACAAACAAGTCAAGTTGTTGTCAAATACCTGAGTTTAACTGTGACAGAAGATGTTCCTCTGAAGTTGTAACGAAAAGGATATCCTATTCTACAGTTATTTTGCCTTCCAAAGAACCTGCAATAGTGCGTTTTAAAAAAAAGCATCGAAACAACACTTATATATCATAGACCTGAGGCCATGTCATCATGCTCTGACATGATGGTCTGCGCAAGCAGAGGCATCATGCCCGTAGGGGGCACGATGTAAAGAAGACAAGGCAACGCCAGAATATGAATGGCGAGCCTCCCCTCAGTCCACAGTGGGGTTAATATCAGATGAGTCATACAGTAGGTCTAATTGGGATGTGTCGTTTTCCGGAATCTAGAGTGCCATTGTTCAACTAACTATGGATGTGGCCTTGCTCCTGCATGAATTAATAAATGAATGAATTAATGTTATGGACAGTGGTACAGGGTCAATAGTAAAATACAATCTTCATCATCTTCAGCACCACCACCACACTCTAGTAAGAGTCAACCAAACATCATCAGTTGGATGTCATTAATGTACATTTTCCCCAACAATAAAGTAAGGAATTCATTTTAATTGGCTGCAGAGATCGATCAGAAATATGGCTGTTGCCCAATATTGTTTGTTTCAAAATGGGTGCCAAGTAGATGTCACTGTTATATTTAAACAACATGCAGTTTAGAAAGGGTCAACGCAACGGCAAAGGTCCAGATACACTTACCTGCCTGCCAAACTGGCAAGATAGGTGGGTGGCCTGCACTTATGGAACACAGGAAAGACACCTGTGACCTTTTTCAACAGAAATTATTTGGATTGAATCACTAACATTTCACACAGGACAACCTGAAATAGCAGAATAGGTTAAAAGGGAGAAGTAGCACTTTTGAGGGAGAAAATATTATACAGTTGAAGTTGGAAGTTTACATACACCTTAGCCAAATACATTTAAACTCAGTTTTTCACAATTCCTGACATTTAAAGGGATACTTCGTATTTTGGCAAATGAGGCCATGTATCTACTTCCCCAGAGTCAGATGAACTCGTGTATACCATTTGTATGTATCGGTGTCCAGTATGAAGGAAGTTAGAGGTAGTTTCACGATGAGCCAATGCTAACTAGCGTTAGCACAATGTCTGGAAGTCTGTGGGTATCTAATAGCATGCTAGTACAGCTGAAGACTGGAAGTTTACATACACCTTAGCCAAATACATTTAAACTCAGTTTTTCACAATTCCTGACATTTAATCCTAGTAAAAATTCCCTGTTTTAGGTCAATTAGGATCACCACTTCATTTTAAGAATGTGAAATGTCAGAATAATAGTAGAGAGGATGATTTATTTCAGCTTTAATTGCTTTCATCACATTCCCAGTGGGTCAGAAGTTTACATTCACTCAATTAGTATTTGGTAGCATTGCCTTTAAATTGTTTAACTTGGGTCAAACGTTTCGGGAAACCTTCCACAAGCTTCTAAAAATAAGCTGGGTGAATTTTGGCCCATTCCTCCTGACACAGCTGGTGTAATTTAGTCAGGTTTGTAGGCCACCTTGCTCGCACAGGCTTTTTCAGTTCTGCCCACACATAAATGAACATATACTATATAATGACATATATGAACTTAAGATGTCTAAATCCGATCACGTCTCAATTGAAAATGCACTGCAAGCATTTATGTTTACATGACTGGTACATATACAGAGAAGAGATGAGAAACATCCACAGCATTATAAAGGTGTGAGTATAAGTCAGCCTGAAACCCTAGCATTATGCCACCCATGCAAAGTGTTACGTGGAGAGAAGGGGGAACCCAAGAGCGGACTCAGAGAGGAAGCCGGGATGAATGCACCAAAAATGTTTATTTAACAGAGAAAGATGGAGTGCAGAACCGGGGTAGCTCAGATGAGTTGCAAATACCAGGAGTGTAGAGTGAGGTTGGAGTAGGTTGAGTAGAACTGGGAAACAGGTCCCGAGTGGAGTCCAAGGTATGGTGGGGAGTGCAATCCAGAGCAAGGTGGTTGGTGGTGAGATGTGGAACAGGAGACAGGAGCCAGAGACAGAGCGGTACTGCAAGGAGAGGACAAAAATGATGTAAGGCAGGAAAACAAGCACAGCAGAGCAACAGGATCTTGAGAAAAGACTAAAGGCTAGAATATAACTGACTGAGCAGAGATTACGAACTGGCAGAGTGGAGTTGTCAGGAAAGTTATTTGTAGAGGTCTTGATAACTGGACGAGTTGCTCTGACTCCAGCACACCTGTCTCCAACCACACAATTAAAACAGAGAGGGATAGAGAGAGAGTACAGGGGAGGAACTGCAGGTCAGTGAGACACTGTCCGAAAAGCAGAGGGCGTAGCAGGAACAGATTTGACACATAGTGTAGGTGTATTAGGGTGACATTTGAATGAACAGTCCACTGGTCTGTAAGACCTTTCATACATCCCTTCAAGAGGGAAGTTTCCTAAAATGCTCTTAGTGTAACAAGTGTGAAATGGCTAGTTAGCTAGCGGGGTGCGCGCTAACAGTGTTTCAATCGGTGACGTCACTCGCTCTGAGACCTTGAAGTAGATGTTCACCTTGCTCTGCAAGGGCAGCGGCTTTTGTAGAGTGATAGTTAACGATGCTTTGTGGGTGTCAGTTGTTGATGTGTGCAGAGAATCCCTGGTTCGGGGGCGAGGAGAGGGATGGAAGCTACACTGTTACATTGATGCTGTTGACCCGGATCACTGGTTGCTGCGGAAAAGGAGGAGGTCAAAAGGGGGGGTGAGTGTAACCAGTGTGAAATGGCTAGTTGGCTAGCGGCGTGCGCGCTAACAGCGTTTCAATTGGTGATGTCACTCGCTCTGAGACCTTGAAGTAGTTGTTCCCCTTTCTCTGCAAGGGCTGTGGCTTTTGTGGAGCGATGGGTAACGATGCTTCGTGGGTGTCAGTTGTTGATGTGTGCAGAGGGTTCCTGGTTCGAGCCCAGGTAGGGGCGAGGAGAGGGACGGAAGCTATACTGTTACATTAGCACTAAGATCCTAATTAGAGCTGTTGAATAATTCTCTTCCCACAACACATACTGTAAGTCCAGGTTGTGTCCCAAATGGCATTGTATAGTTCACTACTTTAGACTAGGGCCCATGGCGGTCTGGTCAAATGTATTGCACTTTAATAGGAAATAGAGTGCCATTTGGGATGAAATGCAATATTTATATTGTATCAGACTATTGATTCAGCAATTACAGTCATATTGGCTCAATTGGGAACAAGACCAAGACATACAAACAGCTGTTCAAACAAAATGTTCCACTAGATCCAGGAAAATAAATAGGCAGGAATACCATTAAGGTAATACATGAATATGAGTGTTTCCAATTCATCATCTCTGCTTTCTCCACTCAGCTTTTCAAGACACAATGTTTCCCTCCCTACAACTTTCCACTCCCCTATCAGAATCGTAATCAGCTCCTTAGTTGCTGGACCGCCACTGGGCACAGATGGGGGAATGGATTTGTACGCTGTCCAATATTTATGTGTAGCTAGTGAGGATAACAAGATAGATACAACATGTATTTTTGGTATCTCTTGTCCTCGTACTACATTCACAAACAGCTTTTCAAACACCTGCTTGATAGTGTGAGATTGAACAATATAAGGAAATGTGTTCTTCTTTTGCTTTGTGCTGATGTGGGATTAAATATAGATTTCATGCTAAATTTAAGGGCATGGTCAGAATATAGAAAATGTTCAGGTTAAAATCAATTAGTCTTTTGTATGTGCCTCATCCATTTTGAAGTTGCTCGATTTATCCATAGGCGGTATACATCATTTATTATTAAATACTTTATTTTTGTAATCTGATGGAATTAATATGAATAATTTACATGCTGTAGGAATCATAATTAGGTGTTAATGATGAAACATACATATACATTAACAGCTGCTGGTAGCAAAATGGATAACCCCTTAAGGATGTCCCTATAGAAACCCTTCAGAAACTTGAAACTATGCTTAGGGGATCATTGGTGGACCTCATCTATATGGTGAAGTTAAATTGGGTCTCTGTCCCAAATGGCACCCTATTCACTATATAGTGCACTACTTTTGACCAAGGGCTCTGGTTAAAAGTATTGTACTATATGGTGAGTAGGGTGCTATTTGGGACACTGTCATGACTTCCGCCGAAGTCGGTGCCTCTCCTTGTTCGGGTGGTGTTCAGCGATCGACGTCACCGGTCTTCTAGCCATCACCGTTTGTTTTGTCTTGTTTCCCCACACACCTGGTTGTCATTCCCTCATTACTTGTCGTGTATTTAACCCTCTGGTTTCCCCCATATCTGTGTGTGTGATTGTTTATTTGTCAGTGGCACGTTTACGGACGGTTTGCACCAGACTGGTAATTTTGTACTTTGTGCTGCCGCAATTTTGCCAGTAGGCATTTGTTTTGTAACGCTAATTGCGTTCAGTTTGTACAGTTTGCTCTCCTGCGCCTGACTCTCACGCACCAGCTACACACACGGATCCTGACAGACACAGATAGCCTATGTGTGCATCAGATCACTCAACCAGTAAAATGTACTATCTAAATCACTCCACTTGGCTGCAAACAGGCTTTAAAACATTCACATTGCATTATGTTTAACCACTTGTCTATGATAAATTTAGCTACTTAGGGTTAACAAGGTATAGTGACTGCGATTCTTCTATGAATAATTAGTATTTCTGTTTCATGATCTGATTTCAATGATAGTAAACAAATCCATGCTTTCTGGCCTTTTCCTCTCCTGTGTCTATTGATTCTGTTTGTGGTGTGCTGCCTGATCGCCACCACTCTTTGACCTTTAGCGGCCAATGAGTGACTGATGATGACAAAACGTCCCAAACTCTCTCTCATTGGTTTGATACATCCAATTGTAATGGACCTGACAAGCTTAAATAGCTCCATGATTTGATGATCAAAGACATCACTTGATTAAGACGCAATACAGGCATTCATCTACTTGTTCCCCTATGGAATACATGGAATATACAGCAATATGTAAGATAAGGCTTAACTGTACACAATTGTCTGAGCATCCTCAATGTTTTAACAATCTAAGACATTCCCCCACAACAGGATTTTTTTCAAAGGGTAAATTCGGATGTCTCAGGAAGGTGTGTAAACCTACTTTGACTTTTTAGTCGGGAGTCTGATTCACATGCACAAAACCACAGGTTCCTGATGTTGGTAAACTGATGCAGTGGTTTCCTAAGGTTCCTCACCCAAAAAACCCAATGAACAAGACATGTCAACGAGCACCACAACATGGTGGGTAAAAACAAACACACTCTGGGAAATCATTTCTCCAGTATATTCTTTAATATTAGCTACGCCAAGTGACGTCTCTCGAAATGTAAGATAATTGCTGTCTTAAAAAGTCTTAAAAAGTCCAGACATTGCGATAATTACAGCTCATATTATTTTCATAGTCTTTTTAATTTATTTGTGGCTAATAATTGCATTCCAAGGGTGGCGATGGCAATGTCAAAGGAGAACATAGGGTGTGTCCCAAATGACACCCTAGTGTGCTACTTTTGACCAAGACCCATAAGTAGTGCACTATATAGGGAATAGGGTGCCATATGGGACTAAACCATAAACGTACATTTACGTCATCACCAGGGGTTGGTGCCCTCTGGGCCGAATCTTAAGTGTGGAACCAACTAACGATGTAGCCAGGAGGCACCCTGACAGTTAAGGTTAGTGGTGAGAGAAGACTGCTCATTTCTCTGTCACTGCCCTTCTGATGATGCTCTGGTATACACACACACACACACACACACACACACACACACACACACACACACACACACACACACACACACACACACACACACACACACACACACACACACACACACACACACACACACACACACACACACACACACACACACACACACACACTGAATGAAGGTCACATTTGTTGTGTCACTCTATTGACCAGTAGGAATCCTGATTTTGACTACCTCACTGACATTGTCACTCTGTCTGTGGGGTAAATCAGCAGAAGGCAAGGCAAGATACTACAAACGCACCGGTCCCCCGTAATGGGAGCCGCTACCTGACCAAAGCCCCGGATAAACCTCCGGTAATAGTTGGCAAACCCTAGAAACCGCTGCACTTCCTTTACCGTGGTGGGAGTCGGATAATTACGCTCGGCTGAAATGCGGTCACTCTCCATCTCCACCCCTGAAGTGGAAATGCGGTACCCTAGGAAGAAGACGGACTGTTGAAAGAACAGACATTTCTCAGCCTTTCTCAACCAAGCACCCTGCGCACCAGAGCCAGCTGATTATATCAGAATGTCATCAATATACACCACTACACCCTGCATTGACTCGATTGCACTGGCTATGAGAGGTAGCGGGTAACTGTACCTCACAGTGATCTGGTTGATGCCTCGATAGTCAATAAACGGGCTCAGACCTCCATCCTTCTTCTTCACAAAAAAGAAGCTCGAGGAGGCAGGTGAAGTGGAGGGCCGAATGTACCCCTGCCCCAGGGATTCGGAGACATATGTTTCCATAGCCGCCGTCTCCTCTTGCGACAGGGGATACACGTGACTCCTGGGAAGTGCTGCGTCTACCAGGAGATTTATCGCACAATCCCCTCGTCGATGGGGTGGTTTGCCAACTTCTACTTCTTTTTACAGAAGGCGAGAGCCAAATCGGCATATTCAGAGGGGATGCGCACGGTGAAGACCTGGTCTGGACTTTCCACCGTAGTAGCACCGACGGAAACCCCTGAACACCTCCCCGAGCACTCTCGTGGCCACCCTGTGAGAGCCCTCTGTTGCCACAAAATAGTGGGGTCATGACAGGCTAACCAGGGTAGGCCCAGAATCACGGGAAACGCAGGAGAATCAATAAGAAAGAGACTAATTCTCTCCTTGTGACCCTCCTGCATCAAAGTCACCATTATTAGTCAGTTGTACAACCGAATGCCTTCAACCGAAATGTGTCTTCCGCATTTAACCCAACCCCTCTGAATCAGAGAGGTGCGGGGGGCTGCCTTAATCAACATCCACATCTTCAGCACCCAGGGAACAGTGGGTTAACTGCCTTGTTCAGGGGCAGAACAACAGATTTTTACCTTGTCAGCTCGGGGATTCGAACTTGCAACCCTCCGGGTAAACAAGTCCAACACTCTAACCACTAGGCTACCTGCCGCCCCATGCCCATTGGAGCGGTGACCTCCCTAATTAGCCCTGACCCTAATGGTCGACTATCTAGGGCATGAACTGGGAAGGGTATGTCCACTGGAACAATAGGAATCCCTAAACTATGGGCAAATGATCGATCAATAAAATACCCAGCTGCGCCTGAATCTACGAGTGCCTTATGCTGGGAATGCGGGGAAAACTCAGGAAGGTTTATATACAAAAACATGTGTGCAACAGGGGGCTCTGCCTGCTGCCTCGACTCCCAGAGGGACCTCCCCAGCACCGACCAGCAGTGTGCCCTCTGCGGTCCCTCCTCTGGTCGCCCTAAGTGGTGGGGGATGGAATCGACAGGCCCCGATCTGGACGTCCGCTGGTAGCCAGCAGGTTATCCAGCCAGATGGACAGGTCCACCAGCTGGTCAAAGGTGAGAGTGGTGTCCCTGCAGGCCAACTCCCGACGGACGTCCTCTCGCAAACTACACCAGTAGTGATCGATCAGGGCCCTGTTGTTCCATCCCGCGCCGGCGGCCAGGGTCCGGACGTCCAAAGCGAACTCCTGTGCGCTCCTCGTCCCCTGCCTCAGGTGAAACAGACGTTCACCGCCGCTCTACCCTCAGAACGCCGCCCGAACAAGGAGAGGGACCGACTTCGGCGGAAGTCATGACAGTAGTTGCCTTCATAGCTTGTTCTCCAGCCTATTTTCTTACATCTGTACTTATAGGTAGCAAATCATTATCTACATCCACCCCCCAACCTCCTCCTCACGAGACAATTGCTACATTTGTACATAATGACATTACAGAGTCCCAAATGGCACCCTATTCCCTACATATTGCACTACTTTTAACCAGAGCCCTGGTAGTGCACTATATAGGGAATAGGGTGCCATTTGGGACTCTGTAATGTCATTATGCACAAATGTAGCAATTGGAATAGGGTGCCATTTGGGTACCATCTAGAATCCTAAAGTCACAAAAATAATAAAATGTAAATTGAAAAGAAAGGCGTGGGGGATTTCTAAGGACAGGTGCTGTTATCAATTCGTAAAAATGAATCCAGATGTAAAAAAAATCTACTACTGTCGTCGAGCCAAGATTCAGATAGCAGATTTCTAGTCCAAACTTATTTATTGGCTTGCTTGATGCAACTAAGATTTAACTTTTCTCAAAATTGCTCATACCTCGTTGGCCTGTGACACACAATAGAATTCATCTGTTATCAAGCATAACCCAAAATCGTTCATACGACAAAGTAATAATTATCTTTATGGCCCAGAAACTATTAAGTGATAATTAAGATGTCTTGTGATGATGATATTTTAAATGAACGGTAAAAGTTAACAGATTTTTGAATCATCGTTGACATTCTTTGAAAAGAATGCTGCCATGAAATTGGGCAGATCTGAGTTTGTAAAAGCGAACAAAAAATAATTACTTTTATATCTCTCATCAACCCTCAGACATTTTCCGCCTCTCTTACTAAAAACTATTGGGTGCAACAATCCATTCACTGTCAGCAGCATAGAGGTGCTTCCTTCTTTCTATTGCTCATTGACAGACCACTTTAGACAGTGAGTGTGATCCTAATGTAATGCTTTTGCATTGTCACACTACTGATGTAGGTTTTTTATTTGAGACAGTTTGGTACAGCAGGAATATAATCCTGCAGCAACAGAAAAATGTGAATTATTATGTGGATTATAATTAAATGGACATTTTTGTAGTGGTTGATAAATAATTTCAAGGTGGAAATTACAAACTTAAGAAGCCTTTTTAAACCTCAAATACACTACAAGTTTTACATTTCCTGCACTGCAGTAAAATTCTCCTGCAACAGGTTGGTCAAATGAAGATCCTACATATGTAATTGATTACTTATAGTCACCTGGGGAGGGAGACACAGTGATAGGATCACTAAGAGAAGTAGTAGCCTAGCTCAATACAAAGGACAAAGCTATGGCTGCATCCCAAAAGGCACCCTATTCCCAAAATAGCACCCCATTCTCTAAAAGCAAATGTTGTGCACTGGGGTGGTACTTGGGATACACAATGCCACTAACTCTTGAGTCTAAGCACATGAAAACAGCGGGCCAAAATAAACTGTGTATGGTGGTGGTCATGCCCCTGAAGCAACCAACACATTTCTTCAAAATAGGTCAGTGATCTGCCAAGTCATTTATATCATCCTAGGACAACAAGAATAAAATCATTTTGACCCCATCACTTATATTTTTTATCACAGCATGTTGACAGGAGTGTTTCTACAAGGTCCCTTGTCTTTTACCCTCTCTCCACATACCTCTCTCCATATCCCTGTCTCCCAATCCCTCTGAGGGGTCCGTGTGATATAGGTTGCCTTGATGAGTATTCACACCCCACGAGTCAATACTTTGTAGAAGCACCTTTGGCAGTGATTACAGTTGTGAGCATGTCTGGGTAAGTTTCTAAGAGCTTTCCACACCTGGATTATGCAAAATTTTCCCATTATGATCCGCATCCTGGAGGGGGATGAATGGAAAACTGCCTTCAGCACAATGTCTGTGCACTACGAGTACTTGGTGATGCCTTATGGTTTCGCCAATGCTCCGTCGGTGTTCCAGACATTTGTGTATATCGACATCATCCTAGATCTACTCGGCCACCTTGGAGGATCACATCACCCACGTACGGGTAATCCTGGGACGCCTCCTGGAGAACGATCTGTATGTCAAAGCGGAGAAGTGCCAGTTTCTATTTTGTTGTACTTTTTACCCCGTTCTACCCAATTTAGTGATATCCTTTTTTTAGTTACAGTCTTGTCCCATCGCTGCAACTCCCGTACGGACTCGGGAGAGGCAAAGGTCGAGAGCTATGCATCCTCCGAAACACAACCCTGCCAAGCCGCACTGCTTCTTGACACACTCCTCACTTAACCCAGAAGCCAGCCGCACCAATGTGTCGGAGGAAACACTGTACAACTGGCGACCGTGTCAGACTGAATGCGCCCGGCGCGCCAGAGCAGTCGCTAGAGTGCGATGGGACAAGGGCATCCCGGACGACGCTGGGCCAATTGTGTGTCATCTCATGGGTCTCCCAGTCACGGCCGGCTGCGACACAGCCCGGGATCGAACCCAGATCTGTAGTGTGATGCAGTGCCTTAGACCGTTGCTCTACTTGGGAGGCCGAAGTGCCAGTTCCATCAGGCCACTGTCTCCTTGGGATACCGGATCACCCCACAGGGAGTGGTTATGGAGGAAAGGAAGGTTGAGGCAGTCACGTCATGGCCAGTCCCAACCAACATAAAAGGACTACAGCAATTTTTGGGGTTTGCCAACTTCTACTGCCGCTTCATTAAAAACCTCAGCTCCATTGCCTCACCTTTCTCCTCAAGGGTGGCCCCTGTAAGGTGGTGTGGAGTCCTGCAACCGATGAGGCCTTCCGCTTACTGAAGGGGAGTTTCACTTCCGCCCTGTTGCTGAAACACCCAAATCCTACGCTGCCCTTCGTGGTGGAGGTGGATGCTTCAGAAGTGGGTGTGGGGGCTGTCCTGTCAAGGTAACCCACAAAAATGGTATCCATGTGCATACTACTAAAAAATAACTGTCTCCTGCAGAGAGGAACTATGATGTCGGCGTCCGGAAGCTCCTGGCGGTGAAGTTGGCACTAGAGGAGTGGAGACACTGGCTGGAGGGCGGCAAGGGCCCATTTCTCCTCCACACCGACCATCGGAACCTGGAGTACATACGGACAGCGAGGCGACTGAACCCATGCCAAGCAAGGTGGGACCTTTACTTCATTAGATTCAATTTCACCCTGTCATACCACCCAGGTTCAAAGGCAATCAAAGCCGATGCCCTGTCCCATCTCCACGATTCGGGAGAGGTTCCTGCCCATCATACCGCCCTCCCGAATCGTTTCCCCCGTGCTTTGGGACGTAGACGTGGAGATCCGCCAGACTCTGGAGAGGAAACCCGCACCTACTACCTGCCCTCCGGAGCGCACCTACGTTCCCACAGAGGTAAGGGATTGGCTGTTGGGCGCACACATGTGGGCGCACACATCCCTTGCCGCTGGACACCCAGGTATCACCCACACCACTCAATCCATCTCTGTTAAGTATTGGTGGCCCACCTTGGAGCAGGATGTTGTCCGCTATGTCAACTCCTGCTCTGTATTTGCCCAAACCAAATCACTTTGTCACATTATCGTTTTTAGGCCTGTGACCAAAAAATCTAAATGTAATACATTTTTAATTTAGGCTGTAACTCAACAAAATGTGGAAAAAGTGTGTGAATACTTTCTGAAGGCATTTTAGCTACATGCATGTGGACTAGAGTTTTTGGCAAAATGTGTACCAAGCTCATGATTTGTGTTATTTTCAGTAAAACAGTCGATGCAGTTCTGATACAGAGGCAATAAGTGTTCCAACAAAGTACAGTAATTGGTGAATAATGGAACTACGGGGGCTATAGCAGCCAATCTAGACCAGGTGGGTGGAATTGAACATCTATTTTCATTCTAGACTTCCTCTAGACTCAAATATATAACTTGTCTGCACTTTTTATTCCATAGACCAGGAATAATACAGGAGTAATAGACCTAGTGTTTATCAGAAACTACTTTTACAAAAAGGCTTACCAGTTTTCTCCTCTGGCGACCCTTCTTTGCATGGTACCTCCAAGATTGTGTCCCCTATGTTCTCAGGTAAACCTGTTAGATACGCCCTCCTCACAGTCTGGACCGGCAATGGATATAAGCGCAGGGTAAATGTTATGTTCTTTTGGTGGCTAGGCCACCGGTGCCTTGCTATTGTATGCAAAAAGAGCATTAAGCATACCTTTGAGAGTATCACTCTTTTTCAGTGTTTGAATGAACAGAGAAAATTGATTACAACATTAACATCCGGTGACATGTTCGTGTTCTTTGACATCGCACAGACACATTGTGCTGGGAGGTAAATCTGTGTGTCAGAGATCTTGCAAAAGCGTTACATTTGTGTACATGTCATTACCACAAGCACGTTCTCCCCAATTAAGGTTCCATCTCCTGTGTTAGCTAGCTAGTTACCTAGCTAGTGTTAGCTAGTTTATGTGCAAAACCACTAAATATACACCCATGCAATGTATGGGCAACAACCATTTGTACAACAGTGCAAACAAATTATAGAAGAGGCCTGTGTATTACAGTTTTTTACAGTCGCTAGGACACATTTCTCAATACTTAAGTCACTTTTTCAAAACTCTTCACACAGTTCTCCTAACCAACTTTCAGCTCGGCACAGCAGTTCATTTCACATTCAAAATGCACTAAAACTACCAAATCACTTCATACATGTCTCAAATCAACACATTCTTCCACAACACTAGCAAAGGTTGACAGCCAACAAACACACTTTGTCACCCACAAAACAATGACCTAAAAAACACTAACAACATGTAGCATTATACAATGTTTTCTTGTGTAAAACAAGGACACATCTCTGTTTATAATTCACTGCAATATATGTTACTGGAATGAATCAGACATGATGCAGAATGCTTCAATATATTTTATGTCTTTTATTTATTTTTATTTTTTTGCAGTGAGTAATTCCAAAATACAAGAGGTTGTATACACACCATCAACTGATACAGATACAATAGTAATGCTAATCTACTCGGTCTTCTCCATTTGGCCACAGGTTCTCATCCACATCACATCTTATGTCATCTAGGGCAATACACCTAGGAAAAAATCTTCTGGCATGCCTGATCCATCCCTGGCAATCTTCTGCTGATATGTCCAGGCATCCAGCATTCATTGCATCCAGGAGGGACATTTGATCATGTGGATGGTGGTCATAAACCTTCCACCTCCATGAGGAAAATAATTCCTCTATGGGGTTGAGGAATGGAGAGTAAGGTGGGAGGAAAAGTGACATCGTTCTGGGATGGGCTGCAAACCACTCAGTGACTGCACGGGAGTGGTGAAATGCCACATTGTCCCATACAATTATAAATGTTGGCTGATTTCTTCTCTCTGCATCCCTTTCCTCACCTAGCACAACCCTTCCATAGAGATCATGCAGGAACGCATGAGAGGCGTTCAGTGTTGTATGGCCCAATTAGTGGTTTGTGTAACAGCAGTCCATCAGTGGATATTACTGCGCACATTGTGATGTTGGCACCCCTCTGGCCGGGACATCCACTGTGGCTCTCTTCCCAATCACATTCCTCCCTCGTCGCCGTGTTTTGGCCAAGTTGAAACCCGCCTCATCCACAAAGATGAAAATGTGGGGTGTTTGCCTGCCTTCAATCTCCATGACTCTCTAAAATAAATCCACAAGGCAACATAAGCTGTTACAGTAGTAAACATTACCTAAAAATATGTCTTTGTGTGTGTTTGGTTTTGTTTAAAAACAGTTCTGTATTTTATTGTGATCTTACCTGGACATATTGGTTCCTGAGTTGCTTGACATGTTCAGAGTTCCTCTCAAAGGCACAGTGTACAACTGTTTCATCCTGACCTGATGTTTTCAGGACTCTAGAAATAGTTGTTATGCTTACACTGTGAATATTTGCAAAGTAACGTTGTCTGCCAAGACTCTGTCTCGAATCTCAGTGAGTTTTATGCCATTGTTTCTGATGACCATATCAACAATGGCAGTTTCCTGCACATCAGTGAGCATCCTTCCTCTCCCACCTGTGTGAGGTAACCGTTGAGTCCTAAGCAGAAATGCAAAAGCAATTACACACAAGTCTATTTACTTCTGTAATGTGCAACTCAGTCATATGCCCTTGCAGAATACAAGTTACCTGTTGGTTTGCCGGAAAACTCTAACAATAGATGCCACTGTTGAGCGTTGCAAATTTGGCTGCACTCTCTGACCAGCTTCTCTCATTGAGAGACCATGATTTACTACATGATCAATTACAGTACCTCTGATCTCATCTGAGACTACAGCTCTTGATCTTCCTCTTATTCTTCTTCCACCACGCATACGTATTCCTCGCCCCCTCCCAGCCACTCTTCTTCCTCATTCAGCCACTTCTCTATTTCTGGCTGGGTCCATGTTTACATCACAATACAAAACTATTCAGCAGTTGTCTCCTTTTGTAATGAAATTGAAAGAGTAACACCTGTGTAGATGTTCATCTACAATGAGAATCAGCTGTGGTTGGTCCAATTGTCCAATTGTTTTTATAGCATTTAATTTTAAGATTTAAAATATATTTCATTAAAATATTACTGTAGAAATGTAGCAAATTGCTGTCTTATTCAGTTTTGTATTATGTTATTGTTTTGAACATAAGTTTAACAGTTTTGAAAACAGTATATAAGCATGTGCAAATTGGCCTGTAGGTACACAGAGTTTTGGCGGTTGTTGTGTCGAAGTGAGAAAAGAGTTAATGTAATTTGAAAGATGTAGTCATTGAATGCATTTTGTGCCAAAGCAATGATAAATGATCCACAGTTTAGCCCACATATACTTCTGTTGTGCTCACTGTGTGAAGAGTTTTGAAAAAGTGACCTAAGTATTGAGAAATGTGTCCTAGCGACTGTAAAAAACTGTAACTCTTTTCTCACTTCGACACAACAACCGCCAAAACTCTGTGTACCTACAGGCCAATTTGCACATGCTTATATACTGTTTTCAAAACTGTTAAACTTATGTTCAAAACAATAACATAATACAAAACTGAATAAGACAGCAATTTGCTACATTTCTACAGTAATATTTTAATGAAATATATTTTAAATCTTAAAATTAAATGCTATAAAAACAATTGGACAATTGGACCAACCACAGCTGATTCTCATTGTAGATGAACATCTACACAGGTGTTACTCTTTCAATTTCATTACAAAAGGAGACAACTGCTGAATAGTTTTGTATTGTGATGTAAACATGGACCCAGCCAGAAATAGAGAAGTGGCTGAATGAGGAAGAAGAGTGGCTGGGAGGGGCGAGAATACGTATGCGTGGTGGAAGAAGAATAAGAGGAAGATCAAGAGCTGTAGTCTCAGATGAGATCAGAGGTACTGTAATTGATCATGTAGTAAATCATGGTCTCTCAATGAGAGAAGCTGGTCAGAGAGTGCAGCCAAATTTGCAACGCTCAACAGTGGCATCTATTGTTAGAGTTTTCCGGCAAACCAACAGGTAACTTGTATTCTGCAAGGGCATATGACTGAGTTGCACATTACAGAAGTAAATAGACTTGTGTGTAATTGCTTTTGCATTTCTGCTTAGGACTCAACGGTTACCTCACACAGGTGGGAGAGGAAGGATGCTCACTGATGTGCAGGAAACTGCCATTGTTGATATGGTCATCAGAAACAATGGCATAAAACTCACTGAGATTCGAGACAGAGTCTTGGCAGACAACGTTACTTTTGCAAATATTCACAGTGTAAGCATAACAACTATTTCTAGAGTCCTGAAAAACATCAGGTCAGGATGAAACAGTTGTACACTGTGCCTTTGAGAGGAACTCTGAACATGTCAAGCAACTCAGGAACCAATATGTCCAGGTAAGATCACAATAAAATACAGAACTGTTTTTAAACAAAACCAAACACACACAAAGACATATTTTTAGGTAATGTTTACTACTGTAACAGCTTATGTTGCCTTGTGGATTTATTTTAGAGAGTCATGGAGATTGAAGGCAGGCAAACACCCCACATTTTCATCTTTGTGGATGAGGCGGGTTTCAACTTGGCCAAAACACGGCGACGAGGGAGGAATGTGATTGGGAAGAGAGCCACAGTGGATGTCCCGGGCCAGAGGGGTGCCAACATCACAATGTGCGCAGTAATATCCACTGATGGACTGCTGTTACACAAACCACTAATTGGGCCATACAACACTGAACGTCTCCTTGCGTTCCTGCATGATCTCTATGGAAGGGTTGTGCTAGGTGAGGAAAGGGATGCAGAGAGAAGAAATCAGCCAACATTTATAATTGTATGGGACAATGTGGCATTTCACCACTCCCGTGCAGTCACTGAGTGGTTTGCAGCCCATCCCAGAACGATGTCACTTTTCCTCCCACCTTACTCTCCATTCCTCAACCCCATAGAGGAATTATTTTCCTCATGGAGGTGGAAGGTTTATGACCACCATCCACATGATCAAATGTCCCTCCTGGATGCAATGAATGCTGGATGCCTGGACATATCAGCAGAAGATTGCCAGGGATGGATCAGGCATGCCAGAAGATTTTTTCCTAGGTGTATTGCCCTAGATGACATAAGATGTGATGTGGATGAGAACCTGTGGCCAAATGGAGAAGACCGAGTAGATTAGCATTACTATTGTATCTGTATCAGTTGATGGTGTGTATACAACCTCTTGTATTTTGGAATTACTCACTGCAAAAAAATAAAAATAAATAAAAGACATAAAATATATTGAAGCATTCTGCATCATGTCTGATTCATTCCAGTAACATATATTGCAGTGAATTATAAACAGAGATGTGTCCTTGTTTTACACAAGAAAACATTGTATAATGCTACATGTTGTTAGTGTTTTTTAGGTCATTGTTTTGTGGGTGACAAAGTGTGTTTGTTGGCTGTCAACCTTTGCTAGTGTTGTGGAAGAATGTGTTGATTTGAGACATGTATGAAGTGATTTGGTAGTTTTAGTGCATTTTGAATGTGAAATGAACTGCTGTGCCAAGCTGAAAGTTGGTTAGGAGAACTGTGTGAAGAGTTTTGAAAAAGTTACTTAAGTATTGAGAAATGTGTCCTAACGACTGTAAAAAACTGTAATGTAATTTGAAAGATGTAGTCATTGAATGCATTTTGTGCCAAAGCAATGATAAATGATCCACAGTTTAGCCCACATATACTTCTGTTGTGCTCACTGTGTGAAGAGTTTTGAAAAAGTGACCTAAGTATTGAGAAATGTGTCCTAGCGACTGTAAAAAACTGTAAATGTAACAAAAATCCATGAACAGCTAGCCAACAGTAACATAAGCTAAAAGTAGCTAGCTAGTAGGGAGAAATGCTAGGCTAGATAACTAATGTTAGTGGTTAGCAATTAGCATGCAACCGTTAGATACAAATTAACGTTAAAGTTCTAAAATAGATATCATTAGTGTTTTTCATATATACAAACATTTATAACAGAAATAAAATAATGTCAAATGCCATGTGGGATGCCATGTTGTTTTCATTAACTGCCAAAGGGGGCGGAGTTGCAATCTACTGCAGAGATAGCCTGCAGAGTTCTGTCATACTATCCAGGTCTGTGCCCAAACAATTCAAGCTTCTACTTTTAAAAATCTACCTTTCCAGAAACAAGTCTCTCACCATTGCTGCTTGTTATAGACCCCCGTCAGCCCATAGCCCATTCAAAAAATGTAGAACTAAGAACAGATATAGCCCTTGGTTCACAGCAGACTTGACTGCCCTTGACCAGCACAAAAACATCCTGTGGCGTTCTTCATTAGCATCGATAAGCCCCCGCGATATGCAACTTTTCAGGGAAGTCAGGAACCAATATACTCAGTCAGTTAGGAAAGCTAAGGCTAGCTTTTTCAAACAGAAATTTGCATCCTGTAGCACTAATTCCAAAAAGTTTTGGGACACTGTAAAGTCCATGGAGAATAAGAGCATCTCTTCCCAGCTGCCCACTGCACTGAGGCTAGGAAACACTATCACCACCGATAAATCTATGATAATCGCTAATTTCAATAAGCATTTTTCTACGGCTGGCCATGCTTTCCACCTGGCTACCCCCACCCCAGCCAAATGGTTCAGCACCCCCTGCAGCAACTTGCCCAAGCACCCCCCGATTCGCCTTCACCCAAATCCAGACCGCTGATGTTCTGAAAGATCTGCAAAATCTGGATCCCTACAAATCAGCTGGGCTAGACAATCTGGACCCTCTCTTTTTAAAATTATCAGCCAAAACTGTTGCAACCCCTATAACTAGCCTGTTCAACCTCTCTTTCATATCGTCTGAGATCCCCAAAGATTAGAAAGCTGCCGCGGTCATCCCCCTCTTCAAAGGGGGAGACACTCTTGACCCAAACTGTTATAGACCTATATCCATCCTGCCCTACCTTTCTAAAATCTTCAAAAGCCAAGTTAACAAACAGATCACCGACCATTTCCAATCCCACCGTACCTTCTCCACTATGCAATCTGGCTTCCGAGCTGGTCATGGGTGCACCTCAGCCATGCTCAAGGCCCTAAACGATATCATAACCGCCATTGATAAAAGACAGTACTGTGCAGCCGTCTTCAACGACCTGACCAAGGCTTTCGACTCTGTCAATCACCGCATTCTTATCGGCTCAATAGCCGTGGCTTCTCAAATGACTGCCTTGCCTGGTTCACCAACTACTTCTCAGATAGAGTTCAGTGTGTCAAATCGGAGGGCCTGTTGTCCAGACCTCTGACAGTCTCTATGGGGGTGCCACAGGGTTCAATTATTTCGCTTTTGCTGCTGGTGGTTCTCTGATCCACCTCTACGCAGATGACACCATTCTGTATACATCTGACCCTTCTTTGGACACTGTGTTAACAAACCTCCAGACGAGCTTCAATGCCACACAACACTCCTTCCGTGGCCTCCAACTGCTTTTAAATGCTAGTAAAACTAAATGCATGCTCTTCAACCGATTGCTGCCCGCACCCGCCCGCCCAACTAGCATCACTACTCTGGACGGTTCTGACTTAGAATATGTGGACAACTACAAATACCTAGGTGTCCGGTTAGACTGTAAACTCTCCTTCCAGACTCACATTAGGCATCTCCAATCCAAAATTAAATCTAGAATCGGCTTCCTATTTCGCAACAAAGCCTCCTTCACTCATGCTGCCAAATATACCCTAGTAAAACTGACCATCCTACCGATCCTTGACATCGGCGATGTTATTTACAAAATAGCCTCCAACACTCTACTCAGCAAACTGGATGTAGTCTATCACAGTGCCATCCGTTTTGTCACCAAAGCCCCATATACTACCCACCACTGCGACCTGTATGCTCTCGTTGGCTGACCCTCACTACATATTCGTCGCCAAACCCACTAGCTCCAGGTCATCTATAAGTCTTTGCCAGGTAAAGCCCCGCCTTATCTCAGCTCACTGGTAGCAACTCCTACCCGTAGCACGCGCTCCAGCAAGTATATTTCACTGGTCATCCCCAAAGCCAACACTTACTTTGGCCGCCTTTTCTTCCAGTTCTCTATTGCCAATGACTGGAACGAATTGCAAAAATCACTGAAGCTGGAGTCCTATATCTCCCTCTCTCTCTAACTTTAAGCATCAGCTTTCAGAGCAGCTTACCGATCACTGTACCTGTACACAGCCAATCTGTAAATAACTACCTCATTCCCATATTGTTATTTATCCTCTTGCTTTTTTGCACCCCAGTATCTCCTATTTAAGCCCTGGTCAAAAGTAATGCACTACATAAGCAATAGGGTGCAATTTGGGTCGCACCCTCAGTGATTCATTAATCACGACGGTCTGCTCTCATCCAAGGCGCCACCAGTCACAAGGTGTTACAATGCCATCATTTGTGTCGGAAGACATTTTCACCCAGGAGCTGCATGTGACAGCTTGACCTTTTGCGGAGCTATCGACTCTCTCCTTCCTCTCATTGCTCATCCAGAAAGGGAACTCATGCTTCGGAGAAACTCTCAGGCCATGCATTCAAATACATGTTATTACTACTCATTCATTAACTGTGTCAATTCACTTTAACACACTTACTTGCGTCAATTCAAATCAACTGAACATTTATGTTAATTGCAAGATGAGCACTTGCATGGAGACTCCCTTCCATATTCTCACTATTTTGTGATATTAATATTGCATATGCATCATGTGGCATGTCTATCCAATTAACATTGTTTCTGGTGATCAGTCTCATGTTAAGAGCCCTCCACTGACCAACAACGCACTGCTGTAATTAGATCCATGATAGTGTGATGGAGGGACCAAGACGTGTATATCCTGTAGTGATGTATGGATATCATTATCTGTGTTATAAAATGAAATGCTGTAATGATTAATTAAAGGGCCTCATACACTATTCAGCCTGATATAATCATGTATCTGAAAAGAGGAAGGAACGAGTTAATCATGTATTTCAATGAGGGGAACCATGGCTTTGAAGTATGCTCAACTGCATGAAAAATATGTATGAAAACAACTATTTCAAATTCAAATAAATTATTGGCCAAATGCTGCTCAAGAACGCCACACCACGAATACTACTCCAATAAAAATATATATTTTTATTTTATTTTTTATTCTAAGGCACTCATTTGCTGATCTGCTAGGTGCCCCTAAATAGGGTATCCCCCTCCAGCAGCAGCATGTTGGGACTGTCATACTGTAGCATTGACACTGTGGGTGCATCCCAAATGGCACCCTATTCCCTATTGACCCTGGTCAAAAGTAGTATGTTATATAAAGAATAGGGTGCCATTTGGGATGCCCACCGGTATCACAGTCTCAGAGAATTGGTGTTGGCTGCCCCACGCTGATCCTGAAAGGGCACAGAAGAATTTATCTTTTTAGAGCTGGCTGGACTTTCTTTCACTGCCTGGCTAATCTGTCCCCTCTGATAGCCATCATCACAGCTCAACACGGATCTCCCCATGCCCTGGTTAACACAGGTCATAGCTGAGACATTTAGTGTAGCTGTGCAAGTGCACACAGCACAAGTACTAAATCAATGTGAGTCATTTCGGTGAAAAAACCCATCCACCTGAATGAAACGATAAGAGTTAGAGGTAGGCAGGTAGCCTAATGGTTAAGAGCATTGGGCCACTAACCGAAAGGTCACTGGCTTGAATGCCAGAGCGTACTATGTGAAAAAATCTGATGATGTGCCCTTGAGCAATGCACTTAACCCTAATTGCTTTTGTAAGAGTGTCTGCTAAATAACTAACAGGCACATTTATAGATAACAGACTGAGGTCCTTTACAAGACAGTTACTACACAAAAAAGTCTAAAGGGATCCTTAGGATGTCCCAACTCTGATGCCACCCATTTGTCTTAAAGTCTATTTTTAGTCATTTATCAATTTGAACTGACTTTCCACTTATCACTAAATCAGTTACAGTAAGTAAGTACTGTAAGCCTTGTCCAAGCCAGAACATCCCATTGGGCAAGAGCCTATTTGTTTCTGTAGCAAGAGGCAGCTTGATGCACAATCGAGTTAAGTCAAATCTAGTCAAGTTTATGTCATATGCACAGGAAACACATGGTGTAAACACTACAATTAAATGCTTACCTGCAGGTTCACCTCTCAACAATAATAAGAATAAAGTATGTCAGTTAAAACAAATTTAAATAAAATGAAAGCTCAATGGAATAACGTAGAATGGATTTAGCAGGAATATAAATATCAGGTAGGCACTCACATGATTATTATGAGGACATCAGAAGCAACGATGAACAGGTTTTTCAGGGCCTTTTCACTTTCTAGTGACAAGCACAAAGGTAGCACTGGCAGCCTACTGTATGCGGTAGGGCAACTTTGAGATGTTTTGTGGTTGGCGGTCCGTACTCTGCATGTTTTGCGTGAGGCAAGCCGTCTAAAGTGCTCTTCCTCACATCACTTGATGTACATAGTGAGTGACATGCCTGAATGTCACTCCTAAGGAGTATGGGACAGAGATGCTTTTATTCATTGCTATTCATCAAAGGACGCGACAGGATTGTGCATTTGCTCAGGCAACTTGAAAAAAGCAGCGTAAGTTGACTCCTAATCGTGAAAATGCACAAATGCAAGATTGTTAAATGCCCAAGATGTACTCTTATGGAGCTTACCGTTACTCCATAAGAACCTTATGTTATTTTCAGAGGTAGACTTGCTCTGGCAGCCTAAACAGTCAAATACTCCATCTAAACGTGAATCGATTCTCAATTGCGATACGGTTCAAGAAACATAAAGCCATTTACTTTCATATCACATAAAAATTATTTCACACTGTTTTAATCTGCTTTATCCCAGTTGCAGCCGACAGCATTTTTCAGTGACAACACATTTCTGGCGGCCTTCTTCAGGTGTTCAGAGCATGGTAGATAGATAATTAGCACAGGTGGTCCCTCTGTCTCCCATCTGTCTTCTGTAAACACATGCCGTAACATGGAGATATGAACATGTGGGAACCCTAACCATTCGAGGCTCTTAACAAAACTCCCCCGTACAGAAGACGACTTTGTCCAATGACTCTTACGTGTAATGTAATGGAACTGAGAGTTAAGATCAAGGGCTACATCGACATCAACCCAACCTCATTGCACTAGGGCGTTTACTATGCACCATCAGGATAGGCTATTTACTTGTACTGATTACACAATGCTTTTTTCATTTACAGGTGCAGATGCCCTGCCCATTCTAATACATTCCATCAAGGTAGTACTTGGATAAAATAAAATAAAAATTGTTACAAACAGCATTCTTGTCAATTAAGTACATTTTAAATTGTAACATCTAACACAACTTCAGGTACAAACACTCTCACTTGAATAGAAAGGGTCGCTTTTATAAATGTGATCATCTGTACCACTAAAAACGATCCCCTGGGAAAACATGGACTGAAACCGTGGTTTCTACCCTTTTAACATATGGTTGTTTTAAAGATGTAATGTTTGTGCTCTAGCTTCAGTGCATGACTGTGGGAAAAAAACTGACTACGCATTTGAGGTAACTTGAACTTTTAAACCATATTTTAAATCCTCTGAATTTGAAGTGGTTCACAGAATTTTGCATGATAAGCCCTACAAATAGGCACAGGTTACTCATGCATGATGAGGATAATTAATTAAACGCAATAAAAACAATAACTGTCATGAGGCTCACCATATAACCATGTGTCTGCAAGTGTGCACTATATTCTAGGGCATGGATCATCAACTAGATCCAGACACGGGCCTATTTTCTTCTTGAACGGATGGTCAGGGGGCCGGGACATAATTACAAATAATTTGTAGACTGCAAATTTACTGCAAGAAGCCTAAACTAATATAATGCTTGACTAAAACACTATAATTTCAAACCTTGCTTATATTTGTATACGATCACGTGTCCCTGTATTATGCGTGGGAATACTTGGGAACAGACTTCTTAAATTAAAATGACTTGGAGCTAATTTCCTGGTGTTTTTACAGTCTTCAATGTCCAACAATGAAAATATATATTTTTATATATATACAGTTGAAGTCGGAGGTTTACATACACTTAGGTTGGAGTCAATAAAAGTCGTTTTTCAACCACTCCACACATTTCTTGTTAACAAACTATAGTTTTGGCAAGTCGGTTAGCACATCTACTTTGTGCATGACAAAATTGTAGACCTCCACAAGTCTGGTTCATCCTTGGGAGCAATTTCCAAACGCCTGAAGGTACCACGTTCATCTGTACAAACAATAGTGCAGAAGTATAAACACCATGGGACCACGCAGCCGTCATACCGCTCAGGAAGTAGACGCGTTCTGTCTCCTAGAGATGAACTTACATTGGTGCAAAAACTGCAAATCAATCCCAGAACAACAGCAAAGGACCTTGTGATGATGCTGGAGGAAACAGGTACAAAAGTATCTATATCCACAGTAAAACAAGTCTTATATCGACATAACCTGAAAGGCCGCTCAGCAAGGAAGAAGCCACTGCTCCAAAACCGCCATAAACTACCGCCATAAACTACGATTTGAAACTGCACATCGGGACAAAGATTGTACTTTTTGGAGAAATGTCCTCTGGTCTGATTAAACAAAAATAGAACTGTTTGGCCATGATGACCATCGTTATGTTTGGAGGAAAAAGGGGGAGGCTTGCAAACCGAAGAACACCATCCCAACCGTGAAGCACTGGGGTGGCAGCATTGGGGTGGCTGATTTCTTTTGATTTTCCCATGATGTCAAGCAAAGAGGCACTGAGTTTGAAGGTAGGCCTTGAAATCCATCCACAGGTACACCTCCAATTGACTCAAATTATGTCAATTAGCCTATCAGAAGCTTCTAAAGCCAAGACATCATTTTCTGGAATTTTCCAAGCTGTTTAAAGACACAGTGTATGTAAACTTCCGGCCCACTGGAATTCTGATACAGTGAATTATAAGTGAAATAATCTGTCTGTAAACAATTGTTGGAAAAATTACTTGTGTCATGCACAAAGTAGATGTCCTAACCGACTTGCCAAAACTATAGTTTGTTATCAAGAAATTTGTGGAGTGGTTGAAAAACGAGTTTTAATGACTCCAACCTAAGTGTATGTAAACTTCCGACTTCAACTGTAGATAGAATATAGCCTACTGCCAATTAAGGCAATATAAATAAACCCTCACAACTAATTGCTGGACAAACCCTTGATGACGTAGTCATAGAAGTAGACCAGGTGGTCTAATTTTCCCATGTCTGACAGAGTTCTGTTTGTGTTTACAGAGTGATGATCATGAGCCAGTAAAAGCCAATCCAAGCTTGTTACGGAGAAGTTCATCCAAGGATGCAGCTACTGATGCCCCCTGTGGCTACACAAGGTGAGAACATCTTATCCTATCCCACCCCACCTCTTTCCTACTAAACAAACCTGCCCACCTCCTTCCTACTCAACAAACCTGAGCAAAAATCACAGAGGGTAAATAGTGTATTTTCTTTGTACCTCCTATTATGTCCTTGAAGTGGTTGAGCTTATTGTAGTTTTTGTCAGTATAGTCATTTGTTTAACAGTTTTAAATATAAAACTGTTAAACAAATACTTTCCCCAAGTCCCCCAATAAGACTTCTCGAACTTGGGTCACAAAGAATCAACCAGAGGGCCTCCTATCAACTGAAACATATTTGCTAAAAAAATGCCACTCCTGATATATAGCTTGATGTATTACCTATAGCTAGCCTGGGTCGATAAAATACTCATTCATGTAGAGCAAAACTATTAATCCACTACAATTTAGAATCAAATACTGTAGATCAACACTTTCTTAAAATGCCTCACTGTCACGCCCTGATCTGTTTCACCTGTCTTTGTGCTTGTCTCCACCCCCCCCTCCAGGTGTCACCTATCTTCCCCATTATCCCCTGTGTATTTATACCTGTCTACTCTGTTTGTTTGTAGAATCTACCAGTGGTTTCACCTTGCTCCTGTCTTGTCTAAGTTCCGGTTTCCAATTTTTCCCAGCTTTGACACTTCTGCCTGTCCTGACCCTGATCCTGCCTGACATCCTGTACCTTTGCCCCACTACTCTGGATTACCGACCTCTGCCTGACCTGACCCTGCCTGCCGCCCTGTACCTTTGCCCCGTTGTTGTAATAAACATTGTTACTTCGACACTGTCACGATCGTCGAAATGAGTAGACCATGGCGCAACGTGCATGACGTTCCACATCTTTTAATTTGCAGTGAAACGTTCAAACAAGAAAGAACTAACTGACCGTAACATATAGTGTAGCGCACTAACAAAGAGCAAACAATAACCCACAACGCAGGTGGGAAAAAGAACAATCTAAGTATGATCCCCAATTAGAGGTAACGACAATCAGCTGCCTCTAATTGGGAACCATACAAAACCAAAACATAGAAATTATAACATAGAATACCCACTAAACCCCCTAGTCACGTCCTGACCAAAACCACCATAGAAAACCCAGAGGGCTATCTATGGCCAGAACTTGACAGACTCAGTCTGCATCTGGGTCTTACCTTAAACGTGATACTCACGGAACTTCCTACATACTGTTTTATGATTTTGAATTAAAATCCATGTTTAAAAAACCTTGCTAAGAAAGTAAGCAATTTACATACCTATAAATGTATAATTTTAGTTACCGGTAAGTGAAATCATTCTACACTGCATCAGTGTACCTTTCATAAACATAAAACTTGCTCTTTGGACACCCATAGAGCAAGTTATTTAACAACCAACTTCCACAATTCAAATTAAAGGATATCTCAGGCAGTGCTCCTCCAGTGGCTTCTGACCCTCTGATAAGTGCATGACCTGCTATTTCTGTAGCAGCAAAAACAATCACCTCCATCAACTTTACTTCTAGTTAATAACAAAATTAAATTATAACAAAATATGCATGCTCTATCCAAAGAAATACACACATCTTGAAAACAAGTGCAATTTGCTTTTGTATAGACAGCTGAGGTGGAATGCTGTAAACTATGTTCGTAAAAATATAGGGCAGAATAGTGAATATGGGACATAATGTGCTCTGTGAACGCTGCAATGCTTTCATCTCTAGGGAGACACATTAGATACACAAGCTATTGTCCAATTGAAAATAATTCGAAAATATTTAACAGTCTGTGCAAAGTAGTAACATTCAATTTCAATATACGTTTTGAAAACTATACATTCAGTATCAAACATGATTCACTGATTAAGTGTTAACAATGAAGATCAAGTGGGGTTTTGTTAAGCAGTAAAACAGCAATAACAACTTCAGATGTCCAATTTAAATATTATTTTGGATGACAAAATCTTTAAAAGTTTCTGGACAATAAATTAAAAAGGTACCATTCCAATTTCATTGCACCTTCAATGCAGAAAACATTCATTAAATGCCTCCAACTTTCTCTTGCTATTATGGTCTTCAAGACAGGGAATAGGCAAAAAACTTTGTTAGTGAGGATGGCCAAAAACTATGATACACAGGAGGACTGATATAGAAATAAACAGCGCTCCGAATAGAATGTGTACAAAAACAAAAAATACTTCACAATGATGGGGTGCAATGAACTGAACTCAATAGTGTGTGTAAATGACATACAGGTGTGTGAACAGGTGATCAGAATTCAGGTGATTGGGATCTGGAGAGTGAGCCGCGTTCAGGGGATCTATGTGTTTGAGAGTGTGAGCTAGAAAGTGAGCTGCATTCAGGGGATCTATGTGCTTGAGAGTGTGAGTTGGAAGCAGACGTTACACCAGTATGTAAGTACCAGTATGGTACATGTGGTCATGTAATTTTCCTATTAACCTCTAAGCAAAAACATACAAATAAAAAATACAGGTGGTTGTTTTGTGTAAAAATAAAAGTAGGAAATCTGATGTTTCCTACCTACAGTAAGATTGTCTAGTAGTATTATACATCTGTGTAAAAATGATCTGAGTGATTTTTTTAGCTAGCTTGGTCCCAGATCAGTTTGTGCTCTCTTGCCAAGTCCTATGGTTAGTGTCAAGCCATACAACACAAACAGTAGGACCAGGCTAAATGTTGAGGTCCTGTCAGAGCACCAAGGTCCTGTAGGCACAGCCAGGTATCTGGGAGCTGAGGAACTTTCTGGCCTGCTCATCTACTATCATCTGGTCATCAGTCTTCCCAAATACCACAGCCTCACACTCACAGCTCACCTGAAACGATGACACATTTGTCAGTGTTTCTGATGGTAACTTGAATACTGAATGATCTTTTCACTGATCCTCTCCTTTCACATTGAGGTGTTTGTGGGAGTAGAGTTGAGCACTGGCAGTCCTTACTCCAGGGTTCCACAGCCAGGGATTTCCTAACTCTCCTGGACGATGCGTCAACCCGGGTTATAAAACATGGAACGGATAGGACCGTCATTTTATTATATTTCCATCTATGTTTTATACTCATATATTTATTGGACGGCACTTTGAAGGCATTACCTCTCATGTTCTATTTAGTCTGCTTGTTTTTTGTTGAATGTGTCTGAAGCACAGCTATAACCCTGACATAATTTCCCTAAGGGGACAAATAAAGTTATTTGAATGGAATTGAATTACTTCATAATTCCTGGGTACAAATCTCAATGGATGGTTATGGGGTTAAGATCTCTCTATGAATGAATATATCCACCTCAATCTCCTCTCTCAGCACCTCTTCCTCCATGTAGGCCAGGGACTGGGGCTGCTGCATCTAACAGAACACACACACAGAGAAGCATGAGCAAGGACGTGCACACACACACACACACACACACACACACACACACACACACACACACACACACACTCAGGTACAGTTGCAGAGTACAGCATCCCCTCACACACTGAAAAAAATACAATAAACTAAATAGACAGAAGACATTAGTTATAAAGGTGTCATTAATGTGTTATAATAAACATACCATCATTTTCAACGGGCCCTGCATCTTTTCTTGGGTGGCCGTGCAATCTTGAAGGGCTTTGCATGGAAAGCATGACAGCTTTACAAACCTTGGGGGTCCTGAACATTTGTAACACCGACAATACATGTATGGTGTATATGAGAAAACTTCTGGATGTAATGAAATATCAACACAGAACTTCCCTAGAGGTTCTTTACCCAGCATTCTCATCCCAATGCTTGTGTGTTAAGTCCTTGTGGAGGGGGGTGGTGTTGGCATGTTTGTGAACACGCACTGGGGTGGACCTCAGAGCCGAGTTGTCTAGAGTCAAATCCTCAACTTCAGACAGGTTGAAAAACTATAGAGAAACAAAGACAGAACCATCAAGCAAATAGGGATTTATAGTTTTTGCACCATAAACCTACTTACAGTGGCAAGAAAAAGAATGTGAACCCTTTGGAATTATCTGGATTTCTGCATGAATTGGTTATCAAATTTGATCTGATCTTCATCTAAGTCCCAACAATAGACAGTGCGCTTAAACTAATAACACACAAATGATTGTATTTTTCTTGTCTATATTGAATATATCATTCACAGTGTAGGTTGGGAAAGTATGTGAACCCTAGGCTAATTACCTCTCCAAAAGCTAGGAGTCAGCAAACCTGGAGTCCAACCAATGAGACGAGATTGGAGATGTAGGTTAGAGCTGCCTTGCCCTATAAAAAACACTCACAAAATTTGAGTTTGCTATTCACAAGAAGCATTGCATGACGTGAACAATGCCTCGAACGAAAGAGATCTCAGAAGACTTCAGATTAAGAATAGTTGATTTGCTTAAAGCTGGAAAGGGTTTCAAAAAAGTATCTCTAAAAGCCTTGATGTTCATCAGTCCATGGTAAGACAAATTGTCTATAAATGGAGAAAGTTCAGTACTTTTTCTACTCTCCCTAGGAGTGGCCATCCTGCAAAGATGACTGCAAGAGCACAGCGCAGAATGCTCAATGTGTCACGCCCTGATCTGTTTCACCTGTTCCTGTGTCTCCACCCCCTCCAAGTGTCGCTTATTTTCCCCAGTGTATTTATCCCTGTGTTTCCTGTCTCTCTGTGCCAGTTCGTCTTGTATGTTTAGTCAAGTCAACCAGTGTGTCTTCCCGTACTCCTTTTGCTATTCTCCTTTTTCTAGTCCTCCCGGTTTTGACCCTTGCCTGTTTCTGGACTCTGTACCCGGATTCCTGACTATTCTGCCTGCCTTGACCATTCTGCCTGTCTGCCACTCTGTACCTCCTGGACTCTGATCTGGTTTTGACCTTTTGCCTGTCCACGACCATTCTCTAGCCTACCCCTTTGGATTATTAAACATTGTAAGACTGCAACCATCTGCCTCCTGTGTCTGCATCTGGGTCTCGCCTTGTGCCTTGATTACAATGAGGTTAATAAGAATCATAGAGTGTCAGCTAAAGACTTACAGAAGTCTCTGGAACATGCTAACATCTCTGTTGACGTGTCTACGATACGTAAAACACTAAACAAGAACAGTGTTCATGGGAGGACACCACGGAAGAAGCCACTGCTGTCCAAAAAAAACATTGCTGCACGTCTGAAGTTTGCAAAAGTGCACCTGGATCTTCCACAGCACTACTGGCAAAATATTCTGTGGACAAATGAAACTACAGTTGAGCTGTTTGTAAGGTACACATACCACTATGTGTGGAGAAAAAAAGGCACAGCACACCAACATAAAAACCTCATCCCAACTGTAAGTTATGGTGGAGGGAGCGTCATGGTTTGGGGCTGCTTCGCTGCCTCAGGGCCTGGATAGCTTGCTATCATCGACGGAAAAATGAATTCCCAAGTTTATCAAGACATTTTGCTATCTGTCCGCCAATTGAAGCTCAACAGGAGTTGGGTGATGCAACAGGACAACAACCCAAAACACAGAAGTAAATCAACAACAGAATGGCTTCAACAGAAGAAAATACACCTTCTGGAGTGGCCTGACCTTAACCCGATTGAGATGCAGTGGCATGACCTCAAGAGAGCGGTTCACACAGACATACATCCCAAGAAAATTGCTGAACTGAAACAGTTTTGTAAAGAGGAATGGTCCAAAATTCCTCCTGACCGTTGTTCAGGTCTGATCTGCAACTACAGAAAACGTTTGGTTGAGGTTATTGCTACCAAAGGAGGGTCAACCAGTTATTAAAGGGTACACATACTTTTCCCACCCTGCACTGTGAATGTTTACACGGTGTGTTCCATAAAGATATGAAAACGTATAATTGTTTGTGTTTTATTCATTTAAGCAGACTGTGTTTGTCTATTGTGTCACGTTGGCATGACAGATTGGGAGACAGATGCAGGAATGCGTAATAGTTAAAAAAAAAAAAAAAATTGTAAGGACACGGGGACGAAGACCAAACAAAAGAGCGAGGAGTACCTCAATAAATAACACTAGCGCACAATGATTATCACACGGGACGAGACCCGTAATCATCTGCCCAATCCACAAGGGCACGAAAGCCCAAAATACACAGCACAGGTACTCACACGCACCAACGGACATTGTAACAATAATCGACAGACAACGGAAACTAAAGGGCACATTTATACAAGTACTAACCAGTGGAAATAGGGGACAGGTGTGCGTGATGAAAGTTCCGGAGGGATCTGTGACATATTGTTATGACCTAGATGAAGATTAGATCAAATGTTGTGACCAATTTATGCAGAAATCCAGGTATTTCCAAAGGGTTCACATACTTTTTCTTGCCACTGTATATTACAAACGTACTCTGCTGTATTTCACAAACATACTTTAATATCATACATCATAGATCAGTGGTTTGCATAAGGACTTGATGGTGTTAGATTAGATATTATTTGAACAGAAAATCCTACCTGGGAGGGAGAGAATGGCAGTGCTATGACAGGAGAGATCCTAGGTGATGAGGTGCTGTTGTCCAAAAAGGAGGTGGTGTGATATTCACTGGCAGGGGACTGCTCCCCCCTCTCCCTCCACCTCTTCAGAATGGAGGGAGGTGTGCTCAGCTTGGTCAAGGTGGGTGAAGAGGCAGGCAGCAGCTCAGTGTAATTCTTACTCAGGTCAATTATGTATGAGTCATCAAAATGGTAGCTAGCACCTTCTGGCATCCTCACCTGGGAAACAGACGACATCACTTCCTGTTACAGGGGCGAGGTCAATTCCTTCAGGCTGAAACTGGGCACCTCACTCCAAGCCACTGGGTCCTACAGGGCCTTCAGCATCAGCAAGCTGCATGTAACACCCTGGACCAGAGCTAACCTCTCCCTGACCTCTCGCTTCCTCCTACTCCACAGCAGGGCCTTGAATGGGATATTATTGACATAAACGTGATTATAACACAATGACTATGATTAATTGTGTTTGATTGTTAACCAGAATTACTCAACCTAACAGTGATCTGTATGTTAAATAAACTCAATGATGAAACAGTTCCTAGGAAGGAACTGAGCCAGTAGTCTGGCTGAGTCCCAAATAACACCCTATTCCCTATACAGTGTACTACTTTTAACAGGGCCCATGGTTTTACAGTTTTACAACACGACAACGAGACAGGAGGAAAAAGAGCAGAAATTTCACGAACAATGAGACTAGAGGAACACTGACTGAGTCTATGAGCTACAGGGTCTCTGTGAACTCGAGGATGGTTTGTAGGGAGTAGAGGACAGCGCTGGCCTCTATGGTCAGTAACCTGCTGGGGGACACAGGGGTGTAGAGAGCTGAGCCATGGCCCTCCATACTCTAGTCCCCCAAGCTGCTCAGGATCGTGTCGGTCAGGCAGTCGAGTAGTGACACTCTGAGTGCTGTGGAGTAGGAGGAAGCGAGAGGTCAGGGAGAGGTTAGCTCTGGTCCAGGGTGTTACATGCAGCTTGCTGATGCTGAAGGCTCAGCGTAAGCAAGCCTTACATAATGCCCTGGACCAGAGCTAGGGGAAGTTCAGAACCAGAGATGAGTAGGGTCCAGGAGTTTCCCAGGTAAAAACTCTTGGCCCTAAGTACATTTACCAATGTAAATGTAATGAGACTAAGGGTGGACATGAGCAGGAGCAGGTGCCTTAGTTTCATTCCAAAACTTTAACATGAACTGTGCATTTTTGCACAGAAGTGAAAATCTACATGATTTTCATTAGAGCTCCACTTGTATCCAAAGAGGCCTCACAGGTGTTTTGAACAGCTAGACTGGGTGCCAGTATGATTCTGCCCTTGCCAACTCCTCATGCAACTGTCATGCCAAGAGAGTAGCTGCTGCCATGGGGATCCATAAAAAATACAAATACAGAAATTGTCATGTTTGGCTTAATCTCCCGTGGGCAGATTCTGCGTGTAGACCGAAAGAATCTGCCAGGACTGAATGGGATCAGGATTGGCCGAAGGCGGTGCTTAAACTGCTTCGCCTCGAGTTCTTTGTGCGTGTGCCCACACGGATGGTAAGGGGTGGCTTTGGCTGAGAGTTTCCTTTTGCGAGGGTTGCGACTTCATTTTTGCCGGAACACTCAATTTCTAACACAGAAATTAATCACACAGCTGACCAAATTACGCATGATTTTACCTCTTGGTTAACAGAGATTATGTTTGGTTTGACAATGACAGGAATGGAGTTGGCAAGAGCAGAAACAAATGATGAACAGTCACTGCTACTATGAGAAGCTGTAAATGATGACTCACTGCTAGATGCTACAGTATGAAGCAGAGAGGGACAGGATGGGTAGCAGCTAGGAGGGGCAGCTAACCGGAGGTGAGTGAGATGGAGCATGGGGAGCCAGGGGGAAGGTTGGTAAGGATGTGTTCTAGAACGTACTACAGTATTGACTACGCATACAAGGGTTCTGTCTTACACAGGAAGCTGCCCGACTACCGACTTCGCTCTCAGCTGCCATAAGGAGCTGCTTGAGTTCCTAAATTCTCTGCTCTTTATTGGTCAATGAATGACTCCTGGGGTACATGCAGCCGAGGAGAGATTGGTAAGGAAAAGGAAAAACAGCTAATTTACAAGTCTTATTCCTCTCTTACTGAATTACATAGGAGCTACTGTACAATGTTGGTAGGGGAGGGGTTCACTTGCAACATGGTTAAGCTAAGCTAAGTGAGTGCAGAGAGGGGACACTCACTGGGACAAAGTAAGCGGTTTCAGGAACACTGTCCATGTACTGGCCATCCAACAAGCCAAAGGAATATCCTGAAATCTACCAAAACATACACAGAAAAAAAAACTGTGTCATAAAATCAACAAACAGTTTGGGATTAATTTCATCCTGAATTCAGTGGTGATTTTCAATTCAAACACTAGGCTATTGTTCAGTCTAGTTGATTGTGCTGACTGGTAAAAATCATAGATGGGTGCTCAGTGATCACCTTTGTGGGGATAATCATGACATAATTATTATGGCTCCGCAGGAGTCCCTTAGAGGAGCAGGAGGACTTGGTCCTTCTCTTGACGGGAGCCTGTGTCTTGTAGATCTGTGTTGTGACATCCTGCAGGTAGCCCTCATGCTCCACCTTCCTATGCATGGTGGTGTTCCAGTGATTCTTATAGACTCGTCTCTCAGACCAAAGAAATTGAATAAGAACAATATTATGTTCTATATTGTCAACAGTATATTGATTTTTATTTGTTATATCTCTGCAATTCAGACAAATAAAATATTTGATCAATCTTTTTTTATTTTTTATTATTTAACAAGGCAAGTCAGTTAAGAACAAAGTCTTATTTACAATGAAGGCCTATCAATCATGAGATTGACTGCATATCAGAGTCTGCGTCCAAAATAGCACCCTATTCCCTACATTGTGCACTACTTTTTACCAGATCCCTATGGGCCCTGGTCAAAATTAGTGCACTATATAGAGAATAGGGTGCCATTTGGGAAGCACACAGAGTGTTATTGCTTGTTATAACAGTGCTCTAACTTATTATAAGAGAGTTATTACCTGCCAGGCAGCAGCTTAGATTCCTCAGCCCAGCGGTTCCCAATACGTTTGTGAGCAGCGTATATGATCCGGTCCTCCTCCTGAGTCCAGCACAACTTCTTCACCTCAGAGTTAAGGTGGTTGTGCCAGCGATCCCGGCACTGCTTGCCGATACGCCCGTGCAGATGCTTGGCAATGATGGACCAGTGCTTGAGGCCATACCTGTGCACAGATACATTTACACTCGGCGAGTTTCAGAATTTAGAATTCATGTGATAAACCTATTTGGTAGACAGAACACACAGAATAGAAACTGTCTTCACCCTCTCATCCTCCTCCTTGGTCCATGGCCCTTTCACCGTCTCTGGGTTGAGCACCTTTTGCCATCGATGCTGACACTGAGAATCCATGTAAAGAATATTTGCTGGTCTGTGGTGTGTAATGAGGAGCAACCAGACGCTGCACTTGACGCATTTATGAAACTACTTATTCCAGTTACTAATAACCACGCACTCATTAAGAAAATGACTGTAAAAACTGTTAAATCCCCTTGGATTGATGAGGAATTGAAAAATTGTATGGTTGAGAAGGATGAGGCAAAAGGTATGGCAAATAAATACAAAGTCTGGCAGCCCAACTGATTGGCAAACATACTGCAAATTAAGAAATCATGAGACTAAACTAAATAAAAATAAACTACACTATGAAACAAAGATAAATTATATAAAGAAAGATAGTAAAAAGCTTTGGGGCACCTTAAATTACATAAAAAAAAAAAAAATAAGCCAATCAGCCTGTTACCAAACCTTAGTAAACTTCTGGAAAAAATTGTGTTTGACCAGATACAATGCTATTTCACAGTATACAAATTGACAACAGAATTTCAGCATGCTTATAGGGAAGGACACTCAACAAGCACAGCACTTACACAAATGATTGATGATTGGCTGAGAGAAATTGATGATAAAATGATTGTAGGGGTTGTCTTGTTAGACTTCAGTGCAGCTTTTTACATTATCGATCATAGTCTGCTGCTGGAAATGGCTTTACATCCCCTGCTATAATGTGGATAAAGAGTTACTTGTCTAACAGAACACAGAGGGTGTTCTTTAATGGAAGCCTCTCAAATATAATCCAGTTAGAATCAGGAATTCCCCAGGGTAGCTGTTTAGGCACCTAGCTTTTTAAAATTTTTACTAACGACATGCCTGACTTTGAGTAAAGCCAGAGTGTCTATGTATGCGGATGACTCAACACTATACACGTCAGATACTACAGCGACTGAAATGACTGCAACACTCAACAAAGAGCTGCAGTTAGTTTCAGAGTGGGTGGCAAGGAATACGTTAGCCCTAAATATTTCTAAAACTAAAAGCATTGTATTTGGAACAAAACACTCACTAAACCCTAAACCTCAACTAACTAAGTCATGGTAAAAACATATTGATGCAGTAGTAGCTAAGATGGGGAGAAAATGTTTTGGATGCATGCCAACAAAGCCACTACACAACACAACACTAAACAATACATTAATTGCACTATAAGGGTGACAAACAGTGCCGACAAACTGTTAGGGCCTACATAAATCTGTCCCAACATGACATAATGATGTCCAAACAGTCCCAACACCTTACCACTGTTACACTTGGCTATCAGCGGAGCCTTGTCTGGCAGCTGGTATGGCTGACTTGCTTAAACAAATGTGGTTTCTACTGGCAATTGAGTTGTACAAACTATGGCATAAGGGGACGACAAGCGGCAAAGAAGCAATCTGGGGGCATATAAGCAGACAATAAAAGCTCTTACAATATTAAATTATTACATTTTTCTAAAACAGGCTATAGGCTACATGTGCACCACCAAGTCATACCAGTAGGCTAAATATTAAATAATTTATGCAGCAGCATACGAGACACTTTTGGACTCACTTGTTGTGCTGTGCTCACTTGAACAGGAAGGTGTCATCAAACTTTGTCATCAAAGTCTGGCATTCTCAGGATTTTGGGCTCCTGAGTGGCGCAGCGGTCTAAGGCACTGCATCTCAGTGCTAGAGGCGTCACTATAGACACCCTGGTTCAAATCCAGGCTATATCTCAACAAGCTGTGATTGGGAATCCCATAGGGTGGTGCACAATTGCCCCAGGTTTGGCTGGTGTAGGCTGTCATTGTAAATAAGAATTTGTTCTTAACTGACTTCCCTAGAAAGTATGATGTTGACATGATCAGTCCATTCAAAGCTACTGTAGATGTAATGTGGTCAATGACCTTGAGCCTTCTTGGATGGGCACTCCTAATGTAACTCTATGGCAGCTTGAAATTTCTAGCTCTACCTGTAGATTTTGCAGTGACGTTGGTTCCCCATGAGTGACAGAACACTGAGCCAATCCCGGCGCAACTAGAGAACATTACCAACCACTACGCTCCTTATTTTCCACTGGCTGCCCAAACATCACAGAAGGCACTGAGGTAGGCTGAAACATTTTGGAGCTGCCTTACTCAAGAAAGCAAAAACGAGACCAAGTTTGTATGCGGCTTTATTAACTCAGTGATTTTTTTGTGTGATTTTTTTACATTGTTTGCAAACTGATGTGGCACGTATTAATGCCAAAATAACATGCAAAACAGGCAAAATAATAATAATAATAATATTTTTTAGCTAAATAGGTGAGGCTCAAAACAGGTGACCTGCCCTGAATGACGTGTCGCCACTGCATTAAATACTATTTTCTCAGGAGTTTACTGTCTGTTACCACAGGAGACAACTCAGTCACGGCAGGTATTACCTCTTCCCTCGACTTTCTGCAAAGGCTTCTTGGGACATTTCACCTCAATGCAGCCATGGTCATCCCCAACATCCCTGAGAAAGGAAAGACCAATCATGTCAATATACAAGCCAGGAGATGATAATAATGTTCACAGGCGACAAAATACACCTCCTCAAACATACCAAAAGTATCGACTTCTTCTGCTTGTTTTCTTTATGGAGAAAGAGTACAAGAATCATCTTATATTGATTAAATGTAGTTTTCTGAAATAAGAGATCAGTTAAACTAGCTATGAAGTCATCAATAAATGTAGCTAATTAGCAAGAAACTAGCAAGTTAGCTAACTACAGTAGCTAACTAATCTGTCTGGCTATCTAGCTAAAACTAGACAGCTAGCTACTATACACTTTGTTAGCTGAGTGAATACAATTATTTTGGGTTATTCATGTGGTTGAGTTTATGACTGATGATCAAAAACGATTCTGTATTCTGTTTCCAGCTAGCTAATGTCTCCATACCCTTTTGACAGGTCCGTGGTACCAAAGATACTGGTAGCTAGTACTGTCTCTTTACGGGACACTTATTCAGAAATTTGTATATACCACCGATTCTCGCGCCTACCAATGCAGACTCTCTTCCCATTGTCAGATATATCAAAATAATTTTCAGGCAGCCAGGTATTTTACAAAGCCCACTACAACACCTGTATTTTTAACAGAGCTGTTGGTCAACAAGTCATTTATGAAAATATTACAATTACATTATGACAAGGGATAGATGGAACGTGGAATGTTTCTGATATTTTAAAGTTGATGCAATGCTACCATCTGGTGGACGACAGATAACAGAGAACCTTGAATTCATTATTGCCTGTCATGAGTCTTTATTCTGTCACATTCATGTCTGTACGCCACAATGTAGTGACCCATCCCTGGTGAAATGAATATATACCCGTCAAGTAGACAACAGACACACATCCGATGTGTAGGGCAATCAATGGTTGAATCAATGGCTGCCCACCCTCACCCACAGACTATCTGCACTGACTCTATGCACACTCAAGCACACTTACACTGACACCCCTGCACACACACATATTGACGCCCACACACATTCCCCATACCCTGCTGATACTATTTATTGTTATTTACCCTGCTGTCCAGTCACTTTTACCCCTGCCTTCATGTACATATCTACCTCAACTACCACTATATCCCTGCACATTGATATGGTACTGGCCTTGTATATAGCATACTTTGTGTGTTTAAATTTGTATCTGACCTAGAATTGATTCTGTGCTCTTTTTAAGATCCTATTAATACTGTTCTATTTCTTTAGCTTTGATATTGAACTCTGCTTTGTTGAGGAAGAGCTTGTAAGTAAGCATTTAACTGTACTGATTACACCTGTTGTATCATGTGCACGTGACAAATACAATTTGATTTGATAGGGCAGCAAACTTTTGATAACAGGCACACTTCAAGATGGGATCAAACATATGCTATTGATCAAGTGGGTCTACATGATTGATTTAAAAATAATAATTTTAAGTGAATTCAAAGGCAAGTAGTTAAGGCAGTATTAGTGACCACAATACAAAATTGTGAAGAAATTACTTTATTGTTTGGTTGAAAAGTCATCACACATGCAAACAGCAATGTTGTAGCCATGGTATCTTCAATCTTTTATTAGCAAACAAGAAAAAAAGTTAACAAAAAATGAAAGAACTTGAGTTTCTGTACAGATCAAAGTATACTACAATATATACTATTATAATACAACTGGCTTACAATACATATAATCAGTACAGCAGTCACAAAGAAACAAACTTCAAGTTTGTCAAAACAGTGTTGTCTGAGTTTAATATTTCCTTTAAATGTTTCCTTGGACTGACAATATCTATATGAGTATATCTAGTATATATGTTTTAGTCTAATATTCCCTATTTTTCTGAAAGTGCTAAGTTTTACATTTTGTTCACTAGAAAGAAAAGCTGTGGAGCTCTTTAAAAAATGACCTGCAATTAATGTTATTTTATTTTAGGCAGGTACAAATATAACTGCTTTTTGCCATAATAAGAAACCTTGTCCAGAAGTCAGGCCAAGACTCAGTAAGACTCAAGGATTTAAGGCCATAAGCTGATAATGGAAGCATCCAAAGATACCATGTCATTCTAGAACAAGGTGACTTGGAATACTCCAAAATCTGGGTTGGCAACAAAAGTGTAAACTCAATGTGGCCCATAATGCCTATATCTCAATGGCCACTTAAATTAGTTAACAGTGAGGCCTCTGCCTTCCAATGTGAGGGCCTATAAAACACCCCAACTCACTTTTTGGTTGAAATTTCAACAAACAAACCAATATATACGTTTTTTTAATGTCGTGAGAGGAATTGAATGCCACAAAAACTGATCTGAATGCAACATGGTACTACACAGTTTGTCTATAAGTTTACAATCAACTGGATTGGATGAACAACCAATTGGAAATATACTTCACACCACTGAGAGATGTAGTACTTTGTTTATGAGATATCAAAATGTACAACATGACATCTCCTTCAAGGATTTCTCAAGGGATACATCACATTCTGCACCAAAAGATCTGACATCTCATGTCACAATCGGCAACATAAATGTTCACAGCACTTTAAAATATCCCATTGTTCAAGTTCTCTTTTGAGTAATTCAAATTGTGGATGTTGTGTTGAAATTCTAGAGCTGAATAGCCATTAAGTAACTAGACATACAGTACAATTCTTAGTAATACCAGCTGATTGTGGTTTCCATTAAATTAGAATTAATAATTATATTTCTATGGTTGGTTCATCCCAGGTTTATATCCTAATGAATGGTAAGAACACTAAAGGGAGCCTACAGGGATCAACACACCCCTGCATAACAACATTCAAGTGCAAACATAAATGTATTAGATTGAATAATAAAATGCCAGCATTGCATGTTTACAAAACAACAAAAACTGCAGGCAGTTCATGGAAAAAGATTTATCCGCTATTCTTGAATTGATTTATCATTCCTAAAAAGATAATCTGTAAACCTGGAAAATTCACAAATCAAGTCTTACACAATTCTAAAGTATTTCAAAAAAATAATAATCCTGCGCTGCATTCCAGCTTTCACTAAAGCCACTAAAGGAAATTGCATACAAGTAATGGAATACACTCCTAGGTGTGTGTAGTATGTAATGCCGGTCTATCCAACAGAATACAGCACCACATCAAGTAGTTCAGAATTTGCGCAGCACACTTAATTTGGGCCACTCGTTTGGGTTTTATGAAAAAATCAAAAGTAACATAAATTACTCTTCAAACATCAGTAAGTTGCATGAACCTTGAACCCAAAAGAATAAACAGGCATTTTCCCCAAACAGTGCACACTTCAATGTCTAAATTCCACCAATCAATTGGTTATTTTCAGAACAGTGCTACACTTTTTCTTTCAAATGGCACTCACATTTAAATGATCATTTTAAACAGAATCTTTAAATTCTGATAAAATGGCCCAAATACAAACTAAAAAAGATCACAGGGTTTTCTGACAACAAATGTCAGTCGATGCATATGCTTATCATAAGGGCATGTGACTCCTTCCTTCAGGAATTAAGACAGCAAACATTCACATGGAGAGCAAAGTTCAAGAAAAAAACTAAATTTGGAAAATGTCACTGTTGTTTATAGCAAATATGTTGGTAATTCAGAAAATGTGATGATGGTACTCTTTACATTTACAGTGTGCACTTTGCTGAAGCAGATGTTTGCAGACATTACAATACTGGCGTGGGATGGGATCTCATCAGCTCAAGCTGTTCTACTACCTCTTGTCTTAAGACATGGAGGTTATCTACAGGAATGCATTTCACACATGAGAACCAGCTTCACTCCTTGGAGCTTGGTGCATGTTTCTGTATAATAACATTAGTCTGTCACCAAAGGCAGTAACGGTCAACCTCTGGCAATCATGCAGTAAAGACAACAAAACACAATGAATACCAAAGCTTTGATACAACCTGAAGCATTCACATACTAATGTCAACCAGACAGAGGTGTGACTGCTCATGACTGAGAAAACTATAGGACTGGGCCCCTTTCCCATCAGGAATGATCCATCGGCTCCAGGGCGTTGGTATGCTCTGCATCCTGGCTATCCATTTCCTCCAGCTCCTCTGACCCTGCATCCTTTCCATCAGGCTTGTTCCCTGCTTTCACTGGTGTGCCATGAGCACCAGCAGTAGATACGTCCATAGAAGAGGCTTCCTGGTCACCTACCCCTGGGGCAGATTGGGAAGCACTCATCTTAGCCCCACTTGTCCTCTCTGCAGGGCCCCCAGTGCCTGCCCCTGCATTGCTCTGCTCCCTCAGGTGCCTGTCCATGGAGGCTTGGATGGATGAGACCATCTCCTGTAGTTTTTTCCTCTGTTCTTCGATCAAACTAGGGTCCAGGTGTCGGCTGTCTTTCATGGTGACGAAACCAGGAGCCATGCGCACCAGCTCCTTGGTTGCATCTTCTGAGATGTCAGAGAGGTCGGGTCCCTTCGAGACGCTGGCGCTCAGGTCCACCCCGCTGCTGTGCTGGCGGGTGATGGGCTTGTGTTCAGGGGGAGAGCCGCCTGGGGCGCTACCCAGGGAGTGACCCTTACCTTGGAAGGCGTTGACACTCTGGAGCTGCTCCTTCTTGCGCACCACACCTCCACTTCCGAGCCTCAGCAGGCTGTGAGAGGGGCTTCCCTCCCGGCTCCTGGAGGCAGCCTCAGAGCGGAGCTGCACCAGGGCCTCCTTGACGAGGTCCTCCACGTCAGGGCCCACGGGGAAGTGTCCCGCTGCATCCACACACAGCTCCAGACACTCCTCTGCTGCGTTGTACACAAATGTCTTTCCAGTCAGGTGTGGGAGGGTGCAGTGCTTGCCATCCATCAGGCCTGCAGATGAGACAAGCCATTATAGGTAGCAATAAACACAGATCAGTACATATCACATGCAAAAGTTTAATATAAAAAATATATACTGTAGTTGTCATTTAAGTTATGCAAAATGCAAAGAGCACAATAACAGAAAACATGTTTACATACCCATATCCTTCTTCACAATATTGAAGAAAACTCCACCTTGCTGGAATAAGTGAGGCAGTTTTTTTGCATATGACCAGACATCTTCTCCTGCATAGGAATGAAAAATACTTCAATTAGCATGTGAAACATGAAAATAAATTAATAGAAGACATGCGATCATGTGGTTTTCCTCAGATAAAAATCCTAATTCTGTAGTAAAAATAGATTGCCTTGTCATTTGCCTTGCCAGCCTTTGCAATTACCAAGGCTTCTATTCCAACTTACATTGGAAGATAAGATTGCATTGCAATATGCTAGCAAGACGGTGAAGGCTGAAGAGTGTCCAGAGACTGGAACTCAGACTCTGTTGTTAGGTGAAGGAGTGGAGATGACCACATCAGGACTTTCATAGTCTAACCTCTCCGAGACTGCTGCTGCATGCGTTTCAATTAATTCCAAAAGCCACGTCGCTGATGTACAGAAAAAGCACTTGAATAGATTATAATTATTTCAAGTGGAAAAAAAGTCATTATCCCCAAAGATTAGGCCTTGATCCATCCCTGGTAAGCCCACCAGTCATTCAATACCTGTAGCACTATCATTCATCCTGCTTCTTGTAACCAATCCAAGAACAGCATGCCCTTATGCTGTGTAAAGCTACCATCTGTAAAGCCTATAGGCCTATCAGTTACTAACCTCTCACTCTCACACCCATCACATTCTGTTTCTAGCTTTATATTTACTGAAGGGATGATCTAAGAAGGCATGTATGGTACTATAGTCTTAAAGGTGAATCAACAAACTGGTCCTCCCTCTACATTTTTTACTTTTTGTAATGACATCACAGCAGTGTTCTGCATAACTCAAACAGGTATGTCACTTACGTGTTGCTAGATTGTCTTTAACAGTAAATAATGATATAAAGTAAAGATAAGATTCCTATTGATTTGAATAAGAAACTATTTTCCCACCCTTCCCCTTGCTTACCCATTAAGGTTGCTAGGAGACAGAGGGAGGACATCTCAAGGTCAATGTTCTCCTGCAGCTCTCTGCTAGTATTCATTCTGCTGGAAGTCACTGGATCATCACTCTTCACAGAGTGGAGGGAATGCAGGGATGAATGGGAACTGGAAGCACTTGGGGTGGAAACCTTGTGATCCTCTGGACCTCTCAGGATCTCCACAGTCACCCTGTCCCCATGTTGGAGGGCCACAGGCTCATTCTCCTCTCCATCCTTGGGAGGCAAAAGTTCTTTGGGAGGAAACCCATGTCGAATACATTGCTGGGCTGGCGAAACGATGAACTCGTTCGCAATGCTCCTCTGGAGCTCAGAGAAGGTGGTTTGAGCCTGTAGAGTGAGCATGGCCTGCCGCCCGTCGCTAGTGGTGACACGGATCTTCTTCTCCTTACTGGAAGTGGGGGAGAAGGAAGTTTTGGTGGGCGTGGCTGGGGTGGAGGAGGAAGGTTCCTGAGCAGCACTCGGAGAAGACTGCTGCCCATGTCCCTGGACTCTCTTCTGCTCCTGCTTCAGTCGATCTGTCCTCCTTTTCTGGGTCACTAGGGCCTGTTCGCTGATGCTCTGCTGAAGGCTCCGCTCTGCTTTACTCATGGTCAGCTCCTCTTTATGAATGGTCTTTGATTTCTGCCCAGTTAGTATGATCTTAGTCGGTGGCTGTGTGTCAACAGCCTGCTGGGTTTCCACCACGTCTGTGAGCCTCTGAGCATGCGCACCGTCAATGGAGACTGGGTTATACTCGTCTGGGTTCTTCTTGGCAGTGTGATGCAAAATGGTGTTCACCACTTTCTGCACTAGGAGCTCACTCCCAAACTCCCCAGGGAAATGCTTGGTAACCAGTTTCATGGCAACATCATAGACATTGCTGTTCAGGGTCACCTCAACCTCATACTGGAACCAGTAGACTGTCTCCCTCACGACACGCCCACCCCACTCCAGAGTGATGGGGAAAGCCTCTGGCAGATTGTCGTACTCCTTTCCCTCCCAGTAGTGCTTGAAGCCGCAGCCGCACTTCCCCCCCTGGGAGCGGGTGTTGGTTCTGTCTCCATCCAGATACACCACAGAGCCGTTGCCATGGATGTGGCGCACTGAGGTGCCGTGGCACCAGTTGCAGGTGTTCAAGGTGCTTAGTTTGTAGTCAGGAATGAGGATGTCTTTCTCGGGGTCGTAAGAGCAGACCACATTGTTCAACGGAAAGCTGTAGTTCTTGTCGGGTCTGAGCTGCCCGTGGGTGGATTTAGCCAGGTTGTAGAGCTTACCACCTGGAGCCAGCCACTCAGGTAGAACATGAAGCTCAGAGAGTGCATTGCAGATCAGACAGCGATGTAGCCGGTTTTCCATTACTGATTTCTTGGCAGCCTCCGTCACCTCTTCGGGTTGGACGCCGATCACACCGGTCCGTCTGTAAACGTACTGATGCACGTCTGCCACCAGGGAGGGGTGGATTCCATGCTTCTCCATGAAGATCTCCTCCATGGCATTGACCAGTCTCATTACATACTTGTCTTGTAAGCTCCTGTCTCCCGCGATGACGCAGCTCCCGTCTTGCTCCAAATGAATGTACTTCTTGATGAGCTCCTGTGGGACCCCCCAAGCTTTGGGGAGAAGCCTCGGTGGCAGCTTGGGGAGGAGGGTGTTTTTTATCCCGACAAGAGGGATGTAGTGGTTACGCCCTGAGCTACTCCAGGCGATGCATATAGGCTTGTTGAACTTCCCATCTTTTCCCTTGCACTGCTCTTCCGGTACAAGCCCAGGGAGAAAAGTTGCAGAGTAGTCCCCAGAGCTCCTCATTCCACTCAGTGAATCTAACAAGATTATGGGGCGGTGCAGAACATTAGCCAAGCCAAATATATGAATGTTTCGAAGTCCCAGTGGCATACCCTCCGGTGGGATAAAAAGGGGGTCACATTCGTTGATGATGTCCTCCCATTCAGCTGCATCAATAAAATCCTGAAAGAGTGCCTTGTAGCGATCCAGATTTTGCTTGAAATTCTGTTTCAAATTCTCTCTTAAGGCATGCCAGAACAGTTCTCTGCCTACCAGGGCCCTGGACACAGCATGAACAAGGCAATGTCCATCTCCATCCACATGAACGGGAATTAGGCATTCTTTGTTGCTGTTAGCTTTCTTAATCTCCTCCAAAGTGTCGTGAAGGTATATCAGGCTCCCGGATCTGTCCTTGCCATAGCCAACTGTAGATACATGCTCATGTTCGATTAGAAACGCCCGATCACCTAGAAGTGAGCAGTCGAACATCTCTCCTTGATTCATTTCCCTCAACAGTTTCGCTTTTCCTGTCTGCTTATCCATTCCATACCTTGTGAGAATAGGAGAGAGGAGCTTGCAATGGTAGTTGGAAAGCCCCATCACTTTCACCAGCTCGGTTCCCTTCTTTGGGGCTCCAGTGACACCGAGTAGGGCATTTCTTAACAAATTGTGCAGTACAACGTCTGGATCAGTTACTTCTTCCACATTTAAAAGATTATTCTGTTCGTGGCGTTGGCCACATTCAGTGCATTCAATGCTGATCGAGCCGTAAGCAGGGAAGAATAGCCTCGCCTGGCATTTCGGGTCTGGGCAGGTACCGGACAAAATACGCTTGTCCTTTTTCTTTGAGCCTTGTAGCAACGACATTCTGGCGAATAAAACTACACTAGGTATTGATCTTATAAAACCATTATGGTTAAATCCTCAATTAACTGGCTAGCAATTGCGCTTTGACTCACGTATTAAACAAGCTAGCTATTTGCCAGAATAACAACACGGAAGCGGTTGTTTTTTTCTGTTGCGAAACCTAGTTTGCAATGGATTGTGGTACATGTAGTTTTCTAAACTGCGTGTTGGTGCGCTAGAGTTTGTGTTTTGGTAATAGTCCAAACCAGGCACATACTAGTGGTGTAAAGTGCTTAAGTAAAAATAATTTTAAGTACTACTTAAGTCGTTTTTTGGGGTATCTGTACTTTACTTTAATATTTATATTTTTGGCAACTTTTACTTCACTACATTCTTAAAGAAAATAATGTACTTTTTACTCCATACATCCTGACAACCAAAAGTACTCGTTACATTTTGATAGGAAAACTTTCCAATTCACAAACGTATCAAGAGAACATCCCTGCTCATCCCTACTGCCTCTGATCTGGTGGACTCACTAATCACAAATGTTTTGTTTGTAAATTATGTATGAGTGTTGGAGTGTGCCCCTGGCTATCCATCAATAATAAAATTGTGCCATCTGGTTTGCTTTATATATGGAATTTGAAATGATTTATACTTTTACTTTCGATACTTAAGTACATTTTAGCAATTCCATTTACTTTTGATACTTAAGAATATTTAAAACCAAATACTTTTAGACTTTTACTCAAGTAGTATTTTACTGTGTGACTTTCACTTGACTAATTTTCTATTAAGGTATCTTTACTTTTACTCAAGTATGACAATTGAGTACTCTTTCAGCTACTGCATACCATAATTTAACAATACTAAGCAAGACTAGCTATCTTATTGCGTCAATCTTACTGCGTAACTATGCCTGCTTCAATAACGTTTGATAAATTAGTTGTGTATTTGCTTCAAATTGACTACAAGTACCATGGTGTATTTTGGTTTTGTTAGGTTTCTGTTCAGAGAGGAAGAGGAGGAAAGAGGCCAAACTCGGCGGAAAATCTTGTCTCCCTCCAGCAGGTGGCGTTTTTTCGTTGTTTCGCCCACCAAGCAAGTTTTTGTAAAGTCAATGATAGTGTCGAATTTGGTCAACAAAAAAATTAATGGCTTATTTGCTAAATTAGGTTTAATTTATCGAATAGAAGTTTCGTAATGCTTAATATGTTACGAGTGTACTGATATAAGTAGGACACGTGACATCCCGGCAACTTTGAGAAAAAACACTATCGGAGTTGTCTCGAAATGACCATGCATATTCATGTCATTTTTTAAAATGTAATGTGAACCTTTATTTAAATAGGCAAGTCAGTTAAGTCAGTTAACAAATTCTTATTTACAATGACTACCCCGACCAAACCCTAACAACGCTGGGCCAATTGTGCACCGCCCTATGGGACTCCCAATCACGGCCGGTTGTGATACAGCCTGGAATTGAACCAGGGTCTGTAGTGCCTTAGAACACTGCGCCACTCGGGAGTCATGAGGCTAGTAGCATCATAGAAATAAGAATTCATATAAAGTCAATGATGGAATAATGGGTGGACTGGCAGCCTTTGCAAGTGTACCCATAGGTACAATGCAGGAAGTTAAATCAACTCAAATGACATTACAAAAAATGCATTCCATTGCATGAGACACTTCAGCTAGCATAATTTGAATTAACATTCTATGTAATATCACTATACCAAACAGCCATTGCTAGTGTACCCATGAGTTTACAAGTCAAATTGCTAGAGTTAAAGGTTCCACGCCAATTCTGTTCATTCTTATTTATATGACAGCATCTCTCTCCATTGAATACCAGTGATTGAACTCAACAACCCTCATACCGCTTTGTGGACAACTACTCCCATAGAGCCCAACAATGGAAGCGTCATAATACCCATAAAACGTAGCGGTCAAACAGGGAAATGGTTCCAATCGTTTTTCCACCATTCATTTTTCCCATAGGGGATTTTAGAAACACTTATAATAAGGGTTGTGTTTCATGTAGGCTTACCCTGGTGTAACTTTTTGATAACCATGTAAATATCTCTCAGACAAGGTGACTTTTATCAATAGATTTGGCTCAGATTTGAAAATGCTAATTAGCATCAAAGTAGATAATTGCAAAACTACATAGCCCTGCATGTCATCTCTAACTGACACCTTTGCTAACAGATATTGTGTCAATTTAATACTTGCACAAGACATTTCACAGAATTGTCCATTTAAAGAAATGTAGCCAGTATATTCAATACTATATTTAACTAACATTAGATAGTTTATTTTACCTTTATTTAACTAGGCAAGTCAGTTAAGAACAAATTATTATTACAATGACGGCCTACCAAAAGGCCTCCTGTGGGGACATGGGCTGGGATTACAAAAAAATATATATAAATATATATATATATATTTAACATAACATGGCAGTAACACAACATGACAACAACATGGTAGCAGCACAAAACATGGTACAAACATTATTGGACACAGACAACAGCACAAAGGGCAAGAAGGTAGAGACAACAATACATCACACAAAGCAGCCACAACTGTCAGTAAGAGTGTCCATGATTGAGTTTTTGAATTAAGAAATTGAGATAAAACTGTCCAGTTTGAGTGTTTGTTGCAGCTCGTTCCAGTCGCTAGCTGCAGCAAACTGAAAAGAGGAGGGACCCAGGAATGTGTGTGCTTTGAGGACCTTTAACAGAACGTGACTGGAAGAACGGGTGTTGTATGTGGAGGATGAGGGCTGCAGTAGAGACAGTTGAAGTCGGAAGTTTACATACACTTAGGTTGGAGTCATTAAAACTTGTTTTTAAACCACTCCACAAATTTCTTGTTAACAAACTATAGATTTGGCAAGTCGGTTAGGACATCTACTGTGTGCATGACACAAGTAATTTTTCCTATAATTGTTTACAGACAGATTATTTCACTTATAATTCACTGTATCATAATTCCAGTGGGTCAGAAGTTCACATACACTAAGTTGACTGTGCCTATAAGCAGCTTGGAAAATTCCAGAAAATGATTTCATGGCTTTAGAAGCTTCTGATAGGCTAATTGACATCATTTGAGTCAATTGGAAGTGTACCTTTGGATGTATTTCAAGGCCTACCTTCAAACTATGTGCCTGACATAATGGGAAAATCAAAAGAAATCAGCCAAGATCTCAGAAAAAAATTGTAGACCTCCACAAGTCTGGTTCATCCTTGGGAGCAATTTCCAAATACCTGAAGGTACCAAGTTCATCTGTACAAACAATAGTACGCAAGTATAAACACCATGGGACCACGCAGCAGTCATACCGCTCAGGAAGGAGACGTGTTCTGTCTCCTAGAGAAGCACGGGGTGGCAACATCATGTTGTGGGGGTGCTTTGCTGCAGAAGGGACTGGTGCACTTCACAAAATAGATGGCATCACAAGGAAATTATGTGGATATATTGAAGCAACATCTCAAGACATCAGTCAGGAAGTTAAAGCTTGGTCGCAAATGGGTCTTCCAAATGGACAATGACCCCAAGCATACTTCCAAAGTTGTGGCAAACTGGTTTAAGGACAACAAAGTCAAGGTATTGGAGTGGCCATCACAAAGCCCTGACCTCAATCCCATAGACAATTTGTGGGCAGAACTGAAAAAGCGTGTGCGAGCAAGGAGGCCTACAAACCTGACTCAGTTACACCAGCTCTGTCAGGAGGAATGGGCCAAAACCCAACTTATTGTGGGAAGCTTGTGGAAGGCTACCCAAAACATTTGACCCAAGTTAAACAATTTAAAGGCAATGCTACCAAATACTAATTGAGTGTATGTAAACTTCTGACCCACGGGGAATGTGATGAAAGAAATAAAAGCTGAAATAAATCATTCTCTCTGCTATTATTTCACATACTTAAAATAAAGTGGTGATCCTAACTGACCTAAGACAGGGAATTTTTACTAGGATTAAATGTCAGGAATTGTAAAAACCAGAGTTTAAATGTATTTGGCTAAGGTGTATGTAAACTTCCGACTTCAACTGTATCTCAGATAGGGGGGAGTGAGGCCTAAGAGGGTTTTATAAATAAGCAGCATCAACCACTGGGTCTTGTGACGAGTAACCAGTTTACAGAGGAGTATAGAGTGCAGTGATGTGTCCTATAAGGATCATTGGTGGCAAATCTGATGGCCGAATGGTAAAGAACATCTAGCCGCTCGAGAGCACCCTTACCTGCCGATCTATAAATTATGTCTCTGTAATCTAGCATGGGTAGGATGGTCATCTGAATCCGGGTTAGTTTGGCAGCTGGGGTGAAAGAGGAGTGATTACGATAGAGGAAACCAAGTCTAGATTTAACTTTAGCCTGCAGCTTTGATATGTGCTGAGAGAAGGACAGTGTACCGTCTAGCCATACTCCCAAGTACTTGTATGAGGTGATTACCTCAGGCTCTAAACTCTCAGAAGTAGTAATCACACCTTTGGGGAGAGGGACATTTTTCTTACCAAACCACATGACCTTTGTTTTGGAGGTGTTCACAGCAAGTTTAAGGGTAGAGAAAGCTTGTTGTAGAGCATTTAACACAAAATCCGGGGAGGGGACAGCTGAGTGTTAAGACTGTATCATCTGCATATAAATGGATGAGAGTTCTTCTTACTGCCTGAGCTATGATGTTAATGTAAATTGAGAAGAGTGTGGGGCCTAGGATTGAGCATTGGGGTACTCCCTTTGAGAGAGGAATTTAGCAAACCAGGCCAAAGACCCCTCAGAGACACCAATATTCCTTAGCCGGCCCACAAGAATGGTATGGTCTACCATATCAAAAGCTTTGGCTTTGGTCAATAAAAATAGCAGCACAACATTGCTTGGAATCAAGGGCAATGGTGACATAATTGAGGACCTTTAGTTATCCAGAGTCTTACCTTTGCCTCGTCAGTCTCGTCCAGATCATCATGGCATTTGTAGTTCTTTATGGTAGCCAATTTAGCAGATAATTAGCTATTATTTTATTTTTTTAAATGGGGGGTAAATACAGGTGACTCTATTGATAAAAGTCACCTTTTTTATTTTTATTTTACCGTTATTTTACCAGGTAAGTTGACTAAGAACATGAGAACAACACAGGGGAGAGGAGGGGGATGAATGAGCCAATTGTAAGCTGGGAATGATTAGGTGACCGTGATGGTAAGAGGGACACCTTGTCCTAGAGAGAGTTATACAGTTATCAAAACGTCACGTCAGGGTAAGCTTAGACGAAACAAGGCCCTTATTTTAAGTGTTTCTAAAATCCCCTATGGGAAAAATTAATGGTGGAAAAAACGATTGGAACCATTTCCTTGTTTGACCGCTATGCCCAATGTTCCCTCTAAAAACCGCATGTGTGAAAGTCAGAACGTAAGGATTTATGGTTAGAAATAATAATGATGTTGTTGTTGGGGTTACAAATAAATGCTATTGAAATTCAGTACTGTTGGATTCCGTCTTATACAGGTGTTTATGGAAATTCTATAGTAGATATAATAGCAAAAAGAGCAGTGAAAAATAATATTGTGGATATAAAGGTGAATTTGGGTAGAGGGTAAATTAAAACATTGATTTGGAAAAATGGGTTAGATTTCTGGCAGAGATAATGGGATGAAAGTAGTAAGGGAATAAATGTGTTATAGTACAAAGGAATCTGTACGGGAGAAAGTGTCATATGGGAACAGAAGGGAGAAGGTTTTGTTGTGTAGGATGAGATTAGGGCATACGGGATTTAATTAATCTTTGAAATTGACAGGGAAACAGTCCTGGAATGTGTAATGGATGTATGGTAGAGGAAACGGTTGAACATGTATTATTATTGTGTGATGATGTAGAAAGGGAGAGGTTGTTTGTTAGGGTCAGAGATGTTGGACGGGAAGCCACATCGAATGTAGGCCTACATTGAACATCACACTTTGATTGATACTGCTTGCTGAATGATAGAACCGCTATTTCCATGTTAATTAAAATGTTATGTGATGCATTTTCTTCATTGTTTTTTTATGCTAGGCCCCCCTGGTAGGCCTACATTATGATCAGTTAGCCACAGTTACCTGATTGGCCACTGTTAGAACAGTAAATTAAAGCGGGTACAGTAAACGCTCGCCGGAAATTGCTCAGCAATTTCACAAGGTTCAAGACCTGACATTTGTTCATGTCAATAAATATTAGAGGGAACATTTGATTTTCACTCATACCGTGGTACTTTATTGTTAGGGCGGAGAAACGTGTATCTTGTCAGTATATCCATAATCTTTGCTGTTGCCACCTGGCAGCTGTTGCCTTGTAGCATTAGCTACCTGAGTAGCAAATGTTAGCACGTTCGCTAGCTAACTTGGTTGCTCAAATGGTGAGTATTGTTTATGCCATTTTAATATTTCGCTTGGCGTGTTAGAAAACCAACCCAGCAACAGTTTTCCAGTCTACGCCTGACTTGCATTAATTTGTCGTTGTAGCGTTAGCTAGCAAACAGGTTCGCTAACTCACGTTAGCTAGCTAATTGAGTTTACAATGAGAATCTGGCATGTTCACTAACTCGTGTAAAAGTATTAATGTTTGCGTGTAACGTTAACGTCAGTTTGCTTGTTAGCTAGCTAGGTATGGCCTAAATGCTAGTTAGCTAAAACCAGTGCCTGGCCCTAATGTTTTTTGTTTTGTTGTTGTTGTGTTTTTTATGGGCTTCCTTTCTGTCTATAGTCAGAATAAACACCAATCAACGGGTGACTGGGCATTCATTTTAACAACGTAAGAGTTACAAAGTACGATCACATGGCTCTCGCTAAAACATTATTTTTGTGTTCAGTGGTTGCTTGACAACGGAAATTAAAGAGACAGTGGGCCATTGCTGTCTAGTTAGCTACATTTTGTCAATGAGATGATCAGAGGATGTTACAACAGCATACGTATATGGTTTAGTTACAGTAACGCTAGCTACCTAGCTAACTTTAGACTTGTTGAGTCCAAAGTTCTGTTTCGCTAACGTTACCGGTAACTAGCATTGGGGTAGCTAGCTGCTACTACTACTGTACGCTAACGTATCCAGTTAGCTACTAGTAGCGCCCAAATGTTTACAATTCAATACCTTTCTTGCAAACGTCAACAACATCACTATTTGAACCAGTTCACAGAAACAAGTGGCTGTTTAGTAGCTAGATAACGTTATATTATGTGTACGTTGCTAGTACAAGTACAGTTGAGCTGTATTACATTTTGTCACTGTCTTTCAGTGAGCCTGTATTATAAATGGAGATGGATGATGAACTTGAGAAATTCATCCAGCAACAGAAGGCCAGAGTGGCAGAGGATAAAGCCAGCTTGGAACAGGATCCACCTTACCTTGAAATAAGGGTGTGTTTCAATGCTCCTTTTACTGTGGTGCTAGAATACTGAAAATGTTGGACTTGGACATTAGTGCAATGCATGCTACTTTATGTGTTTGGTGACAGCTGAGCAAATTATTGGAATTTTCTGACCTGTGACTGGATTTTACTGATCAACAGACAAAAGACTACAAGGCCCATGACCCCACATTCACACATATCCCAACATTTAAGTCGTCCACAGCACAAGGGAAGGGTACAGTATAGATTTTAAGTTATGAAACCAATTTGTAAGCACTTTGTGGTAGATATAAATCCTGGCTGTTGGGAGGTCTTCTTATTTCATGTATGCCATCCTGTTTTTCAGAGAATAATTGTTGTCTAAGTTTACCTTTGGGTGAAGACTATGAGAGGAAGAAACAGAAATTACAGCAAGAGCTCCGTCTGGACTACAGACGCTACGTGGCTCAGGTAATAATATTACCAATGCCAAAAGTTATGTCGTTTTTACTACTTTGTAACCTGTCAGCATCCATGCATGGGCCACAAGATTTACTGGAATGTTACGGGTGCAAGGAGTCGGTGCAGTTTTCTTCCAAATATGTTTCTACCAAATATCTATTTTTTATAATCTCTGCTATGGGCTGATTTGGAAAATTTTGTTTCTTAATTATAGAAAAAACATTTCAATGCTGCAGAACCAGGCCCATCCCTTCCCCTTGGTGAGAGGAGAGCTGCTAAGGTAACCTAGACAGTTCTGCGTATAGCCTATATTATACCATGCTCAGTCAACTGAGGCCGCTTAGAGTTCATTGAGAGAGAGAGAACTTTAGACATCAGGTCATCTTAAACATGTCTCAGTAAATTAAGATAACGTGCTCAACTCGATCTTCTGCAAGTAAAAAGGGTGCTTGGAACCAAAAGTCGATCATCTTTAAGCTGTCCTTTCCCCCCTGGTACACACAGGAGCAGCTTGCTTCTCTCAGAGCTCCTCCAGACCTACCTGTTGTCGACTGCAGTCCCAGACCCCCGGTGCATCCCAAGCGGGCCCCCTCCATGAGAGACGCAGCTACGCTGACAGAGGGAAGGAGAAGGCTGCACAGGGGAGGACGCTGCCTAGTGGAGGGCAGGAGGATGGAGGGCCTCTGGCCGGAGGATGAGCTGCTGCTTCCCAGAGAGAGGGCCAGGTTGGTGAGTGTGGACTTTGACTCTGAGGCGGACCTCACAGAGGAAGAGCTGGACCTGATGGTGAGAAGGAGACCAAGGCAGACGGGGCTAGAGAGAGAAGAGAGGACGTGGCAAAGAAGACACTACCAAACAGACTTAAGGTATTTTTTTTAAACATTTCCTACGTGATTCAAATAAAGTATATTTTTGTAATGTTTTTGGACATAAGGTCAAAGCAAATCAATATTTATTGGTCGCGTACCCAGATTTGCAGATTTTATCACCAGTGCAGCGAAATGCTTGTGTTTTCTAGCTCCAACAGAGCAGTAATACCTAGCAATACAAAACAATACACACCTAATCCAAAAAAGTTTAAATAAATAAATGAATATCAGAACAAGCAATGTCAGAGCCCAGAATATAAATGCAGCACCTTCATAAAGTATTCACACCCTTGACTTTTTCTTAATTTTGTGGTTACAAAGTTGGATTAAAATGGATTTAATTGTAATTTTTTGTCAACGATCTACACAAAATACTTCAATGTCAAAGTGGAAGAAAAATGCAAACTTTTTATTTATTAATAGAAATAAAACACAAATATATTTTATTAGATAAGTATTCGACCCCCTGAGTCCATACATCTTAGAATCACCGTTGGCAGTGATTACAACTGTGAGTCTTTCTGGGAAAGTCTCTTTTAAGAGCTTTGCAAACCTGGATTGCACAATATTTCCCCACAATAATTCTTCAAGCTCTGTCAAGTTGGTTGTTGATCATTGCTAGACAGCCATTTTCAAGTCTTGCCATAGATCTTCAAGTGATTTAACTTCTTGGGGATCAGTGGGGCGCTAGCGGGCTCCTCCCGACACTACCAGGTAAAATGTAAAGCGCCAAATTCAAAATCCAAAAGTTGAATTATTAAACATCCACCAATATACAAGTGTTCCATACTCATCAAAAGCTCTGTTTCTTGGCAATATCACAGCGTTGTCAGATTTCAAAAAGGCTTTACAGCGAAAGCAGCACATTTGATTGTTTGAGAGTAGCACCTCACATATTTTTCCCATAGCCATGAATCGATTAGCCATCATGGCACACACATAACACATTTCACAGCGAAAACAAATCAATTACCTGTTGAAGAACTTCTGCTGAGGTCATCCTAAGTGTCCAACGAAGACAATCCATGGTTCTTTTGTTAGAAAAAGTAACGTATTTTATCCATAAATCCTCCATTTGGTTGGCGTTATAATCAGAAAGCGACAGCCTCCACTAGTCCATTGAAGCGTGACGCGAACTCGTTCATCTTATACCTATAAACTTGTCCAAGAACAATCAAACATAGTTTTAAATGTATCCTTAGGAACACTTTTACGTATATTTACTATTATAAATCAACCGGAATATAAACTGATCGATAACGACGGTAAAAAAGACACTGCGTGCCTTCATGGGAACGCGCCCAGCCTACTGTTGTCATCAAAGAGTGACTTCCTTGTTTGGTCTTATTCTCTGGTCTTACTCATCCAAAATGGAAAAAATACACTGTCTCGAGACTGTTGACATCTAAAGGAAGTGATGGGTACTGCATTCATATGCCCTTATATGGTCATTTTCATTAGGGAGGGGTTCCCAAATGAGCAATGTGTCAAAATCACTTTTTCCAGGACAGAAATTCCTCGGGGTTTTGCCTGCCATATGCGTTCTGTTTCACTCACAGACAAATGGTTAACAGTTTTGGAAAATTCAGTGTGTTTCCTATCCAATGGTACCAAATATATGCATATCCTATTTTCTGGGCCTGAATGGGAGGCATTTTACTTTGGGCACGCCAGGCTCTCCAAAACGGTCACCTCATGCACCCCAAGAAGTTCAAAACTGTAACTAGGCCACTAAGGAACATTCAATGTTGTCTTGGTAAGTAACTCCAGTGTATAATTGGCCGTGTGTTTTAGGTTATTGTCCTGCCGAAAGTGGATTTGTCTCCCAGTGTCTGTTGGAAAGCAGACTGAACCAGGTTTTCCTCCCAAACATTTGCTTGTGCTTAGCTCTTTTCCTTTTCTTTTTATCTCCCCAAAAACTCCCTTGCCGATGAAGAGCATACCCATAACATGATGCAGCCACCACCATGCTTGAAAATATAAAGAGTGGTACTCAGTGATGTGTTCTATTGGATGTGCCCCAAACATAATGCTTTGTATTCAGGACATAAAGTTCATTTTTTCGCCACATCTTTTGCAGTTTTAGTGCCTTATTGCAATCAGGATGCATGTTTTGGAATATTTGTATTCTGTATAGGCTTCCTTCTTTTCACTCTGTCATTTAGGCCAGTATTGCGTAACTACAATGTTGTTGATCCATCCTCAGTTTTCTCCTATCACAGCCATTTAACTCTGTAACTGGTTTAAAATCACCATTGGCCTCATGGTGAAATCCCTGAGTGGTTTCCTTCCTCTCCGTAAACTGAGTTAGGAAGAACGCACTTATCTTTGTAGTGACTTGGTTGTATGGATACACCATCCAAAGTGTAATCAAGAACTTCACTATGGTCAAAGGGATTTTTTTTGTATTTTTATCTACCAATAGGTGCCCTTCTTTGCAAGGCATTGGAAAACCTCCCCTGGTCGTTGTGGTTGAATCTGTGCTTGAAATTCCCTGTTTGACTGAGGGACCTTACAATTATCTGTATGTGGGGATTACAGAGATGGGGTAGTCATTCAAAACACCATTATTGCACACAGAGTTAGTCCATGCAATTTATCGGACTTGTTAAGCACAGTTATACTCCTGAACTTATTTACGCTTGCCATAACAAAGGGGTTGAATACTTATTGACTCAAGACATTTCAGCTTTTCATTTTTTATTAATTTCTAAACATTTCTAAAAACATAATTCCATAATGGAGGTGTCATAATACACATAACACCTAGCAGTCAAACAGGGAATTGGTTCCAATCGTTTTTTCACCATTCATTTTTCCCATATGTAATTTTAGAAACACTTAAAATAAGGGCTGTGTTTCATGTAGGCTTACCCTGCCGTTTTGATAACAATATAAATCTCTCTCGGACAAGGTGACTTTTATCAATATATTGATAAATCACCAATGGTGACTTTTAGACAGTATATGAATAGAAGAGGTGTGTACAGCAGTAGTTGTATAGGATGAGACATGACTAGAATACAGTACAGGAGAGGGCTGAGCACGCTCCCCTTGTGGGACCCCTGTGTTGAAGATCAGCGTGGTGGAGGTGTTGTTGCCTACCTTCACCACTTGGGGTCGGCCCGTCAGGACCCAGTTGCATAGGGAGGGGTTCAGACCCAGGGTCCTGAGCTTAGTGATGAGCTTGGAGGGCACTATGGTGTTGAAGGCTGAGCTGTAGTCAATGAAAAGCATTCTTACATAGGTATTTCTTTTGTCCAGGTGGGATAAGACAGTGTGCAGTGCAATGGCGATTGCATCGTCCGTGGATCTGTTGGGGCGGTATGCAAATTGTAGTTGGTGTCGGGTAAAGTGGAGGTGATATGGCCCATAACTAGCCCCTCAAAGCAATTCATGATGACAGAAGTGAGTGCTACGGCGTGATAGTCATTTAGTTAACTTCGCTTTCTTAGGTACAGGAACAATGGTGGACATCTTGAAGCAAGTGGGGACAACAGACTGCTATACAGTGGGGCAAAAAAGTATTTAGTCAGCCACCAATTGTGCAAGTTCTCTCACTTAAAAAGATGAGAGAGGCCTGTAATTTTCATCATAGGTACACTTCAACTATGACAGACAAAATGAGGGAAAAAAATCCAGAAAATCACATTGTAGGATTTTTTATGAATTTATTTGCAAATTATGGTGGAAAATAAGTATTTGGTCACATACAAACAAGCAAGATTTCTGGCTCTCACAGACCTGTAACTTCTTCTTTAAGAGGCTCCTCTGTCCTTCACTCGTTACCTGTATTAATGGCACCTGTTTGAACTTGTTATCAGTATAAAAGACACCTGTCCACAACCTCAAACAGTCACACTCCAAACTCCACTATGGCCAAGACCAAAGAGCTGTCAAAGGACACCAGAAACAAAATTGTAGACCTGCACCAGGTTGGGAAGACTGAATCTGCAATAGGTAAGCAGCTTGGTTTGAAGAAATCAACTGTGGGAGCAATTATTAGGAAATGGAAGACATACAAGACCACTGATAATCTTCCTCGATCTGGGGCTCCACGCAAGATCTCACCCGTGGGGTCAAAATGATCACAAGAACGGTGAGCAAAAATCCCAGAACCACAGGGGACCTAGTGAATGACCTGCAGAGAGCTGGGACCAAAGTAACAAAGCCTACCATCAGTAACACACTCGCCGCCAGGGACTCAAATCCTGCAGTGTCAGGCGTGTCCCCCTGCTTAAGCCAGTACATGTTCAGGCCCGTCTGAAGTTTGCTAGAGAGCATTTGGATGATCCAGATGAGGATTGGGAGAATGTCATATGGTCAGATGAAACCAAAATAGAACTTTTTGGTAAAAACTCAACTTGTCGTGTTTGGAGGACAAAGAATGCTGAGTTGCATCCAAAGAACACCATACCTACTGTGAAGCATGGGGGTGGAAACATCATGCTTTGGGGCTGTTTTTCTGCAAAGGGACCAGGACGACTGATCCGTGTAAAGGAAAGAATGAATGGGGCCATGTATCGTGAGATTTTGAGTGAAAACCTCCTTCCATCAGCAAGGGCATTGAAGATGAAACATGGCTGGGTCTTTCAGCATGACAATGATCCCAAACACACCGTCCGCAGACGAAGGAGTGGCTTCAGTAAGAAGCATTTCAAGGTCCTGGAGTGGCCTAGCCAGTCTCCAGATCTCAACCCCATAGAAAATCTTTGGAGGGAGTTGAAAGTCCGTGTTGCCCAGCGACAGCCCCAAAACATCACTGCTCTAGAGGAGATCTGCATGGAGGAATGGGCCAAAATACCAGCAACAGTGTGTGAAAACCTTGTGAAGACTTACAGAAAACATTTGACCTCTGTCATTGCCAACAGAGGGTATATAACAAAGTATTGAGAGAAACTTTTGTTATTGACCAAATACTTATTTTCCACCATAATTTGCAAATAAATTCATTAAAAATCCTACAATGTGATTTTCTGGATTTTTTTTCCCTCATTTTGTCTGTCATAGTTGAAGTGTACCTATGATGAAAATTACAGGCCTCTCTCATCTTTTTAAGTTGGAGAACTTGCACAGTTGGTGGCTGACTAAATACTTTTTTGCCCCACTGTATGGACAGATTGAATATGTCCTTAAACTCTCCTCCAGCTAGCTGGTCTGCACATGCTGAGGATGCGGCTTGGGACGCTGTCTGGGCCCGGCAGCCACACGAGGGTTAACACTCTTAAATGACCATGGCGAAGGAGAGCGCACAGTTCTCGTGAGCGGCGGGGGCCCGTGTCAGCGGCTCAATGTTTTCCTCCAAGTGGGCGAAGAAAGTGTTTAGCTTGTCTGGGAGCGAGGTGTCGGTGTCTTCCACGTGGTTAGCTTTCCATTTTATAATCCGTGATTGTCTGGAGCCCCTGCCACGTATGTCTCATGTCTGAGCTGTTGAATTGCGACTCCACTTTGTCACTGTACTGTCGTTTTGCCTCTTGATTTACGGAGGTCATAGGCGGTCTGTTTGTACACGTCCATGTTCCTAGTCATGGTCATGCAATTCTTGACACGAGTAAGTGACACCACACTCCGAGGGCCCTCACCGCCTACAGGGAGGAGGTGAAGGCCCTCGGAGTGTGGTGTCAGGAAAATAACCTCTCACTCAATGTCAACAAAACAAAGGAGATGATCGTGGACTTCAGGAAACAGGAGAGGGAGCACCCCCCTATCCACATTGAGGGGACAGTAGTGGAGAAGGTGGAAAGGTTTAAGTTCCTCAGCGTACACATCACGGACAAACTGAATTGGTCCACCCACACAGACAGCGTGGTGAAGAAGGCGCAACAGCGCCTCTTCAACCTCAGGAGGCTGAAGAAATTCGGCTTGTCACCAAAATCACTCTCAAACTTCTACAGATGCACAATCGAGAGCATCCTGTCGGGCTGTATCACCGCCTGGTACGGCAACTGCTCCGCCCACAGCCGTAAGGCTCTCCAGAGGGTAGTGAGGACTGCACAACGCATCACCGGGGGTAAACTACCTGACCTTCAGGACACCTACACCACCCGATGTCACAAGAAGGCCAAAAAGATCATCAAGGACAACAACCACCCGAGCCACTGCCTGTTCACCCCGCTATCATCCAGAAGGCGAGGTCAGCACAGGTGCATCAAAGCTGGGACCGAGAGACTGAAAAACAGCTTCTACCTCAAGGCCATCAGACTGTTAAACAGCCATCACTAACATTGAGTGGCTGCTGCCAACATACTGACTTAAATCTCTAGCCACTTTAAACATAGGAATTGGATGTAACAATGTATCACTAGCCACTTTAAGCAATTTTGTATATAATGTTTACCTATCCGACATACTCATATCAAATGTATACACTGTACTCTAAACCATCTACTGAATCTTACCTATGCCGTTCGGCCATCAACCCAAATCTCTAGCCACTTTAATAATTCTAATTGGATGAAATAATGTATCACTAGCCACTTTAAACAATGCCATTTATATAATGTTTACATATCCTACATTACTCATCTCATATATATATATATATATATATATATATATATATATATATATATATATATATGTGTGTATATACTGTACTCTATACCATCTACTGCATCTTGCCTATGCCGGTCAGCCATCGCTCATCCATATATTTATATGTACATACTCGTATTCATTCCTTTTCTCTTGTGTGTATAAGGTAGTTGTTGTGAATTTGTTAGATTACTTGTTAGATACTACTGCATGGTCGGAACTAGAAGCACAAGCATTTCGCTACACTCGCATTAACATCTGCTAACCATGTGTATGTGACAAATAAATTTGATTTGATAACGTTTTTTCTTACCTGAACAGAAAACAAAGAAAAAGGCACAAAAACATACAATATGAAAATAATATTAAAACAAATGACATTCTATCCCCTCCCTCCACCCATTCCCTGTTGGCCCAACTTGTTAATGATGTTACACTTACCTTTAATGGTTTCAGTTTTTAGCTATATAATTGGTTAACTATTTCTACTGACATGGTATTTGCAATATGTTTTTATGTCTTGATATTTGCAATATGTTTTGAAAAAGTATTGTTCATAGGTCTTCCTCTTTTTCAAGGCTCCGGGACAGAGGTGCTGAACTGCCTGATGACAACACAGAGAGTAGTCAATATGCAGACAGGAAGGAGACTAACGTGTCTGTTGTTCCTGATGAGGATTATTCGGAGGCAAGCCGGGGGACATCCTCTCTAACCCCCAAACCCAAGTGCGTCAAGTAGTATTAAATCACTATACCTATCATTTTGATAACTAACTTCCAAAGGATTGTGCTAAAACCAATTTGGACAAGTGAACATGATTGGATTGTCATGTTTCTCTTTTTGTTATGGATTTTATAATGCAGTGCATTTTCTCTATGTAAATGTATGTAAACCGTAGACAAAGTATCTACTTTAATCTAGATAAAACACATTTTTTGTTTTCAATTTTAAGGACATTGGATGGAAAAGTACAGATGAAAGGTCTGATGTCACACTGTAGCTGGACAATGTCTTGTTGATTTAGATTCCGCTCGTACAATAAGATCATATTAAATCCCGATCCAGCCTGAAATCAGACAAACCTAAAGCATTTTTTTACCCTCTGCTCTCATCAAACTTCACTTACACAATTAAACCATTCGCTCACTAAACAAACATAGAAGAATACAGAGAGATAATCGTCTGTGAGGTATGATGAGTGTACTGTGAGTGCTTATTGACGTCCTATCTGCCAGGCTGCAGGTACCAGCAGGGATGAGACCCAGTGGAAGATCCAGATCCTCTACCAAGAAGGGCGAGCTTGAATTCGCTACCGGGCTAATGATTGGTAAGACCAACTCTGTTCTGAAGTTCATTACTAAGATTAACTAAAAAAAAAAATTCTGGACTAATTGAACATTTGATGATATTCCTCAAATGTGGTGACATTGGCATGTCTGACAGGGGCTGCAGATGCAGATGCTGCCTTGCAGGGAAGGAAGGAGAGGTACAGGCATGAGCTGCAGGAGCAGATAGCTGAACAGCAGAGGAATAAGAAGAGGTGGGTGTCAATATCTGTGTTTGATCCTGCTGTCCGATGAAGAACAAACCCTTACATTTTCCATCTTAGTGAGATGGGCTACATTTTAGCAGCTTTGTAGTCTGAAGTAGATTTGATTATAAGGCTGCCTTTACACAGGCAACCCAATTCTGATATTTTGACAAATCAGATCTTTTGGCAATAATTATTTAAATATTGAAATAGTATTGGCAATGAGAAAAACATTTAAGGCCAAATGGAAAACAATATTGCAGGCACTAGGGATTGGGATGTGAGCATGCGTGTCTGGGCAGATGAGATGAAGTCATTGGGCGGCAGGGTAGCCTAGTGGTTAGAGTGTTGGACTACTAACCAAAAGGTTGCAAGATCGAATCCCAGAGCTGACAAGGTCAAAATCTGTCGTCCTGCCCCGTTCTGCCTCTGAACAAGGCAGTTAACCCACTGTTCCTAGGCCATCATTGAAAATAAGAATTTGTTCTTAACTGACTTGCCTAGTTAAATAAAGGTAAAATAAATTGTTTGTGTGCGTCTGTAAGTTGTTGTTCATATGTATAAGTTTGTATATGGAGTAAAATAAATAAATAATAATTAAAGAAAATATATCAGAATTGGGCTGCTTGTGTACACGCAGCTTATAAACAAATCTACCTAAAATGTGTCTATGTAGATCATGTAGCCCATCTCACTAAGATAGACAATTTAAGGTTTTCAAACACAGATATGGATACCTCATATGAGCTGTGTGTTATGTCCTTTGTCGTATTAGGGAGAAGGATTTAGAGCTCAGAGTTGCTGTGACAGGGGCGACTGACCCGGAGAAAAAGGCAGATCAGATCAAACAGTTTGTAGCAGTGAATGGTGATGACCATGCCAGAAAGAGAAAAGACAGCTGGTACCCACCAGGCCAAGCTGTGGACCTATCAGTGGATGGGTTGAATGGGAGACCCAGTGAGGAAAACAGAGAGAGGCTTCCCCCTGAGCAGCCCTGCGTGGCCTTCCAGTCCCCCCTGCTGGACTACAGCCACACCCTGGGCCTCAACAGTGGAGGCATCTCCCCTTACAGCCAGACCATTCACAGGAGCATGGACACTCCCAGGTAAAAAAAGATTGTCACATAACGTTACACTGGATAGGTTCAGTGAAATGTTGTTTTACAGGGTCAGCCATAGTAGTATGGCGCCTCTGGAGCAAATTAGGGTTAAGTGCCTTGCTGAAAGGCAAATCGACAAATGTTTCACCTTGTCAGGTATTCGAACCAGCAACCTTTCACTTACTGTCCCAATGCTCAAACCACTAGGCTACCTGCCACCTAGGTAGCTATGACAGTAATCCTGGCCTGCGTCCCAAATGGTACCCGGGCTCCAGTCAAAAGTGGTGCACTATATAGGAAAAAGGGTGCCATTTTGAATAGACTAGGTGTGTTTTCAATCTGATAAATTCACTGCATTATTGTTTTGTCTGACATAATTAAATATTGCTGTATGATTTTGAATTTGTGTTTCAGGATGGCAGGTTTCCTTCCTCATCCACCATCCACATTGTCAGATGCATATAGAAGTCACTATGATGAGGCCCATCTCTACTATGGTGCAAGGAACCCACTGGACCCTAACCTGGCCTACTGTAAGCACCACCTACCAACCAGTCTACTGTATATCAAATCAAATTTTCACCTTACAGTGAAATGCTTACTTACAAGCCCTTAACCAACAATGCAGTTTTAAGAAAAATAAAAAAAAAAGAGTAACAAAAAGTTAAAAGTAACAAATAATTAAAGAGCAACAGTAAAATAACAATAGCGAGGCTATATACAGGCTATATACAGGGGGTACTGTATACAGGGGGTACTGACTATGGTTAGATAATAAACAGAATAGCAGTAGCGTAAATGAGGGGGCAGTGCAAATAGTTTGGGTAGCCATTTGATTAGGTGTTCAGAAGCCTCTTGAACCTAGACTTGGCGCTCTGGTACCGCTTGCCGTGCAGTAGCTGAGAGAACTGTCTATTACTAGGGTGGCTGGAGTCTTTGACAATTTTTTAGGGCTTTCCTCTGACACCGCCTGTTAAAGCAGTCCTGGATGGCAGGAAGCTTGGCCCCAGTGACGTACTGGGCCGTACGCACTAGTGCCTTGCGGTCGGAGGCCGAGCAGTTGCCATACCAGGCAGTAATACAACCAGTCAGGATGCTCTCGATGGTGCAGCTGTAGAACCTTTTGAGGATCTGAGGACCCATGCCAAATCTTTTCAGTCTCTTGAGGGGGAATAGGTTTTGTCGTGCCCTCTTCACGACTGTCTTGGTGTGCTTGGACCATGTTAGTTTGTTGGTGATGTGGACACCAAGGAACTTGAAGCTCTCAACCTGCTCCACTACAGCCCCGTCGATGAGAATGGGGGGCGTGCTCGGTCCTCCTTTTCCTGTAGTCCACAATCATCTCCTTTGTCTTGATCACGTTGAGGGAGAGGTTGTTGTCCTGGCACCACACGGCCAGGTCTCTGACATCACTATAGGCTGTCTCGTCGTTGTCTGTGATCAGTCATACCACTGTTGTCATCGGCAAACTTAATGATGGTGTTGGAGTCGTGCCTTGGCATGCAGTCATGAGTGAACAGGGAGTACAGGAGGGGACTGAGCACGCACCCCTGAGGGGCCCCCATGTTGAGGATCAGTGTGGCGGATGTGTTGTTACCTACCCTTACCACCTGGGGGCAGCCCGTCACGAAGTCCAGAATACAGTTGCAGAGGGAGGTGTTGAGTTCCAGGGTCCTTAGCTTATAGTCTATATTAACACATGAAAAGAGTTCCATGTTACAATACACTTAGAAAAAAGGAATGGATGTTATTAGTTGGAGTGAAAACAATTAACTGTGTCCCAATGTCCATACTAGCATACTGTTTAGTATGCATAGCCAATGCATCACTTCATGCTAAGTAGTGTGAACATTGACATTGGGATACAATACATGTGTTCTCTGATCCAGCATAATGAGTGTTCTGTGTTTCTATGTTAGATGGTCAGATCCCGCTGACAGGAGGGGTGCAGCCCATGTCCCACCTAAGCCATCCTCCTGCAGGGCCTCACCCCAGCCAGATGGGTCAACACAGCCCTCACAGCCAGTACAATGGGAGCAGCCATCCAGAGCCCCCTCCACAGTATGTGTTGTACCAATCTCATCCTTTCTCTTCCCTGCAACACCTAGGCTACATTCTGATTATCTACCGTTCTCCTGAAGTGTGCACTTGTACACTCCCCCTCATTGATTGAAAAGGAATGGACTGTTGTGAGGAATATGGGGGAGTGAACGAGTACCCACTTCTGGAGAAGGGTAGAGAATCGGGACTGTTTCTCTTCAACACCTACAATGTGTATCCCCTATTGACCAGTAGGGGGCACCTCCTCTAAAGCAACAAACAGAGCTGTTCCCCCTGTCCATGGCTAGTGTTCTGTTATGAGAAGGTCATGCTCGCTGGCCATCTGGACAGACGGGAGTGTTGACTCCCTGCTGAGTCACTGCTGCAGTCTACACTGGTCTGGTCTGGACAGACAGGAGTGTTGTTCCCTCCCTGCTGAGTCACTGCTGCAGTCTGCACTGGTCTGAACAGCTCTGAGCTGTCACGCTCTCTCGCCTCCTAGTGGCTGTATGAAGATATTTTTCACAGTGATGCATTGACATTCATTACATAAGACATGAAAAGTGACAAACCACATCAATTGTGTCTCCCGTTTCCCATACCTTTTTGCATAGTATTGATAATTTCAAATGTATCTGTTTTTTATAGTAATGAACAGAAGGAATACATGAGAGTGAATTAACATTGTTTCTTGTTCAGCAGACCTGCCAGTGATGCTGCTACCATGGGTTCAGGGATTGGAGTATTCCCTGCAGAGCAGGTCAAGCCATCTAAAGAGAGTGTGTTAAGTTACAAGGAGGCACTAAGACAACAGGTACATTTAGAATGTGATTGTGGAAGTCAGCAGAATCTTTCGTCTCCATGCGTTTTGTCACAGAGTGTGGTATTTCGGCAGGGAGACCCCAGGAAAGGGAGGAGTCAGATTTTTTGCCAGGTAACATAGTTGAGTTGTAGCTTGATATAGAATATTACAAGTGTTATAAAAAGTATTTAACTGAATATGTTTAGACATTCCAACAGCAATATACCATTGGACTCCAGCCTCTTCCATTGCCCTCTTTGTGTGACCGGTGATGACCTGTTATTTGTGTTATGAATAGAAGACAAATTATCTTATTTGGTATTCTGATCAAAGTGTTCTATCCTAACCTGACTACAGATCCAGGAGAGACGAGAGCGGCGGAGGCTAGACAGGGAGGAGACAGATCGCTACGAGGCCAAGCTGGAGGCAGACATGAAGAACCACGACCCCTGGGGGAGAGGAGGAGGAGGCGCCCCTCTCAGAGACAGCAGGGGCAACCTCATCAGTATGTTCCCTGTGGTGGAATTATTGTAATCAAAAGGAGAGACTTTTAGATCTTTTCAAAACAAACTTTATTATTTAATTAGTGCAGTAATGGAGCTGGTCGGTAATCACCCCTGGAGGTGATCACTGAGAACTCAACCAGCTGGTTTGAGCCACAGCATTTTATAGCAAAGTCCATCCTCCTTCAGTCTACATGACACACAACAGATGTATGGGATGGGTGACAAGGTTAAGATTTGTATGAAAGATACTTAGAATTCACAGCAGACAGTATCTGCTGTAAAAACAGTTCTCATTGTGTAGAGACCAGGGTCTGGCTCCCCAACTCCATACTGGAGCCATCTCCCCCTGGTACCCCAGCACAGAAACATTAACTCATGCTCTGGAATGCGGTGTCACCCAAAGACATGGTAAATCTCCCAGAGGCCCATCCTCAGTAGAACACACACAGATGAGCGTTCTAACAACCCCTTATTCTGTTGCATAAAACAACCATTTGATGCAATAACAACATTATAATATAATCTTGTAATTTCCACCATATCCCTCTGTTATTTCTCTCCCTCCACACTATGGTCCACATATTCTCTAAGCTTTGTTTCAGTACATACGTTTTGAAGACTGATAGCCGAGAAAAGCCAATGTGTAAAGGATATTGCTAATCATAATCGTGTGAATTGTGTCACCAGCCGATCTGCACCAGATGCACAAGCATAATGAAGAGGCCTACATCAACCCTGAGACGTGGCAGAGGAGTGCAAGAGCCACGATGGCAGTGCCCCGAGAGGAGCACACTAGACCTCCCTCCACCCACAGAGTCTCAGGTAGATACAGTGGTTTTCACATTGATGTGATTCTAAGGACCGAGAGGAAATATGCGTCCCACAAGGTACCCTATTTCCTTCATAGTGCCCTACTTTTGACCAAAGCCCTATGGGCCCTAGTTTAGGCTGCCATTTGAGAAACAACCCAAAGTGGTAGTGGCACCCTCAGTAATCTTGGTTAACTCAGAACTAAAGTCTTGTGTAATTGGTCAGATGCTCGATTAAGTTCTGGGTCCATACGTGATAAGAGAGAGAGAGAATTGGAACCGTAATGAAGAGCTCCACCCTCTCTCTTTGCAAGTTACGGGCAAGTCTATTAGCCCTCTGCTTCGGAAAATCGAAAGATGTTAACACCTGTGAAATCATGATTTGTCAAAATAAACAGTGATGAAAAACTTAAGCACCGGAACTAATGCTGCTCATTATGTCACGCATCCCGTTGTATCATGACAGACCTACGGTACCATTTATGTTTACGTAGTCTGTCCACTAGCGATTACAGCTTCACCATCCTGTCCAACTCACTGTCAGGTTCAGCTAATATGTTGTTTTGTCTGGTGGGTTTCTCTCTACACAGGTTTTGCTCAGGCCCCTTTGTTTGCCAGAGGCAGTATTTTTGGAAACCTGCCCACACCACAGCAGCTCCATGAACAGGAAAAGTACAAGGCTTACCTCAAACAACAGGTACTAGATGTTACACATCAGTACTGTGTGAAAAATGGCTAGAGTAGCATTTTCATATTATCAGCTGAAATAAACCTTCCCCTAAACTTGATCAGAAGTCACATTTAAAAAAAGCTTATTCCTGAGCTTAAACTCAGTGTTGTACTGATGTGCATTGATGGTTTGGTTAACCATACACTCAGCTTTGATATTTGATTGGATACACGCATACAGACTGTCTCACTGATGACCCTGGTTGTCTGTCCTGCTGCCTAAGATTGAGGAGAAGCGGAGGAAAGATGCGGAGGAGCGAGAGTGCCAGAGGCTGGAGGAGGAGAAGGAGGAGAAGAAGCTGGCTGAGCAGAGGGAACGCATCCAGAGAGAGTATGAAGAAGAACAGGACAGGAAGAAACGCAAGGAGATGGACGTCAGTATTAACTGGACCAGGGCTTGGATTCACTAAGGGGGCTTTAGCATTAGATTACACTGCAATACTCTATTTACTACTACAAGTAACATGTCTATCAGCTGAATGCTATCGTTTGACATGAGTCATTCAGTTCAGGAAATCTTTATTGTAACTCACTCACTCATTCAGGGGACTGAGCAAAGTTTTTCTCCCTCCAGCAAAAAGCCAAGAATGATGAGCTGATCCGTCTGGCTGAGGAGCGAAAGAAAGAGGTGGAGAGGATGAAGAAAGAGGCAGAGGAGAAGGAGAACTCTGCCCTGAGGAAGCAGTATGAGAAGGAGAGACGGGCACGCCTACAGGAGGTTAGCTCGTTGGAAAACTCTCTGTTTGACCCTCTGAGCATTGAGGGGAGGTTTACTGTTCACACATTAAGCCTAGTCCTCAATTAAAAAGCATGCTCAATGAACAATCTCTATTGAAAGTGCTTTTTAGTCAGGAAGCAGGCCCTGAGAGATTCATATGTGAGGACATTCATGTGGTTGTCTTGTTTGAAGGTACCAAGGGAGCCGTCTCCCCCCATTCCCACCCTCCAAAAGAGGCATCAGGCCCCCCAGTACAGCCCCAGACCTCCATCCATGGACAGCCATCGTGCTACTACCGTCCCCCTGTCTGTGAGTGACTTCCAGAGCACACAGCATGTCCTCTTCCACACCACCATGGAGAGAGATAGTTTTACTTTGAGGAAGTATCAGTGGAGCACAACGACTGGATCTTGTCTTCCTCCCTCTCTTCCCCTTGTAGGAGCGTTCTCTGTCAGGCCTCCAGTCCCCCCCCCAGTCCCAGCTCGCAGGAACCAGCTGAGAGCTGCCGGTAAACACTGCCTCACACTATGTTACAGTACACAGCAGGTAGAAATTAAATTTTCTCTCAACGTCTGTGATGCTGACGTGTGTGTCTGTGCCAGAGGACCAGCGGGGTGTGATCAGCGAGCTGTCCGAGCTGCGCAGACAGCTGCGTAGTGAGCAGAAACGACTGGAGGGCCAGCTACTGCAGTCAGAGTGGGAGGAGCTGGACTCCCCTATGAGTGACAGGTAAGACGAGGTGATGTGATGCCCTCCACTGTTGGTCGTGTGTATTGCTGTGAGTTAGTGATTCATGGTTTGACTCACAACCCCCCAGTCCCCACAGGTATATCCATGGGACGGACAGGTTTAGACTAATTAAATATTGTGTGGATGAAGGGTAGGTGGCGGGCAGGTGGGATGAAAACAGAGAAAACAATAAATAAAAAGCGGAAAAGTGGTGCGTGCATATGTATTCACCCCTTTGCTATGAAGCCCCTAAATAAGATCTGGTGCAACCAGTTAGTTCGATTGCTTACAGGTGTACTTTATTTAAGTGTCACATGGTCTGTCATATGATCTCAGTATATATACACCTGTTCTGAAAGGCCCCAGAGTCTGCAACACCACTAAGCAAGGGGTACCATCAATCAAGCGGCACCATGAAGACCAAGGAGCTCTCCAAACAGGTCAGGGACAAAGTTGTGGAGAAGTACAGATCAGGGTTGGGTTATAATAGAGTATCCGAAGCTTTGAACATCCCACGGAGCACCATTAAATCCATTATTAAAAAATGGAAAGAATATTGCACCACAACAAACCTGCCAAGAGAGGGCTGCCCACCAAAACTCAGGGACCAAGCATTAATCAGAGAGGCAACAAAGAGACAAAAGATAACCCTGAAGGAGCTGCAAAGCTCCACAGCAGAGATTGGAGCATCTGTCCATAGGACCACTTTAAGCCGTACACTCTACAGAGCTGGGCTTTACGGAAGAGTGGCCAGAAAAAAGCCATTGCTTAAAGAAAAAAATAAGCAAACACGTTTGGTGTTCGCCAAAAGGCATGTGTGAGACTCCCCAAAAATAATGAAGGTACTCTGGTCAGATGAGACTAAAATTGAGATTTTTGGCCATCAAGAAAAACGCTATGTCTGGCGCAAACCCGACACCTCTCATCACCCAGAGAACAACATCCCCAGGGTGGTGGCAGCATCATGCTGGGGGGATGTTTTTTATCGGCAGGGACTGGGAAACTGGTCAGAATTGAAGGAATGTTGGATGGTGCTAAATACAGGGATATTCTTGAGGGAAACCTGTTTCAGTCTTCCAGAGATTTGAGACTGGTACAGAGGTTCACCTTCCAGCAGGACAATGACCCTAAGCAAACTGCTAAAGCAACACTCAAGTGGTTTATGGGGAAACATTTAAATGTCTTGGAATGGTCAAGTCAAAGCCCAGACCTCATACCAATTGAGAATCTGTGATATGACTTAAAGATTGCTGTACACCAGTGGAACCCATCCAACTTAAGGAGCTGGAGCAGTTTTGCCTTGAAGAATGGACAAAAATCCCAGTGGCTAGATGTGCCAAGCTTATAGAGACATACCCCAAGAGACTTGCAGCTGTAATTGCTGCAAAAGGTGGCTCTACAAAGTATTGACTTTGGGGGGAGGTGAATAGTTATGCACGCTCAAGTTTTCAGTTTTTTTGTCTTATTTCTTGTTTCGCCAAAAAAAATATTTTGCATTTTAAAAGTGGTAGGCATGTTGTGTAAATCAAATGATACAAACCCCCCAAAAATCAATTTTAATTCCAGGTTGTAAGGCAACAAAAAAGGAAAAATGCCCAGGCGGTGGCCACTGTACCTTCAAAAAAATGGGCCTCACAATGGGCCTCAGGATTTCTGTGTATTCAAATTGCCATCAATAAAATGCAATTGTGTTCATTGTCTGTAACTTATGCCTGCCCAAACCATTACCCCACCGCCACCATGGGGCACTGTTCATAATGTTGACATCAACAAAACGGTCGCCCACATGACACCATACACGTGGTCTGCGGTTGTGAGACTGGTTGGACGTACTGCCAAATTCTCTTAAATTATGTTGGAGGTGGTTTATGGTAGAGAAATGAACATTAAATTCTCTGGCTACAGCTCTGGTGGACATTCCTGCAGTCAGCATGCCAATTGCACGCTCCCTCAACCTGAGACGTCTGTGGCATTGTGTTGTGGGACAAAACTGCACATTTTAGACTGACCTTTTATTGTTACCAGCAAAAGGTAATGATCATGCTGTTTAATCAGCTTCCTGATATGCCACAGCTGTCAGGTGGATGGATTATCTTGGCAAAGGAGAAATGCTCACTAACAGGGATGTAAACAAATTTGTGCACACATTTTTGACTGTAGCTTACAACTCGTTTTCTATATTAGCGGATTAGGGTCCGGTGCGGAACTCAGGTTTTCGCTTTATCACATATAGTCAGGCGGTTGTGGATGGGTTATTAGCAATTGTGGGCGGGTGCGGGTGAACAAACAGCTGACCCGCGCACCACTAGTGTGCGTTTAACTGTAGTGCTCTTTTGTTGACTTTGTTAGGTGATAGCTGCAGTGCCCTGTCTATAGGCTGTGTGTCCAGGCTGAGCGGAGCTGTGTGCCGTTGTCTAGGCTGTATGTTGGCTGTGTGTTTAGGCCAGGAGTAGGCAATTAGATTCAGCCGTGGGATGGTCGGGGGGCCGGAACATAATTATTATAATTTATACACTGCAAATGGACCACAACTAAGCCCCAAAAGAAATTGTATTTGAAAATAACAATTTCATGACTTGATTACATTGAGACACGATTACGTCTCTTTTTTGGGGGAGGAGGGGGAATTATTTGGAACAGATTTATATTTTTAGCTGAATTCCTGGTGATTTTAGTCTTTAAAAAAAATTATTAATAGAAAAATGTTTGTGGGCCAAAGAAATTCACCCCCCCCAAAAAACACTAAAAAAAAGCTACCTTTTGCCAACCCCTGGTCTAGGCTATATGTTAGCCCCAGTGCTGTGTGTACAGGCTGATCGATGTGGCTGTGTGCTGGTGTCCAGGCACAGGGACAGGGAGCGGCCCCAGGTGGATGTGTTTGACATGGCCAGACTGCGGCTGCAGGCCCCCGTCAGGAGACCCTTCTCCAGGAACACGGAGCCCAACAACCTGCACAGGATCCACGACTCGCTGAAGCTCAGATACAGAGGTAAAGGAATACAGTGACTGTTTGATGAATAACGGGCCAGTCCCAAATGGCACCCTATTCCTTATGTCAGGGGTTGTCAAAGTGGGGTCTGCGGCCAGATCTCAAAATATATTTTTAAAAAAATATTGGTATCCACAGTGCTCTATCAATTATACATTTTTCAACTTAACACTATTTGTAATCCCCAAAATGTTTTGTGTTGTAATTTTAAAGCTAGAATCCTTAGTTGCTACATCTATTTTCGGTATGGAATACCATGAAATACAGTTGAAGTCAGAAGTTTACATACACTTAGGTTGGAGTCATTAAAACTCGTTTTTCAACCACTCCACAAATTTCTTGTTAACAAACTATAGTTTTGGCAAGTCGGTTAGGACATCTACTTTGTGCATGACACAAGTAATTTTTCAGTTGCTTAGAGACAGTTGCTTAGAGACAGATTATTTCACTTATAATTCACTGTATCACAATTCCAGTGGGTCAGAAGTTTACATGCACTAAGTTGACTGTGCCTTTTTTAAACAACTTTGAAAATTCCAGAAAATGATGTCATGGATTTAGAAGCTTCTGATAGGCTAATTGACATAATTTGAGTCAATTGGAGGCGTACCTGTGGATTTATTTCAAGGCCTACCTTCAAACTCAGTGCCTCTTTGCTTGACATCATGGGAAAATCAAAAGAAATCAGCCAAGACCTCAGAAAAAAATGTGTAGACCTCCACAAGTCTAGTACATCCTTGGGAGCAATTTCCAAACGCCTGAAGGTACCACGTTCATCTGTACAAACAATAGTGCGCAAGTATAAACACCGTGGGACCACGCAGCAGTCATACCGCTCAGGAAGGAGATGCGTTCTGTCTCCTAGAGATGAACATACTTTGGTACAAAAAGTGCAAATCAATCCCAGAACAACAACAAAGGACCTTGTGAAGATGCTGGAGCAAACAGGTACAAAAGTATCTATATCCACAGTAAAATGAGTCCTATGTTGACATAACCCTCAGCAAGGAAGAAGCCACTGCTCCAAAACGTCCATAAAAAAAAGCCAGACTACGGTTTGCAACTGCACATGAGGACAAAGATCGTACTTTTTTGGAGAAATGTCCTCTGGTCTGATGAAACAAAAATAGTACTTTTTGGCCATAATGACCATCGTTATGTTTGGAGGAAAAAAGGGGAGGCTTGCAAGCCGAAGAACACCATCCCATCCGTGAAGCACGGGGGTGGCAGCATCATGTTGTGGGGGTGCTTTGCTGCAGGAGGGACTGGTGCACTTCACAAAATAGATGGCATCATGAGGAAGGAACATTATGTGGATATATTGAAGCAACATCTCAAGACATCAGTCAGGAGGTCGCAAATCAAATTTATTTCAAATCAAATTTATTTATAAAGCCCTTCATACATCAGCTGATGTCACAGAGTGCTGTACAGAAACCCAGTCTAAAACACCAAACAGCAAGCAATGCAGGTGTAAAAGCACGGTGGTGCTAGAAAGGACAAAACCTAGGAAGAAACCTAGAGGAACCAGGCTGTGAGGGGTGGCAGGTCCTCTTCTGGCTGTGCCGGGTGCAGATGGGTCTTCCACATGGACAATGACCCCAAGCATACTTCCAAAGTTGTGGCAAACTGGCTTAAGGACAACAAAGTCAAGGTATTGGAGTGGCCGTCACAAAGCCCTGACCTCAATCCTATAGAAAATTTGTGGGCAGAACTGAAAAAGTGTGTACGAGCAAGGAGGCCTACAAACCTGACTCCGTTACACCAGTTCTGTCAGGAGGAATGGGCCAAAATCCACCCAACTTGGAAGCTTGTGGAAGGCTACCCAAAACGTTTGATCCAAGTTAAACAATTTAAAGGCAATGCCACCAAATACTAATTGAGTGTATGTAAACTTCTGACCCACTGGGAATGTGATGAAATAAATAAAAGCTCAAATAAATCATTCTCTCTGCTATTATTCTGACATTTCACATTCTTAAAATAAAGTGGTGATCCTAACTGTCCTTAGACAGGGAATTTTTACTAGGATTAAATGTCAGGAATTGTGTATTTGGCTAAGGTGTATGTAAACTTCCGACTTCAACTGTATATATACCCATTGATTCTTGAAGAATATAACTTTTATAAATGCCTCAGGTGCTTGGTTTAATTGTCGTATCCCATCAGAACCGAAAATATGATCTTGTTTTACTCCAATGTTTGTAAACAATGTAAATGTAAACAAACACTGTATAGCCTCAAAACATAGTTTAAACAATCATTTTGATATCATGGATGGTCCGTCCTTGCATCCATAGCTCTGTCTATGAATTTGAGAATAGTTAAATTTCTCCAGGCCCATCCCTCAGCTTTTTACCAAAACAGAGTCATGTAGAATTGCAGGAAATTAGCTTGAAAACTGCAACATTTTCTTTCCTATGCCAAGAGGTGGGCCTTTAAAATGTTCCTTCCCAGGGCCCGAGACTTTGTTCGCCTGGCTATGCATTGCCGAAGTTGTAGTAAAATGATTTTTTTTGCTATTTTAATCTCACTCGAGTTATGAGGGGTTCCTGTTGAATTTGCTATCACTGAAGGGGTTCCCGGCCCAAAAAAACATTTGAGAACCCATGCCCTATGTAGTGCTCTACTTTTGACCAGGGCCCATAGGGTCAGGTCAAAAGTAACGCGCTATGTGGAACGTAATCCAGGCCATTGATTAAGTCTTAAAGGGGAAATTCTGACACTTTTAAACCTTCTATTCATAATTTCCATCATGAAACCAGTCTACATGTGTAAAAACAGCACATTTCTATGATCTGTGGTTAAGAAACGTCATAAAAAAAAGTTTTGTCACATCAGTGTCAGATTAAATGATTTTCAAAACCCGCAACGAGTTTCCATCCCAGGAGGGTATTTTATTGCTCCCCACATCACTAACAAATCTTAGTGTTTGAACATCACTGTTTTTAAAATGAAACTTTTGATGTCATATATTTTTCTTAATTTCTTTCTACAAAACGTAGAAATGCTCCGTTTTCACATTTACTGTGCTGGAGATAATTTCTTTTATTTTTACCTTTATTTTACTAGGCAAGTCAGTTAAGAACAAATTCTTATTTTCAATGACGGCCTAGGAACAGTGGGTTTAACTGCCTGTTCAGGGGCACAACGACAGATTTGTACCTTGTCAGCTCGGGGATTTGAACTTGCAGCCTTTCGGTTACTAGTCCAACACTCTAACCACTAGGCTACACTGCCGCCCCAATGGCAATGAAAATTAGGTTGAAAAGTGGTGGATTTGCCCTTTAACAACACACAGTGCGTCAAACAAATGCCGCAACTGGGGCTGTGTCCGCGCTCGTTTTCCTGTTCCCTTTTTAGTGCACTACCTTTGACCAGGGTGACCAGTATTGGCATGTGTGTATTGAGTGGAGAAGCCTTGTTTGTACTGCAGATGTTGACTCCAGAGAGGTGGAAGGCCATGGTTACTGTGAGCACCCTAGCGACAGGGATGGACAGTGTGTGGACATCCAGAGACAGGCAGACTACAGGGAGGAGCTACGCAGGATCAACAACAGCCTGAGGAGGAAACCTGCCGACGGTCAGTAACACACACACTCTCAATATCAACCTCTACTCTCTGCCTATAGACTCAACGTCAACCTCTACTCTCTGCCTATAGACTCAATGTCAACCTCTACTCTCTGCCTATAGACTCAATGTCAACCTCTACTCTCTGCCTATAGACTCAATGTCAACCTCTACTCTCTGCCTATAGACTCAACGTCAACCTCTACTCTCTGCCTATAGACTCAATGTCAACCTCTACTCTCTGCCTATAGACTCGATATCAACCTCTACTCTCTGCCTATAGACTCGATATCAACCTCTACTCTCTGCCTATAGACTCAATGTCAACCTCTACTCTCTGCCTATAGACTCAACGTCAACCTCTACTCTCTGCCTATAGACTCGATATCAACCTCTACTCTCTGCCTATAGACTCAATATCAACCTAACTGACTACAGACTCCGTATCAACCTAACTGACTACAGACTCCGTATCAACCTAACTGACTACAGACTCCGTATCAACCTAACTGACTACAGACTCCGTATCAACCTAACTGCTTAAATACTCATTGCTCACCTCTGTTCACTGCTTTATTACTAACTAGAGGATATTTACAGGTGAGGTACTTGCATTTTAAGGGCTTGGAAATCATTTCTTTCTATTTTACAGATTATTTTGACCTGTCACCACCCCAGCATCAAAACCATTATTTGGTGAGTTTCTACTTGTCAGTTTGTTTAGCTATCGCCCTGAACCACAGTGGTCTCTTTTCTGTACAAAATATGCTTGTCTGTGTGTGACACAATGCCTGTACACTCTTCTCCCCAGAGGAATGCAGTGGGGGATCCTTTGAGAGGTTCCCTGTTGGAGTCTGACAGTGCCTTCATTGGTAAAGCCTCTGGTGGTTCACTACTATCATGTGTATTATGGGATGGAGCGCCTTGAGAATCACACAACTAAAGCTGCGTCCCAAATGGCACAGTGTTCCCTAAATAATGCACTACTTTTGACCAGAGCCCTATGGGGGAGGCGATGGGACCTGGTCAAATGTAGTACACTATAGGGAATAGGGTGCCATTTGGGATGTACACCAGTTGTTGTAAGGAAAGGAGTGTCTTGAGAAGCACACCACTAATTATTTACCTGTGGTTTGCCCCAAGATCCCATGGGTGAAGCCTTCCCAGTGTCCCCACCACCTGTGCAGAAGCCCCAGCTCTCAGCCAGGGAGAGGAGGAGGCTGGCCAAGAGGGCAGACCTGCACAATGTAAGAACCCTCTATAACTCAGAGTTCAAAGTTCAGGCTCTAATATCTGTGACAGTATTCTCCAAGAATAAGGTCCCCCTTGTAATCTTTTCATCATGATCTAAAAGGCAAAACGGATTCTAAATCGGCACTCTGAGATGCTTGATACATACAACCTCTGATCCCTACATCATGAATATATCCTCACTTCCTAAATAGAGGCCAGTGGCAGCTCTCCATTGAAAATGCTATATTCCTCTACCATTATTATACCTTGTGCTCTGGCTTGTTTAGGAGCGGGGGAGCTCCAGAGAGCCTGTTGGCCAGCCAGAGAACTACTCCCGCCAGTCAGAGGCCAGTCTCAACACACAGCAGCATGGCAGAGAGCGTAACCACCATAGGACCAAGAGGCTTCTGGCTATGAGCCGGCATGGCCTCAGAAGAGGTGGGTGTTAAATAGAGATTAAACTGTTGAGACTGTCAGTGCCCCAATGTGCCGGAATGGAACAATTTGTCAGCCATCTTACCTGGGAGATCTGTCTATGAATCATTGTTAGGTTGATGATGATTGGTTGGAGGTATCTGTTTATGGTTTCTCTCTTCCAGCAGACCTGTCTGGTGATGAAGATATGTCTCCGCAGGTTTCCCCCTCGCGCCCCAGACACTCGGGGCTCCGTGGATACGGTTGCCACGGAGCCGTGGATGAGGCAAGGCACCTCAGAGACACTGAAGCGCTTATTGACTGGTCAGACCCCCCTGCAGGGAGAGGCTGGCCAGCGGAGAGTCTACCGTGCAGGACTGGGAAGGCCTCTCTACCTACCATGGCTAACCTAACCATCTCCGCTCTAACAGGGTCACTCAAAGCACTTAGGTCCCATACACACTCAGGTTGTACAACTGATGCACAACGCTTTTGACATAACAGCTGTGTTAGACCTGAGATTTTCTGTGTAAAAATAACCACAGAATGGTGGTGTAAACATGTGAAGAAACTTGTGTAAAATACACAACTCTATACAGTAGATAACTATGTATAGATTGTACTTTCATGGACCTGTAATGAAAAATCTGCACGTTGTCTCAGAATGGTTAGTAAGTACAGGGGAGAGCAACTCCATTCCTATAAGGACACTGTGTGCAGGCATTTGCTCCAGTCAAACACTATTAAAGTTGATTAGTTAAATCAGGTGTGTAAGAGGTGGGCTGGAACAAAAGCCTGCACACTGCAGCCTCAGCTGCCATCATCTAAAAGGACTGTGTGCTAGGGTTGCCTTAGGACTATTCATTCTGTATCGCCGATTGAGCCGACATGCAGCGTTTACCGTGAATGCAGTCTCAGTTTGTCACACTGAACTTCCACAATACGAATTGAATAGAGCCCTTAGTCTTTGAAACAGTTCAGGACATCTTTCTACAATATTTATTCATTGTATAATAATGGCACTACATTTAATGTAAATTGTTCAAATGGCATGTTTTAAAATATTTTTATATGTACCGTGTGTAAAATGTTTGGCCAAGATGTGACCTCATTTTCAACTTAATTGAATAAATTATATTTTAAATAAGGAAGTTGTTTTGTACATTGTTTCAGTTCACCTGATAGCTGATTCATTTGCGACAGGCTCCTAAATAAGCATTTTGACGCAGCTGTGAATCGTCTGGCAGTTACTTCTATTGCATATCAATGCAAAGACAAACCTTTATTGATTAATGAGAATGTTCCTGGTGGTAATCAACAGTGTACAGAGTTGATCTGACATTAAGTGTGTCATGCACACCTCGTTTCCCAATGTAACGGACTCGCCAAGAAACACTATCCCCAAAGTACAGCTTCAAACACCATGTGCATCTTGATTTTCATAACCCAAGTAGACATCTATTTAACCACCATACATTCAATGTAGCATTGTTTTCTTTTTTTAAATGACAATACATCAAACGTGTGGTGACAAGATTTAACTAATTCAAATAAAGTACTACAGTATATACATAGAATGGAGTAACATTTACTCATCGTCATACATTAGTGTCATGGTAGTAAGGATAAGTTGTAATGAGACTTAAGAAATGACAAGTGCTGTTAGATTTCAAAAGAAAACACATGACAGGTTTTAGGCTGCATTTACACCGGTAGCCTGATTCTGATCTTTTTTTCACTAATCAGATCTGATGTAATTGGTGAAAAGACCAATTAGTGGATAAAAAAAAAAGATCAGAATTGGGCTGTCTGGTCTGTAAACACGGCCTTAGTATATTACAAAGCTACTTTTGAATTGTCTAGTTGTATTTGAGGGCTGCTGTTTGGTACCTAGTGGCTGTGCAAAAGAAAATCACTGCTAACGTTACTCGTCACTAACAATTTCATACCTCCTCAGTTCCATAAAATAATGCCAAGAGATACCAAAAAGCACACATCACAGCCTCCACAATGTTAGTTAGCCCTCTGGTCAGAGGGGGAGAAATGACCAGAATAATTGCACTGTTATAACCATCATCTGTATGATCGTGTAGGGTATTTCTATGCTGTACAAGGAAGCCATACTGCAGCCATTCATTCAGTGCTTTTCTGGGCCCCACTCACCACACTACCGTCATTAGTTAATCTCACAGACAGGAACATCACTGTGCAGCATAGAGGAGCTTCCAGTACCATTTGGGATGCACCCTTCCCCTCTCCCACCCCAGAGAGAGACGACTCTGAGCAGCCTGTGTCCTGTGCTGGTCCACTAGTGATGATGTCACTGGCTCCCAGCAGGCCCTAGCTCCTCTCGGTGACTAGGCAGCAGTGAGATGTCGAAGGCGTTGCCGATGCGGAGAAAGAACTTACGCAGCACGGCCCGGAGTTCTGGAATCAGGTCAAACTGCATGATCTCACAGAGAAGCGGGAAGTACCTGGATGCATGGGCCTTGAACTGGATAGTACAGGGACCCAATTAGCTCATTCTCCAAAGACATGGGAAGGGAAAATTATAACTGTTATTTTTTGGTACAGTGTTGTATATGGGGTTTAGGGTGAAATTGCCCCTAGACGCTGATCTTGGGTGAGTTTTACATTTCCCCCACTATGGTTAAGATTGGGGGAGGGGAAACTGATCCTAGATCTGTACCTAGGGGAAACTTCATGTCAGAGGTGTATGTGGCTCTACTTTCTCACCCTGTCATCGCTGATCTTCACAACCTTGGTGAGGAAGAGGAGGAGCAGATTGGTCCAGGCTTCCCGGTGGCTCTCTGACGTCAGAGTGAGGAAGTAGGCCAGGGCCTCCCCACACACACTGCAATAGACAGAGAGACGTTACGGAAGAGTGAGTGAGTGAGTGTGGCACTTATTTCCAGACCCGAGCAGCAGAATATTAGCCTGGTGGAACCCAGCCTGATCTCAGGATAACTCACATTCTGTTTCACTTCAAACAAAATGTGAGCGCAGAAGTCAGTCTGATTGACCAGGCTAGCAAAATATAGGTTCTTGTCTCAAAGTCTGCTGAACAGAAACTCTTCACACAAGTCACTAGCACCATTTCCTCTAGCAAAGTTCTTACTTGAGCAGTCGTCTCTGCACCTCCTCCCAGGCTGCCTTGCGGCTGTCATCTGTGTACATGCGGAACAGGATGCGGAGGCCACAGGCCAGACTGTTGGTCTCCTGCTTCAACAGGTTTGGTTTGGACTTCCCCTTGAAACCTTAGAAACACCAACATGCTGTGAGATAACTGCTACTGTATGTTAGTCTGGGGCCGTATGTATCAAGTGTCTCAGAGTAGGAATGCTGATCTGGGATAAGATCCCCCCCATCCATGTAATTGTATTCATTGTGATCTACAAGGCATAAATGATCCTAACTCAGCATTCCTACTCTGAGACGCCTGACACACACAGCTCCAGATTAGAGTTTGCTGTGACAGTGTGAAGGTACTGAGCAGGGGTGTCGAACTAATTTTGCCCCGGGGAAAGCATTCGGTCTTCAACGAGGTCTGGAAGGCCGCACTGAACATTTGTTAGATTTCCTTGGCATCAAAAAAATCCTCTATCCGTAGTTTTTAAAATGTTCGATGATCCTTGACGGTCTAGTGATTATTAGTGAGCTGGACAGTCAAGAAACTCTATTCATGTAGGTCCATTGACTGTGCACAGTGATTATTAACAAGCTGGACAGTCAAGAAACAGTATGAAGATAAGCCCACTATCATTTCTACACAGTTTGATTTGGTTTTAGTCATTTTAAAGTATATTGAATTAGTTCATTCTTACATTTTTTATGTTGTTTACTTATTTAAATGTTTTACTCAAACCACCAGGATTGCAGGATTTCGGGCAGCGGGCCGCTTGACACCCCTGGTATCGAGGGTCCTGAGTCACATACCTGCCTTCCACAGGACAGTCCTCTGCTCGTTGTTGGAGTTAAAGGCCTTGGCGAAGCGGTGGGACTCCAGCAGACAGTCCAGCAGTTTGAAGAGCTGATCCGAGGTCAGATAGTGGTACATTCCCTGGTCCTGGGCCTCCAACTGGACATCTGCATCTACTGTGTCTCTCTGGAGAGGTTGACAACACAATGCTCAGTTATAACCAAATGTTAGTAAGCCATACTGATTCACAACCTTTTTTTAGTTGTTAGTTGTAATAACATTGACAGCCCCTCACAAAATATTATTTGCCATAAAATAAATGTTTCCCTTAATGGCATTGCTTCAGTTAGTGAAACAGTGCGACTTCAATACAAACTCTATGGTTACCTGTGCAGCAGCCAGGTTCTCTGCGTCCTCCTTCCTACTGGTGGCGGGAAAGAAGACGATGTTGTCTATGGTCTGGATCAGCTCCAGCTGCACAACACACTTAATGAGCAGCGCTGAGAATAACCTCTGCTCCTGCATCTCTGCAACACATTGACAGACACACCACAGCCAGTTTGAGGGGCAGGGGGGGAGACCGAGGGAGAGGGACAGGGAGAGAGGAATAGGAGGCAGGAGGAGAGAAACATGGACAGAGGGAGAGATTTGGAGGGGTAGAGATGGTGACAGGGGAGAGAAGGTGACAGACAGGGACAGGGGAAGAGAAGGTGAGAGACAGACAAGAGAAGAGATGGTGAGAGACAGACAAGAGAAGAGATGGTGAGAGACAGGGACAGGGGAAGAGAAGGTGAGAGACAGGGACAGGGGAAGAGAAGGTGAGAGACAGACAAGAGAAGAGATGGTGAGAGACAGGGACAGAAGGTGAGAGCCAGACAAGAGAAGAGATGGTGAGAGACAGGGACAGAGAAGGTGAGAGACAGACAAGAGAAGAGATGGTGAGAGATAGAGACAAGAGATGGTAAGAGACAGGGACAGGGGAAGAAAAGGTGAGAGACAGACAAGAGAATAGATGGTGAGAGACAGGGACAGAAGGTGAGAGCCAGACAAGAGAAGAGATGGTGAGAGACAGGGACAGAGAAGGTGAGAGACAGACAAGAGAAGAGATGGTGAGAGATAGAGACAAGAGATGGTAAGAGACAGGGACAGGGGAAGAAAAGGTGAGAGACAGACAAGAGAATAGATGGTGAGAGACAGGGACAGAAGGTGAGAGCCAGACAAGAGAAGAGATGGTGAGAGACAGGGACAGAGAAGGTGAGAGACAGACAAGAGAAGAGATGGTGAGAGATAGAGACAAGAGATGGTGAGAGACAGGGATAGGGGAAGAGATACAGGGACAGAGAAGGTGAGAGACAGAGACAAGAGAAGAGATGGTGAGAGACAGGGACAGGGGAAGAGAAGGTGAGAGACAGACGAGAAGAGATGGTGAGAGACAGGGATAGGGGAAGAGATGGTGAGAAACAGAGGTGAGAGACAGACAAGAGAAGAGATGGTGAGAGACAGACAAGAGAAGAGATGGTGAGAGATAGAGACGAGATGGTGAGAGACAGACAAGAGAAGATATGGTGAGAGATAGAGACGAGATGGTGAGAGACAGACAAGAGAAGAGATGGTGAGAGATAGAGACAAGAGATGGTGAGAAACATGGACAAGAGAAGAGATGGTGAGAGACAGACAAGAGAAGAGATGGTGAGAGACAGGGATAGGGGACGAGATGGTGAGAGACAGAGACAAGAGAAGAGATGGTGAGAGATAGAGACAAGAGATGGTGAGAGAAAGAGACAAGAGATGGTGAGAGACAGGGACAGGGGAAGAGAAGGTGAGAGACAGGGATAGGGGAAGAGATGGTGAGAGACAGGGATAGGGGAAGAGATGGTGAGAGACAGGGACAGAGAAGGTGAGAGACAGGGACAAGAGATGGTGAGACAGAGACAAGAGAAGAGATGGTGAGAGACAGAGACAAGAGATGGTGAGAGACAGAGACAAGAGATGGTGAGAGACAGAGACAAGAGAAGAGATGGTGAGAGACAGAGACAAGAGAAGATATGGTGAGAGACAGAGACAAGAGAAGATATGGTGAGAGACAGAGACAAGAGAAGATATGGTGAGAGACAGAGACAAGAGAAGATATGGTGAGAGACAGAGACAAGAGAAGATATGGTTAGAGACAGAGACAAGAGAAGATATGGTGAGAGACAGGGATAGGGGGAGAGATTCTGTTTATTTTTTGTTTATCTGTCGTCCCCAGCCGCGTACTCAGGCCCTGTGTGTAGCTAACCAACCCTCTTTGCCCATTCATCGCCAGTTTACCTGTTGTTGTTGTTTTAGCTGACTAGCCGTTGCGGTCATACCCGTTGTTGTCCTAGCTAGCTCCCCCAACCAACACCTGTGTTTGCTTTATGCCTTGCTTTATGTCTCTCTCAAGTGTCAATATGCCCTGTTTACTGTTGAGGATAGTTATCATTGTTTTAGTTTACAGTGGAGCCCCTAGGCCCACTCTACATGCCTCAGATTCCTCCTTTGTCCCACCTTCCACACATGCGGTGACCTCACCCAGTATTACCAGCACCTCCAGAGATGCAACCACTCTCATCATCACTCGGTGCCTGGGCCTACCTCCACTGTACTCTCACCCACCATACCCCTGTCTGCACATTATACCCTGAATCTATTCTACCACGCCCAGAAATCTGCTCCTTTTATTCTCTGTTCCCAACGCACTAGACGACGTGTTCTGATAGCCTTTAGCTGTACCCTCATCCTACTCCTCCTCTGTTCCTCGGGTGACGTGGAGGTAAACCCAGGCCCTGCGTGTCCCCAGGCACTCTCATTTGTTGACTTCTGTAACCGTAAAAGCCTTGGTTTCATGCATGTTAACATTAGAAGCCTCCTCCCTAAGTTTGTTTTATTCACTGCTTTAGCACACTCTGCCAACCCGGATGTCCTGGACGTGTCTGAATCCTGGCTTAGGAAGGCCACCAAAAATTCTGAGATTTCCATACCCAACTACAACATTTTCCGCCAAGATAGAACTGCCAAAGGGGGAGGAGTTGCAATCTATTGCAGAGTTCTGTCATACTTTCCAGGTCTATGCCCAAACAGTTCGAACTTCTAATTCTAAAAATGAATCTCTCCAGAAATAAGTCTCTCACTGTTGCCGCCTGCTATAGACCCCCCTCAGCTCCCAGCTGTGCCCTGGACACCATATGTGAATTGATTGCCCCCCATCTATCTTCAGAGTTTGTTCTGTTAGGTGACCTAAACTGGGATATGCTTAACACCCCGGCAGTCCTACAATCTAAGCTAGATGCCCTCAATCTCACACAAATCATCAAAGGAACCCACCAGGTACAATCCTAAATCTGTAAACATGGGCACCCTCATAGATATTATCCTAACCAACTTGCCCTCCAAATACACCGTACACTGTTTTCAATCAGGATCTCAGCGACCATTGCCTCACTGCCTGCATCCGCTATGGGCCCACGGTCAAACGACCACCCCTTATCACTGTCAAACGCTCCCTAAAACACTTCTGCTCAACCTCTCGTTCGTGTCGTCCGAGATCCCAAAAGATTGGAAAGCTGCCGCGGTCATCCCCCTCTTCAAAGGGGGTGACACTCTAGACCCAAATTGCTATAGACCTATATCCATCCTGCCCTGCCTCTCTAAAGTCTTCGAAAGCCTAGTTAATAAACAGATCATTGACCACTTCGAATCCCACCGTACCTTCTCCACTGTGCAATCCGGTTTCCGAGCTGGTCACGGGTGCACCTCAGCCACGCTCAAGGTACTAAACAATATCATAACCGCCATCGATAAAAGACAGTACTGTGCAGCCGTCTTCATCGACCTGGCCAAGGCTTTCCACTCTGTCAATCACTGTATTCTTATCGGCAGACTCAATAGTTTTGGTTTCTCAGATGACTGCCTCGCTTGGTTCACCAACTACTTTGCAGGCAGAGTTCAGTGTGTTAAATCGGAGGGCCTGTTGTCCGGACCTCTGGCAGTCTCTATGGGGGTTCCACAGGGTTCAATTCTCGGGCCGACTCTTTTCTCTGTATATATCAATGATGTCGCTCTTGCTGCGGGAGATTCCCTGATCCACCTCTATGCAGACGACAACATTCTGTACACTACTGGCCCTTCCTTGGACACTGTGTAAACTAACCTCCAAACGAGCTTCAATGCCACACAACACTCCTTCTGCGGCCTCCAACTGCTCTTAAACGCTAGTAAAACCAAATGCATGCTTATCAACCGTTCGCTGCCTGCACCCGCCCGCCCGACTAGCATCACTACCCTGGACGGCTCTGACCTAGAATATGTGGACAACTACAAATACCTAGGTGTCTGGCTAGACTGTAAACTCTCCTTCCAGACTCACATTAAACATCTCCAATCCAAAATCAAATCTAGAATCGGCTTTCTATTTCGCAACAAAGCCTCCTTCACTCACGCTGCCAAACTTGCCCTAGTAAAACTGACTATCCTACCGATCCTCGACTTTGGCGATGTCATCTACAAAACAGCTTCCAATAATCTACTCAGCAAACTGGATGCAGTCTATCACAGTGCCATCCGCTTTGTCACCAAAGCCCCTTATACCACCAACCACTGCGACCTGTATGCTCTAGTCGGCTGGCCCTCGCTACATACTCGTCGCCAGACCCACTGGCTCCAGGTCATCTACAAGTCCCTGCTAGGTAAAGCCCCGCCTTATCTCAGCTCGCTGGTAACCATAGCAGCACCCACCCGTAGCACGCGCTCCAGCAGGTATATCTCACTAGTCACCCCCAAAGCCAATTCCTCCTTTGGCCGACTTTCCTTCCAGTTCTCTGCTGCCAATGACTGGAACAAACTACAAAAATCACTGAAACTGGAGACACGTATCTCCCTCACTAGCTTTAAGCACCAGCTGTCAGAGCAGCTCACAGATCACTGCACCTGTACATAGCCCATCTGTTAATAGCCCAACCAACTACCTCATCCCCTACCGTTTTCATTTATTTATCTTGCTCCTTTGCACCCCAGTATTTCTACTTTGCACATTCATCTACTGCACATCTACCATTCCAGTGTTAAATTTGCTATATTGTAATTACTTCGCCACCATGGCCTATTTATTGCCTTACGTTCCTTATCTTACCTCATTTGCACACATTGTATATAGATTAGTTTTTTTCTACTGTATTATTGACTATGTTTGTTTTACTCCATGTGTAACTCTGTGTTGTTGTATGTGTCGAACTGCTTTGCTTTATCTTGGCCAGGTCGCAGTTGTAAATGAGAACTTGTTCTCAACTTGCCTACCTGGTTAAATAAAGGTGAAATAAAATAAAATAAATAAAAGATGGTGAGAAACAGGGATAGGGGAAGAGATGGTGAGAGACAGGGACAGGGGGAGAGAAGGTGAGAGTCATGGGTCATTGGCAAGGAGAGACACAATAAGGGGCTGCCTAGGACTTGCCCATAAACCTCCACACAAACTCACTGGCCGGGTTCCTAGCCCTGGGGCCGTCCTCATATGTGGCCGAGGAGCCACTGTATGTCCTCTGCCTCTGGTTCTCCAGGGAGATCCTGTCCACACTGCACACTGACTGCTGGTCCTCTGTATGAGTCTGAATGTCCACAGACTTCTGGGATATGGAGTCCTGAGAACACAAGAGAGGGACCTGTATGTAGCCTAGATTAAACACCTCATCATACATAATCACAACCAATGATCCCTCTAAACTGGGCGTGTGAGCGCAGCTCCCCAGGGACTTCCGCTCAGAAGAAAAATCAGCCCGCGCAGAGAAGCACGAGACTGAACTTCATTCAACTTTCTAGAATTTTCCCCATGGGTTAACACAATCAACGTTTCACTTTACTGTGCGAACTGTGTTCGAATCAAAACAATATTAGCCACTTTCAATGCAACATACCAAAACAAAAACTATGCAAGACTTAGTAGTCAAAAATAACTATGCAAGAGACTTTGTTGTAGGATTATTTTATATTGACACGCACAAATCCAGCCCCTACTCTACACAGACTGGTGCACCACAACCAAATCAGAACTGTAGTAGGCCTATATGCAAATAAACCTTGCCATATACAGTGGGGCAAAAAAGTATTTAGTCAGCCACCAATTGTGCAAGTTCTCTCACTTAAAAAGATGAGAGAGGCCTGTAATTTTCATCATAGGTACACTTCAACTATGACAGACAAAATGAGGAAAACAATCCAGAAAATCACATTGTAGGATTTTTTATGAATTTATTTGCAAATTATGGTGGAAAATAAGTATTTGGTCATATACAAACAAGCAAGATTTCTGGCTCTCACAGACCTGTAACTTCTTCTTTAAGAGGCTCCTCTGTCCTCCACTCGTTACCTGTATTAATGGCACCTGTTTGAACTTGTTATCAGTATAAAGACACCTGTCCACAACCTCAAACAGTCACACTCCAAACTCCACTATGGCCAAGACCAAAGAGCTGTCAAATGACACCAGAAACAAAATTGTAGACCTGCACCAGGTTGGGAAGACTGAATCTGCAATAGGTAAGCAGCTTGGTTTGAAGAAATCAACTGTGGGAGCAATTATTAGGAAATGGAAGACATACAAGACCACTGATAATCTTCCTTGATCTGGGGCTCCACGCAAGATCTCACCCGTGGGGTCAAAATGATCACAAGAGCGGTGAGCAAAAATCCCAGAACCACACGGGGACCTAGTGAATGACCTGCAGAGAGCTGGGACCAAAGTAACAAAGCCTACCATCAGTAACACACTACGCCGCCAGGGACTCAAATCCTGCAGTGTCAGGCGTGTCCCCCTGCTTAAGCCAGTACATGTTCAGGCCCGTCTGAAGTTTGCTAGAGAGCATTTGGATGATCCAGATGAGGATTGGGAGAATGTCATATGGTCAGATGAAACCAAAATAGAACTTTTTGGTAAAAACTCAACTTGTCGTGTTTGGAGGACAAAGAATGCTGAGTTGCATCCAAAGAACACCATACCTACTGTGAAGCATGGGGTGGAAACATCATGCTTTGGGGCTGTTTTTCTGCAAAGGGACCAGGGCTGACTGATCCGTGTAAAGGAAAGAATGAATGGGGCCATGTATCGTGAGATTTTGAGTGAAAACCTCCTTCCATCAGCAAGGGCATTGAAGATGAAACGTGGCTGGGTCTTTCAGCATGACAATGATCCCAAACACACCGCCCGAACCTTGAAGGAGTGGCTTCGTCAGAAGCATTTCAAGGTCCTGGAGTGGCCTAGCCAGTCTCCAGATCTCAACCCCATAGAAAATCTTTGGAGGGAGTTGAAAGTCCGTGTTGCCCAGCGACAGCCCCAAAACATCACTGCTCTAGAGGAGATCTGCATGGAGGAATGGGCCAAAATACCAGCAACAGTGTGTGAAAACCTTGTGAAGACTTACAGAAAACGTTTGACCTCTGTCATTGCCAGCAAAGGGTATATAACAAAGTATTGAGATAAACTTTTGTTATTGACTAAATACTTCTTTTCCACCATAATTTGCAAATAAATAAATAAAAAATCCTACAATGTGATTTTCTGGATTTCTTTTTCTCATTTCGTCTGTCATAGTTGAAGTGTACCTATGATTAAAATTACAGGCCTCTCTCATCTTTTTAAGTTGGAGAACTTGCACAATTGGTGGCTGAATAAATACTTTTTTTGCCCCACTGTATCGATTTGTGCCATTCACTTTGAACTGGACTGTTTTACAGCATGAGCGGTCGCAATTATTTTGAGTTTAAAGTGAGCGCTGCATGTAGCCACGTGTGCACATATTTGTTCATATTATTTACTAGTTAGTGAGTTATTAGCCCAGTTACAGCTAATTTCTAGTCAACAATGGGGGAGTGATTGCTTCCTACAAGAGCACAAAACGTGTACATTTCTAGCCATCTTTGAAATGCGAGTCAGGTAAAGAGCTTTTTTTTATGTCTTAAAGGGGCAGTGTCGAGACAATAGGCAGAGGGTAGCATAATTTGTCTGATTCTCTGTAATAATGGTATGGGAATAATAATCCATTTTATTTTGTAAAGTGGTTGCTTGCATCAAACAACACAACAAAATGTCAGTCACCTCCTTGTCTGAAGGACAAGTTGATAAACAGGTTAGTGTCAAGCCTGTTGTTTCGATTCATCTGAGCGTTAAGAAGTACTGCGTTGGGAAGTCAGTGTGAAGTCTCAAACAAAGTGGAATGGTGAACACATGAGCAGTAAACCTACCAGGTTTGAGAGGTCGTACTGTGGCATCAGCTCCCCCTCTGCTCCAGCTGGTCTCCACGTCAGTAACCTAAGGACAGCAGGCCCAACACAGAACAGAGTCAATTTACTCTTGCTATGAACTCTGCACACTTCCAGTGGTTCAACTGTAGTAATAACATCCTGTAATTAAAAAGGGTCTTACGCATGAGGGATGGTTGTTCTGAAGATGTCCAGCATACAGCTGCAGGTTTTGTCCCATATCTCTGGGCTGAACTTCTCCCCGTTCAGAATGACTACGTTTTCCAGACAGTTGGTCCCTGAGCGAGCCAGCTGCTCGTTGTCTGAGGAGAGACAGAGGAGGTCAGAGGGAGGGAGAGACAGAGGGTCAAAGGAAGAGAGGAGGAAGAGAGAGAGAGCGAGCGAGAGGGGAGGGAGAGAGAGAGAGAGCGAGAGCGAGAGAGAGCGGAGGGAGAGCGGAGGGAGAGAGAGAGCGAGAGGGGAGGGGAGGGAGAGAGAGAGGGGAGGGAGAGAGAGAGCGAGAGGGAGGGAGGGAGGGAGGGAGAGAGGGAGAGAGAGAGAGCGAGAGGGAGAGGGAGAGCGGAGGGAGAGAGAGAGCGAGAGGGAGAGCGGAGGGAGAGAGAGAGCGAGAGAGAGAGAAAGCGAGAGGGAGGGTCGAGAGAGAGCGAAGCGAGAGGGGAGGAGGGAGGGGCCCTTGAGGGAGGGAGGGGAGGGAGGGCGAGAGGAGGGGAGGGAGGGGCCTTGAGAGGGAGGGAGGGAGGGAGGGCCTTGAGAGAGAGGGAGGAGGAGAGGGAGGAGAGGGGAGGGAGGGAGGGAGGAGGAGGGAGGAGGGGCTTGAGAGGGAGGGAGAGGGAGCACGAGAGGGGAGGAGAGAGAGCCACGAGAGGAGGGAGAGAGAAACCGAGAGGGAGGAGAGGCGAGAAGCGAGCGAGAAGGAGAGAGAAGCGAGAGGGGAGGGAGAGAGAGAAGCGAGAGGAGGAGAGGGAGGAGGGGAGAGGGAGGGAGAGGAGGAGGAGGGGGAGAGGAGAGGAGGGAGGAGCGAGAGGGAGGGAGGAGGGAGGGGCCTTGAGAGGGGAGGGAGGGAGGAGGGAGCCTTGAGAGGGAGGGGAGAGAGGGAGGGAGGAGAACCACGAGAGGGAGGGAGAGAGCCTGAGAGGAGGGAGAGAGCACGAGAGGGGAGGGAGAAGCGAAGCGGCGAGAAGGAGAGAGAAGCGAGAGGGAGGGAGAGAGAGCGAGAGGGAGAGGAGGAGGGAGCCTTGAGAGGAGGGAGGAGAGGAGGGGCCGAGAGAGGAGGAGAGGAGGAGGAGGCGAGAGGGGAGGGAGGGAGGAGGGCGAGAGGGAGGAGGAGGGGCGAGAGGAGGGAGGGAGGGGCCTTGAGAGGGAGGGAGGAGAGCCTTGAGAGGGAGAGGGAGAGAAGCCTTGAGAGGAGGAGAGAGGCGAGAGAGGAGAGAGAAACACGAGAGGAGGAGAGAACACGAGAGAGGGAGGGAAAGCGAGAGCAGCGAGAAGGGAGGAGAGAGAAGAGAGAGCGAGGAGAGGGAGAGAGGAGAGAGAGAGCGGCGAGAGGGAGGGAGAGAGAGAAGCGAGCGAGAGGGAGAGAGAGAGAAGCAGCGAGAGGGGAGGGAGAGAAAGCGAGAGAGGGGAGGGAGAAGCGAGCGAGAGAGGGAGAAGCAGCGAGAGGGAGAGGAGAGCGGCGAGAGGGAGAGGAGCGAGAGCGGAGGAGAGGAGAGGGAGAGAGAAGCGAGAGAGGGAGGGAGAGAAGCGAGGGAGAGAGAGAGAGAGAGAGAGAGAGAGAGAGAGAGAGAGAGAGAGAGAGAGAGAGAGAGAGAGAGGCGGGAGGGAGAGAGCGAGAGGGGAGGGAGGAAGGGAGAGAGAGAGGGGGGAGGGAGGAAGGGAGAGAGAGAGAGGGGAGGGAGAGAGGGAGGGAGAGAGAGAGAGGGGAGGGAGAGAGGGAGGGAGGGAGAGAGGGGGGAGGGAGAGCAGATCAAAGATCGAGTGAAGAAAGAGAGAGGGAAGAAAGAGAGAGTCCTAAACTCTGACGTGTTTTAGATGAGACAGGGAACCAACCAGCCCTCTCCTCTCACCTTGTTGTACACACCAGTACAGTTGGGACAGAATATCATCCAGGAGAATATCGCTGAGAGGCTCAAAGTACTGAGTGAAGACATCACAGATGGCGTAAAGTGCATGGTTACAGGTGGTGGTCATCCATTCAGCTTTCTGGGTTTGAAGAGGAAAACCAAGTTCATTAATATGCAGCAGCTGGCACCTTATTCCCTATGTAGTGCACCGCTTTTGGCCAGTACCCATAGTGCCAAACCATTTGGGACACACGCTATGTATTTTATGGCTGTGACACAAAGTTCCAGAAAATTGTGAGCTTAGTCTAACCTCAGTTTGCTGCTCTGGAAGTTTCATGTTGTCAAAGATCCTAAAGATGATCCTGAACAGATCCTGCCACCAGTGTTTCTTGTAGGTGTGACCGTAGGTCTTCATCACCTCAAACATCACAGTCAGGCCCCTAGAGCAATGGCAAGGAAACAGGGATGATTTATTACTAGAGGGTCCACATTTTCTGCCATTTTACTCATTAAGGCAACTAAAGCAGGGATGATCACATCACTTGTGAAACTCATTCATTCATGCCAGGTTGGCAGAAGAAAGACTACTGCTGGTAGTTCATTGTGCATACATTGATTTGACTAATTTCCCTCCAGTCAGGAGATGAGACAAGGACTAGGGACACAGGAATTCAATCAAACACATTTATTTTATGAAGGTATTTTTACATCAGCAGTTGTCACAAAGTGTTTTACAGGTACCTGGCCTAAACCCCAAAGAGTAAGCAATGCAGAAGCACAGTGGCCTGGGGAAACTTCCTCGAGGTTTGTTCCAGGGAGGATGAGAAGGGCCTTACCTGGTCCTGACGTCCAGTTTACATCGGTTGATGATGCAGGAGAGCTCAAACAGGATGGGGAACCATCCTCGCACCCACACCCGATCCTCCGGCGCTACATTCATGTCATCGCTGGTGTAGTCTTTGAAGGCCTGGCATGAGAGGGAGGAGAGGTTTACATCCATGGGTAAGAGAGGAATGTCATGGCCATTCAGAGATTGTCCTGAATAAATGATACCTGAATCCATACATTCCCTTTTCATCTAGGTGATCTCCATTATCACTTATAGAACCCTACAATCGTTTTTGGTTTGTTTGACTATTTCATACTTTATAACTTCTGTCCAACTACTAAACATCTTAGTTTTATCTCTGATATACACCATCAAACTGTAAATTATTGGAGTATTTCAAGTCCTTCTCAATATAGTGCTCACTGCTCACCTGTGGCCTCTCAGACACATATTTGGCACAGTGGCGTATGAGGCGGATGGACTCCATGCTGGTGTCAGGGAAGGAGGCGTTGCAGGCAAACTCAGACAGACACTTCACAGCATCCTGGAAGGAGTCGATGGTGGCCGGGAAGTGCTTCTCAAATACATTCGCTGAGAACAAAAAGATAAAAACAGAAATTACTAGATACAGGAACGGGTAATAAACAGGTTTCTCATTGAGTTTCTCTTTGCACACCATCCTCTATTAGTCTTCATGTTTACATCAGTAAGTCATGTCATTGCCCAAGGAGTAGCTAGCGTTAGTCAGACTCAGAGAACCCAACACTTACTGACGATGTAGCCGGTGGTTTGGAAGGCAAGCTCTACGATGCTCCCGTCCTGGTCCGAGGCTGCCAGGTGGAACACTGAGAAGATGTTCTTCCACCCCGACCGGATGTTCCCAGCCTGGGAGTTCACCATCTGAGCTATACACCTCACCACCATGTCTCGAATGGTAGGAGACCTGTTGGCATTACAGTTTGAATCATTATGGAATCATTGCTTCATTTCAAGGTTTTAATAATTTTCCAGGTTTGAACTGTTGAATCATTTCAAGGTTTAAATCGTTGAATCATTTCAAGATTTGAATAAGTGAATCGTTTCAAGGTCTGAATAGTTTTAAGGTTTGAATCATTTAATTGTTTTAGAAGGCCACAAAGGATACAATTGCAGCAATTTTGACAAGCATTGGAATTTCATTCCATGCACTAATTAGTGCATGTTCCAAAATAAAACAAAGCTGACCTGTTCTTTTTCATGATATGTTCGAAAGGCCTCAAGAAATCCTTCTGGAAACGGAAGTTGGCGAGCTCTCCTTTTTCTAAGAATTTCATAGACAGCTGCCTCAGGGAGTCAACAGCAAATATAGCCACATCCTCATTGGAGTTACAGCCAACCTGTACAAATACAAATGCATCTCAATCACTGTTGTCTCACCCGAAAACCAGCAAGAGAACAGCGCCATATAAATACATACAGATTATGCATTTTTTTCAACAGAAAAATTAAATCAACCGTAATTAAAAATACAAAACCAGTACCTTGTTAAAATGGTCCCCGATGACTTCCCAAATTCTAGACCATTGAAGCCTGATGCGGCCCATGTTGTAGTAGGAAATCTCCACAATCTTCTGAAGGCTAAACATACGCGGATGTGTCGGTGAGGCTAGCTCGTCCATTGATACAGCACACAACCACCGGACAAAATCAACTGCAAAAAGACAACAAACGCATATCAAGCTGTTAATATTCATTTATATTCAAACAATAATGACTGAATATATCATACATCTACCCTGTATAACTTCAGAGTACAAACTACCTACCTCAATTCAAACGGATTTATTTCGTTGTTTCAACCATACTTTTTTTATACTATTACCTTCAGCACAAATGAGGTTAAATCTACACAGCATTTTCTTGTAGAGAAATTTCAATCAATACCAACCTATTGCATTGCCATCGAGTCTGGTAGAACCAGTAAATATCCTGAGAAAAAGAAAAAAAAATAAGATTAATTTTTCTCCATTTGCAATAGTGACTTCTTTTAGAGGTTTATTGAGTAAAACTGGAGAGGAAACAACATCATAGGGCCCATTCTATCAGCCTACCTGTCAACAGCAACAACTACACTCTGAGAGCTTGCCTCTCCAATGGACTCCTGAATACTGGCTATCTGTTTACGGTCCACATTACCTCCAACTGCAACACAAACAATGTGTAATGAGAAATAGCTGAAGGTTCATGTTTTAAGAAAACCCCAATAGTCAGACAATGATACATAAGATTATATTACACATTATGAATAGAATATAAAAACAATACACATCAACCATGATAGGAAATGTAATTATACAGTGAGGGAAAAAAGTATTTGATCCCCTGCTGATTTTGTACGTTTGCCCACTGACAAAGAAATGATCAGTCTATAATTTTAATGGTAGGTTTATTTGAACAGTGAGAGACAGAATAACAACAAAAAAATCCAGAAAAACGCATGTGAAAAATTTTATAAATTGATTTTCATTTTAAATGAGGGAAATAAGTATTTGACCCCCTCTCAATCAGAAAGATTTCTGGCTCCCAGGTGTCTTTTATACAGGTAACGAGCTGAGATTAGGAGCACACTCTTAAAGGAGTGCTCCTAATCTCAACTTGTTACCTGTATAAAAGACACCTGTCCACAGAAGCAATCAATCAATCAGATTCCAAACTCTACACCATGGCCAAGACCAAAGAGCTCTCCAAAGATGTCAGGGACAAGATTGTAGACCTACACAAGGCTGGAATGGGCTACAAGACCATCGCCAAGCAGCTTGGTGAGAAGGTGACAACAGTTGGTGCGATTATTCGCAAATGGAAGAAACAAAAGAACTGTCAATCTCTCTCGGCCTGGGGCTCCATGCGAGATCTCACCTCGTGGAGTTGCAATGATCATGAGAACGGTGAGGAATCAACCCAGAACTACACGGGAGGATCTTGTCAATGATCTCAAGGCAGCTGGGACCATAGTCACCAAGAAAACAATTGGTAACACACTACGCCGTGAAGGACTGAAATCCTGCAGCGCCCGCAAGGTCCCCCTGCTCAAGAAAGCACATATACATGCCTGTCTGAAGTTTGCCAATGAACATCTGAATGATTCAGAGGACAACTGGGTGAAAGAGACCAAAATGGAACTCTTTGGCATCAACTCAACTCGCCGTGTTTGGAGGAGGAGGAATGCTGCCTATGACCCCAAGAACATCATCCCCACCGTCAAACATGGAGGTGGAAACATTATGCTTTAGGGGTGTATTTCTGCTAAGGGGACAGGACAACTTCACCGCATCAAAGGGACGATGCACGGGGCCATGTACCGTCAAATCTTGGGTGAGAACCTCCTTCCCTCAGCCAGGGCATTGAAAATGGGTTGTACATGGGTATTCCAGCATGACAATGACCCAAAACACACGAGTGGCTCAAGAAGAAGCACATTAAGGTCCTGGAGTGGCCTAGCCAGTGGTAGGTTTATTAGACCTTAATCCCATAGAACATCTGTGGAGGGAGCTGAAGGTTCGAGTTGCCAAACGTCAGCCTCGAAACCTTAATGACTTGGAGAAGATCTGCAAAGAGGAGTGGGACAAAACCCCTCCTGAGATGTGTGCAAACCTGGTGGCCAACTACAGGAAACGTCTGACCTCTGTGATTGCCAAGAAGGGTTTTGCCACCAAGTACTAAGTCATGTTTTGCAGAGGGGTCAAATACTTATTTCCCTCATTAAAATGAAAATCAATTTATAACATTTTTCACATGCGTTTTTCTGGATTTTTTTGTTGTTATTCTGTCTCTCACTGTTCAAATAAACCTACCAATAAAATGATAGACTGATAATTTCTTTGTCAGTGGGCAAATGTACAAAATCAGCAGGGGATCAAATACTTTTTTCCCTCACTGTAAGATAAACATTGATATACATGTACAACCAAACCAGGCATTGTGACAATAGCCCAGAGACTATCTCATCTAAAAGCCTTGTGCATCCCAAATGGCACTGTAGTATTTCCCATATAATGCACTACTTTTAGCAGAGCCCTATGGGGTTAGGGTGGAAAAGGGAATAGGGTGCCATTTGGGACGCAGCCTCTGTCATGGAAAGGCATGAGGACTGACCCAGTCCCAGGTACTCTGAGCTGTCTGAGGCTTGCTCTCTCAGGCTGGCCAGGAGGCCCCCTTTGGCCGGGACCGTCCCTGAGATGTAGCGAGCCTTCACCCCCGTCCCGATCAGCTGGGCCAGCTCCAACTGACTGATACACTTCAGGATCTGTGGAAGATAGGACAGAAGAGTTGGGGTTAATACTTTTTGTTACTATTCAACCTTTACTTAGCTAGGTAAGTCGTTAAAAACCATTCTCATTTGTGATAACTAGCAGGAGAGAAATGAGAGTTACTACTATTCAACCTTTATTTAGCCTGGTAAGTGATTGAGAATAAATTAAGTCGGTCAGCAACCAAGTCGGTCAGCAATTAAAAAACAGTGACAATATACTGGGAGAGAGAAGCAATTGAAAATATTGTCTTAATATCTTGGTTGATCAAGAGGTGAACCACTGAAATGCAGTGACAGTATGCTATAGAACAGTGCTTCTTAATCCTGGTCCTGGGGAACGAAAGCACTACACACCTGATTCAAATCATCAAAGCTGAATGATCAGTTTATCATTTGAACCAGCTGTTTAGTGCTAGGGCAAACATTTAAAACGTGCAGGACCAGGATTCAGGACCAGGATTAAGAAGCACTGCTATACAAGACAGAGTGAAACTAACCTCGTGCCAGGAGTTTCCCAGGTAGTTTCCATCAGTGTGGGCGACGGTGATGAGAGTCTTGATGGTGTCGATGTTCTTCTGCTTCATCTCAGAGATGCCAGAACTGGCTGTGAGCAGGGTGAACCGCGCCAGGGCCTGGACGTACGCATCACGCTCCAGTTGGATGGTGAAGATGCAGGCTATCCTGATGGCACAGCGGATCCCCTCCAGACACAGAGAGGCTACCTCAGTGTCATCACAGTCCTGAAGACCCACACTGAACGCTGCTAAGAACGGGGTCCATGCCAACTGGGGAAAAACACAAAGTCAATACATAAAGAAGGATTTTATGAGGGTTGTAATATGATCTTAAAATGTTATTCTGCATTTGGTTACAGCATCAGCTACAATCCCATTTTATACTGAAAGGAATGCATTAGTACTGTGAGTAATGGTGACATATGGTAGCAGCAGTGGGATGTTGTACCTTGAACATTGGTCTGAATATATAAATAGAATAAGTTTCATTCTAATGTTTGTCCTACTGGTAATTCATTCTAATGGTCTGACGTGGTCTCGGTGAGTTACCTTGAACATAGGTCTAACCATAGAAATAGAATGAGTGTTCTTTTTTTCATTCTATTCGAATTCTATGGGTCTGACATGGTCTAGGTGGGTTACCTTGAACATGGGTCTGATGTGGTCTAGGTGGGTTACCTTGAACATGGGTCTGACATGGTCTAGGTGGGTTACCTTGAACATGGGTCTGATGTGGTCTAGGTGGGTTACCTTGAACATGGGTCTTACGTGGTCTAGGTGGGTTACCTTGAACATGGGTCTGACGTGGTCTAGGTGGGTTACCTTGAACATGGGTCTGACGTGGTCTAGGTGGGTGGCGCTGGTGAAGGGAGCCTGGACGTGGCTGACTGCCTCCATCAGGGCCTTGGCTGTCTTAGCCATCTGCTCCATCTCTACGTTATACAGCAGACGCCGCTGCTTCTCACTGGCTACACCTGGAGGAAACAGAGACTTGGTGGGCATGCTCTCACATACAAAACACACCTACTGTAAACACACTGTCAAAAACTAACCACACAAGACCCTATGTTGATGCCCTAACTGTGCCTCTGAGGACAGAATAGCTTTGAATCCATTTAGTGTGCTTGTTTCTTCTTGACCCTTGTCATTTTGTCAACCAGCAACTTACTTTGTTTGCTGGATTTGACGGTTAATTTTTTGGTTTCATTCATGGCTATTTTCTTCCCTGCGATTTCATCGTAAATAGCTGACAGGTACTCCTCAGGTAAATCTTTGCTGTCGTTGATTCCTCGGTTCATCTTGATGTATTGCTCTTTTGTCATTTTATTCTTCACCTACATTTAAAAAAATAAATAAATGTTTGGTCACAGCTATTGTATTAACATATGAGAAATGACCTCTCTTAATCAATAAACTGTTTGCTTGAGAGACTTACTTGTGGACTGTGAAGGTCTGTTGTCAGCATAATGATTGAATAAGCCAGGACATAGGCCGTATCTGCACTAGCGAACTCAGTTTGCCTGAAGGAACCGAGAAAAACCCCAAAGTCATAACATGTACTGTGTAATAACATTATCGGGGTGGCTGCGGATAGGAATTCTCTGGTACCCACTTCCCGACACCTAAAAGTCAGAAGCTTTACGCACAGTCTCTGCTCTACTCGTTCAGCTGCCCAGAGAACAGGCTACTCTGGTGAATTTCAGAGATGAATGGAAAAAGGTGCTTGTTTAATAAAGTTAGATCAAAGTTGAATCAATGTCTGCAAGATCACATAATTTCTCTCATAAGGCCAAAACGAAACAGAGTGTGCCACTAGGCTTACAATATCTTTGTAACAACACTGTACATCTCAAGATCTAAATGCACATTGTCATTAAGCTGATTGAGATCAAATGGTTGGCATGCAGATATATGGGTAAAACACGATTAACAGTGAGAAATGTGAAGGGAGGGTGACCACAAACATTTGTGAGTAAAGTAGAGGTAAATGAACACAACGTGATCCGGATCTTCAGCTCTGAGGAAGAGGCTTCCAGGGGGGGGCGGAACATGCCGGTTACCTTTGGATCCGCAGCATCGGCCTAACATTAGAACAACCTACATATATTAAAGCCACACCATGGACTCCATCCCAAATTCCATCATCAAAAGTAGTGCACTATAAAGGGAAAAGGGTGCCACTTGGGACGCGGCCCATGCAGTCTGTCTACTGAGATGGAAAGCAGATAGAGACTCACCCTTGGTTACATTCTAAATATCTGGCCGCAAATTTTTCCATGAGACGATCGATCTTCTGGGCCTCTCCGGGCAGACGGAAGCCCTCCAGGAACAGACGCAGAGCCGAGACAAAGTCCTTGCCTTGGAAATCCATCTGGTCAACATAGGCGTACATCACCTCTTTATTAATGCGCTCGTTATCCCCCGATGAATTCACCCACCTGAGTCTGATAAGCAAAGAAGGAAGTCCATACAGAGGCATTTCAATATACACAAACACAATGTAAATACAGTGTATATTCAATATTTTTCTGGACATCAGTAAGAAGAACACAAGTTAGATATCTCTTTTTACAGGCTAAGAGGAAGTTAGTCTCATTCATTACATGTAATTTCAGCAGGTGCTTACAGAGTCTAGCCTCTCCTCCTGGTGCAGGAACTGGGCTAGGTCCTCTGGTGTGGTACCCAGCATCCCTTGCTCCTGCAGATACTGGATGCCCCTCTTTGGCTTCTTGTTGAACCTGCACAGGACGAGAGAGGGGGGGGGAAATGACACATTTGTATGACACAGGCATGTTTGAGAGCATCAATTCTGCTCAGTCACTTATCAGACTGAGCAGATTGACTGATCTACAAATCATAATGATTAATTATTTAGGATGCAAGGTGATTTGTAGATTAGTCAGTATGCTCAGTCCGACTCTCAAACACAGCCACACTGAGCACTCTGGGCCACTGAAAGCTGCTCTGACTACACTTCCAGTCTCCAACACACTTACAGGTCGATGCCTTGCTCGATGATCTCTTTCTGCTGCTTGAGGACCTCGAACTGCTCTGCGTTGTCCGTTCCTGACATGAGGGTGCTGTAGGAGCCGATGCCTGAGGAGGCGCTGGAGTCCAGGGAGTTGAGGCTGCCGTAGCGGTTGATACTCTCTGGTGGCTTGGTGCTCTCACTGGGCTCCTGATCCACGGGCTTCTCCTGACCTACAGAAGAGGGGCGACACGTAGGGACATCCCATAATATTAAGAAGAACCCTTTCCTTTATAAACCCTGTTAGAGGTCCCAACCTGGATCATCCCAGGGGCTCACTACTGTACCAGGTCTGCTGCTGTAAGCCTGAACACCACCTGTGTTCACAGCGGGTTAACAAACACAGGGCCACACAACACACTGAAAGGTAGCTACTACCTAACACTAAGGCAGGGGGATTTTTACTAAAACTGATTATCAAGATCAACCTCTGGCTCTAACTGGAACAATGATGGGTGTCTAAGGCTAGGAATACATTTCAGGATTTACCTGCTCTACCTGCTCTTCCTTGCAAGATCAAAGACAGAGAGCAAAACAGATCCAGATCAGTGACGGAACACGTAACGATAAACAGAAATGTAGTTCAGTGTGAGCTGGTGAGAGATCTCAGATGTGTAGTTAAAGCCTCAGCGGGTTTGCGTGTCAGTAAGAAGGGCCTGGGTTATTGCAGTAGCTCTGGTTATGAATGAGGACAGTTTGGTCTCAGGAGAAACACAGAAGCTCTTATTCAACAGTAGTAAGTAAGTGGTATCTTACCTAGACTGGTCTGAGAGTTAGGGTTCACATACTGATCATTGCTCCACTCCACCATACACTTGAGAATGGACACCAGACACTCCAGACCCTTTTTCCTCAAGCTCAGCTCCTACAACAAAACACACACATTCAAATGGTCACACAACAGGAAAGGAGATCTATGGATAGTGAGTGTCCATTGGAAGCATCTCTTACCTGAGAAGGTGTGGTGCCAAGCTCATGCCCCACTCTACCCTGTGCTATCTTCGATAGGTAATTGACCAGCCTCTCAAATATATTAGCAGCATTCAGGTCACAGTCGTAGTTGACATAGATATCCACCACACTCTGGGCGTCTGTGAGGAGAGGCAAGAGACAGAGGTGAGTGTCTGTCAAAACCTCAGTAGTGCGAGGTTGTATCATACCTGTGGCCGGGGAGACAGAACACCAAAGAGAAAGGAGTACTGCTGCTACCTCGCTCTCCCTTCAAGGTACATGAAGAGGAGCAAACTGAAGTGAAGAGGGAATCCGGCAACCTTTTTTATTGGTAAAACCAACGTGTTTCAAGCCTTCATCAGGGTTTTACAGATAGACAAAGCCCTGGTAGTGTGAAGTATAGTAGACAAACCAGCCACCAACCTGCACAGATCCTGGTGAGGCTCTGGATCACCATCCATTTATGATCATAGGAGCTGGTGGACGTCTCCAGGATGTAGAGGAAGATCTCCTTGAAAAACACCTGAGGGAAAAAACTCAGTGATGAAACTCCACCATATCTGTTAACAAAATCCTATCTAAATAATTTTGTAATGATTCAAAGGGAATAGGGTGCCATTTGGGACAGACCCATAATGAATCGAGCCAGTTAAAGTACCTCGATTTGCATCTTGAGGTGAGTCTTGAAGTGGGAGAGGAGGGTGAGGAAGATGGAGAGCGAGAGCTCGAAGACCTCGGGGACCGAGGAGACGCCGTTCTTTGACAGCGCCACACACAGGTACTGCTTGATGGCGTTGATGAACATCTCGTTGGTCTTGAAGATGGGCCCCGTGTTCTGCAGGATGGACAGCAGCAGTTGGAGGGACAGCACCTTGGAGCGCAGCTCGTGAGATCTACAGAGACAAACAGAAAACAACATTTACATCAAGCATCCAAATATAATGCATGTTAAGACTTACCATGAGCACGTATATAATGTCATACTATCATCTCATAATGATGCGGACTAACAGACAGTGGACAATGTTATGCATAGAGCAGGGCTGTTCAATCCTGGTCCTGGAGGGCTGAAACACTTCTGGTTTTCATCCTCCTGCTAATCAGGGACTAATTCAGACCTGGGACACCAGGTAAGTGCAATTAACTACCAGGTAGAAACAAAGTGTTTCAGCCATCCAGGACCGGAATTGAACAACCCTGGCTTAGAGGGACATAACATATTATTAGCCTTATTACAAGACATTATAAAAAAAGTTCATAAGTTATAAAGCGAAGTTATTATACCTGTAGGCTTTAAGTCAAGTTTTAACAAAAGGTTCAATCATACAGTCATTTCCTGTGGCCATAGCCTACCGGTCTATTCATACAGTAACTAAGTGTGACAGGGTATGAAGGAGAGCTAACTTAGGATCAGGAGGTCCATCAGACAGTGGCTTCATAGAGAGTTTGCAGAGAGAGCGGAAAACTAGAAAGGCATCCTTCTGGAGGATATGGGAGAACTTAGCAACAGGAGACGAACCACTCGTAGCTCCAGATTCCTAGAAAACGAAACACACAGATTCATCTTAGATTAACAAAAAATAATACATTTTAATATGCACAAATGTACATGAATACACCAAACCGACCGATGTTAATACGCCATAGACAATGTATGAATCCCAAATGGCACCCTATTCCCTATATAGTGCACTAATTTTGACCATGGCCCATAGGGCTGTGGTCAAAAGTAGTGCACTATAAAAGAGAATAGGGTGCCATTTAGGATGCATCCAATGCTATTCTAATTTGGGGAGCAGTGGGTGGGTACCTGAGTGTCGTTGGAGGAGACAGAGATCCTGTCATCTGTCAGTGGGGGGGTGAAGCTGGCAGATATGGGTGTGCCAGGGATACCGTTGGCATGGACGTTCTCTGTGTCGCTTCCCAGTCCGCCCTCCTCCTCCACCCCCACCGGGACTGGCATATCGTCTACACACTCTGTAGCGCTGCACACACTCTCCCTGCATTCTACACGCACGCACACACGCACGTAGGCAAACAGACATATGAATGTCAATCTCTCCTGGCTCAAAGTGGAGGAGAGATCGACTTCATCACAACTTGTATTTGTGAGAGGTACTGACATGTTGAATGCGCCGAGCTGTCTGGCACACAGCTCAGACACCCATGCATACCCCACAAGACATACCACCAGTCTCTTCCCAAGTCCAGAACAGACTACTGTATGAGAGGTGCACAGTACTACATAGAGCCATGACTACATGGAACTCTTTCCACATCAAGTAACTGATGTAAGCAGTAGAATCAGATTAAAAAAATATTTAATACGTCTTATGGAACAGCGGGACTGTGAAGCAACACAAACATAGGCACAGACACATGCATACACACACACACACGATAACAAACGGACTATACACAAACGTACACATGGATTTTGTGTTGTAGATATGTGGTAGTGGAGTAGTGGCCTGAGTGCCCATACTTAATGTGTTGTGAAATCTGTTGTGAATGTATTGTAATGTTTTTAAAATTGTATATCTGCCTTAATTTTGCTAAACACCAGGAAGAGTAGCTGCTGCCTTGGCAGCTACAATAGAACTTAGGACCCTCTCATAAAACATAACCGTGGGGCTAAAAATGTTCGATAAAGAAAGATAATTTCTATTTCTAAATCAATCCTTCTAGTGCATGGTCAACAACTTTCTCAAGGAACTAAAGTGAGTCCAGTTTTCTACAGACAAGAGACTATATAAGAGTATAAAGTTAAGAAAATGGCGTGTTACCTCCAACAACTGTATTGACAACTTCCTGCAGCATGGTCTGGACCATCTCTTGAACCTGCTCTTCCTCATAGTTGAAAGGTTCTTGCTCAACAACCCCTTCAGCATCTTGTGGAGACAAACCTAGAGCAATGTAAACATTCACCATACTTACTTAATCATCAGATTGAGCTGCAATGCAATTACTTTCAAGTTTCAGTAGAGGACAATATCCTGAGGATTTCAATATAAATTGTAGGATTTAAGGGGGGCACGTAGCCTAGTGGTAAGAGCAGTGGGCCGGTAACCGAAAGGTTGCTGGTTCGAATACCCTAGACGACAAGGTGAAAATCTGTCAATGTTCCCTTGAGCAAGGCAGTTAACTCTAATTTGCTCCAGGGGCGCCGTGCTACTATGGCTGACCCTGTAAAACAACACATTTCACTGAGTATATCTGGTGTATGTGACAGTAAAACATTTATACCAAAATAAATGATAAACCAATGCACATAAGTCTTTGAGACACATTCCATTTATTTTACCATCACTCCACTACTGCTACCACGGCACAGCTATATGTGTACAAAACATATTAAACCGCAGAGGTCTCGGAAGACCATTTCATTATGAATCCCAATAAAGGACCTCTGCCTTGTAATACCTTGTAGAGTTTAACTGCCTCTGATCAGACAAAGGAGTCTAGAATGTACACCATATTCAGACATCACCTATTTTCTATTAAGTGCACTACTTATACATGCACTACTTCAAAAGTAGTGCACTATAAAGCGAATAGTGTCATTTAGAACGTAGCCCTTGAATTCTGATGGAAGCTTTATTACCTCCTTCCCGCCATCTAAGAGCTCTGTAACCCTTTACACTCGTGGTAATTGGGCTGTATGGATAGGGATAAACTGAAATGTTCCTTACAGAAGAAATATGAAAAGAATATGCACACGCATGGTAGAAATTGAAAGGCACAGTTTGGAGATTATGGGGAAATTATTAGAGTTGAGAACACAACAGTTCACCTGACAAGACTGAATTCAAACATTACACTGTTAATTTTATGTGCATTTTACATTTACTGTACTTTTCGCCAGTGGTGTAAAAAATACTTTAAAGTACTACTTAAGTAGTTGTTTTGGATATCATCTGTACTTTACTATTTATATTTTTGACAACTTTAACTTCACTACATTTCTCAAGAAAATAATGTATTATTTACTCATTACATTTTGAATGCTTAGCAGGACAGGAAAATGGCGCATTTCACGCACTTATCAAGAGAACATCCCTGGTCATCCCGATGGCCTCTGATCTGGTGGACTCACTAAACACAAATGCTTTCATTTGTAAATTACTGTATGTCAGTGTTGGATTGTGCAACTGGCTATCCGTAAATTTTAAAAACACGAAACTTGTGCCGTCTGGTTTGCTTAATATAAGGAATTTGAAATTATTTTTGATACTTAAGTACATTTTTGAAATTACATTTACTTTTGATACTTAAGCATTATTTGAAATCAAATACTTTTCGACTTTTACTCAAGCAGTATTTTACTAGATTACTTTCACTTGAGTCATGTTCTATTAAGGTATCTTTACTTTTACTCAAGTATGACAATTGGATACTTTTTCAGGCACTGCTTTTCACCACATTTGTTGATTTCAAAATCTGAAAATAGTCTGGATACATTCGGTAACATGATAAGAATATTCTTGGAAAATGTAGGGTAGGTGGAACATAATACAAAATAATGGCAAGGGTTTGAGTGAAAGGAATAACAGGAGTCTCCAAGTGGCCACACACCTCTCCAAAGTGTGCACACTTCCTAAGTCCTTTCAATGCACTTATGAATCAAAGAAGAGCCTTGAGCTATAAGATGGTTTTTTAAAACTCTCCTAGCTGTGCCATTAAGGAGCTAGAGAAAACAAACTTGTAGTTCTTTTGTTTGGAACATCCCCGCCATCACACAATTACTGTTGTTGTTTACGCAATCCAAAAACAGCTCATTATAAATCGCAATCTGGGTCAAGTGAGCATCAAATCACAAGGCAATTCAGAGGAACAGATCATACTTTTGGTGTGCATAGAAATGAGTGCATTCAGGTGCGTGTTCTGCAGAGAATTTCCTTCCCAATAGACAAACCTAGGCTCATTCTCTTTAGAATGACCCAGGCGATGACATCATGTCATCTTGTAACTGTACATCAAACAGTGAACAGAAACGTTGACACTGTATACGAAATGAGTTCTATGATATGGAAATGTGATGTGCACATTTGGACTCATGGGTGTATGTCTTTCTTGTATGGCATCAAAGCAGTATTTATTATAATCCTCAACATCTCATCTTTCAAAATACATTGAGTCATCTTAATTTACAGCATTACTCTCACTCAGACAACAAAACATTTTACCCAATTACTGGGAGGGATGTGGGCAACTTCTTGTCACGTGTGGTGCTCAAGTTCAGAACGTCTGTCAGTCAAAACCCATACAGAGCTGTGAAGCACAGAGCCTGAGCTCTGACATAATTTATAGCATGTTATTGTATAGCCACTGCGTTCCAATTTAGGAGCTTATCTGTGACAAAATATGCAATTTTCAAACTGTGTAAAGGGCTACCATCGCAAACCTCTCTCTCAGCAGAGAATGTATAGGAATACTAATTCACGTGCAGTGATGAAGGTGACACACACTGAAATATGGAACAGTGATTTCCATAGAGACAGTAGACGACTTTCCAGAGACGGTAGAGTGATTTCCATAGAGAGAGACTTACCCTGTGCAGCAGCTGCGGTAGCTTGGTCCGCCTCAGTCTGCTCATTCTCAGCACTGCAGAACACAGAGCCATTCTCAGGCTCCAGGTCCTCATGAGTGTTCTGCTCAGGCATCTGGGTGGCCTCCTCCTGAGGTGGGGGTGAGGCAGTGTGCTGCTCCTGTTTAGGGGAGGCAGGGGGCTCCAGATGAGGGGAGGCAGGAGGCTTCTGCTGGGGCGATGCAGGAGGCTCCTGATTCTGGCGGGGCGATGCAGGAGGCTCCTGATTCTGGCGGGGCGATGCAGGAGGCTCCTGATTCTGGCGGGGCGATGCAGGAGGCTCCTGCCCCTGTTGGCTGACTAGTGACGGCTGCAGATGCTGCTGTCTCAGACGCTCCTTCTCCATCTGTCTGGCCTCCTGGAGCTGGTGAAACAAGGGAACACACACACAGAGACATGGACACAAACGGAAACACACACAGACACAAGTTTACACTTAATGCCTAGCCTTAGACTGAACAAAACATAACGATAGGCCAAAGGTTTTAGACCATGCAGTGTCAAGTCAAGCACTAAAACAGCACTGGGTATCATTAGATTTTCTTCATGGTGTCTGGTATTCTGTATACAGGTCAATATAAGGAAACCAATCACAATGTTGGTACTAAGCACATAAAAAAATGTCTGAATCCAGTTTCCTCAACTTGTAAATGATAAACAATGTTACAATCTTGATTTCTGACGGGCATTGTGAGATTAGGTTTAAATTAACTCAACTGTCTGCCGAGTGGTGACGTCACAGCTCATAAAAGGTCAAAGAATTCAGTGCAACAATGCAAACACTGACCATGGCAACATACTTTAGGGAATGCTATACAGTATCTCTTTAATGCAGGGGGCTTAGTCATGGTTGGTTCCCTGGTCGGGTCAGCAGCCAGCAGATAGGCAGGCCTGCGCGTCTTTACAGGAAAGAAAATCCCACTTGGCAAAGATAGCAGAGAGACGAGTCATGCCAAGATGCACACACACCCAGAAGAGAGTTCATATATCATCAGCCACTTCAACACCAAGCAGCGGAACGCAACGCACTTCCCTGCTGCAAGCTGTACGTGACACACTTGCTTTCTGGACGACCCAGACCAATTTGTCTTGTGATTTGAATGCTAGATATCATCGGAGAGTTAAAATAAACTTGAAAACTCAATAATTATGTTCCAGCTCCTTTCCATTGATGCCGGAATCATAGAAATATAATTACTGGAATGGGAAAAAGGCCCTCAGACTACACTTATGGGTACACTCAATATGGCCGCTGGTCCACCCATCATGGCACAGTGACTTGAATGGGGATACCTGTTCTAGTCATTCTATTTCTATGGCCCAATTATGACAGAGCGAGAGAGAGAGCTTACTGCTTGGTTCTCCATACGTGCAAAGATAACATTGAGCATCTGTGTGAGGGTGGCCTTGGCCGTGGTCTGGTTGATGAGGTTCTTGCTGGCCAGGTAGATGTTGTAGCAAGTCCTGACAGCCTGCAGCACTGTGCCCTCGTGGATTTCGATGTGTTGAGAGGTCACCGATGTCAGCAGAGCCTGCAGAGTGACAGCACCCATTGAAATAGAATGCTTTACTCCTATGAGTACACCCTAAATGACTGCTAGTATACCCATTACGGCATCATTGACTTGAATGGGGACACCCATTCTACTCATTCTATTTCTATGGCATCGAACTAACAGTCACTACCGCTCACAGTTAACAAGATAGGCTTTTTATGACCAAATACAAAACATTATAACAACATGAGAATGTCCATTTTCAATCATTCCTATCATTAACAAATCAATTATGGTTGCCTTCTGTCTCTGAAAATCATGATTTTGATGCTATTGCTTAGTGGGCAGTAATATTGAACAGTAAAAACCAATAGCTAAGGATTATGTCCACTATGTATCTGCCAAATGTTAGATCGACCAGTTTGGCACAACCTTGAGAAGAAGGGCCTGAACACGCCATTGATGTGTGTTATCTGCTCAGTGGCAAGACGACAGAAAGACAGGCAGACACAGGCCAGTCAGGCCTGACACAGGATTAACACAGTGTGGAGGAGAGGAGAGGCAGGCTGGGGCTGGTGTGTCTGTCACACACAGTGTGGAGGAGAGGAGAGGCAGGCTGGGGCTGGTGTGTCTGTCACACAGTGTGGAGGAGAGGAGAGGCAGGCTGGGGCTGGTGTGTCTGTCACACAGTGTGGAGGAGAGGAAGAGAAGACGGGAGCTCATACCTTTATAATTTGTAGCTGAATACCTTCGTCTGTCTGAGGGCCTTGAAAGCAGCCACATATCGTCTCGATGATTCTATCGATCAACCTCTTACCAGGTGTGGTGTTGTCGGGTGCGTTTCCAGTGAGGTGGCCATAAGCAATGAGTTTCTGGAGAAAGAAAAGTCAGGTTAACCCTAAATGGTGCATGTATTGGACAATATCACAGATAAATACTGTAGACATATTTTGACAAGTGCCATTTGCCAAGATAAGACAAACATCTAATGTACAGTGAGGGAAAAAAGTATTTGATCCCCTGCTGATTTTGTACATTTGCCCACTGACAAAGAAATGATCAGTCTATAATTTTAATGGTAGGTTTATTTGAACAGTGAGAGACAGAATAACAAAAAAATCCAGAAAAACACATGTGAAAAATGTTATAAATTGATTTGCATTTTAATGAGGGAAATAAGTATTTGACCCCCTCTCAATCAGAAAGATTTCTGGCTCCCAGGTGTCTTTTATACAGGTAACGAGCTGAGATTAGGAGCACGCTATTAAAGGGAGTGCTCCTAATCTCAGCTTGTTACCTGTATAAAAGACACCTGTCCACAGAAGCAATCAATCAATCAGATTCCAAACTCTACACCATGGCCAAGACCAAAGAGCTCTCCAAAGATGTCAGGGACAAGATTGTAGACCTACACAAGGCTGGAATGGGCTACAAGACCATCGCCAAGCAGCTTGGTGAGAAAGTGACAACAGTTGTGCGATTATTCACAAATGGAAGAAACACAAAAGAACTGTCAATCTCTCTCGGCCTAGGGTTCCATGCAAGATCTCACCTCGTGGAGTTGCAATGATCATGAGAATGGTAAGGAATCAGCCCAGAACTACACGGGAGGATCTTGTCAATGATCTCAAGACAGCTGGGACCATAGTCACCAAGAAAACAATTGGTAACACACTACGCCGTGAAGGACTGAAATCCTGCAGCGCCCGCAAGGTCCCCCTGCTCAAGAAAGCACATACACATGCCCGTCTGAAGTTTGCCAATGAACATCTGAATGATTCAGAGGACAACTGGGTGAAAGTGTTGTGGTCAGATGAGACCAAAATGGAGCTCTTTGGCATCAACTCAACTCGCCGTGTTTGGAGGAGGAGGAATGCTGCCTATGACCCCAAGAACACCATCCCCACCGTCAAACATGGAGGTGGAAACATTATGCTTTGGGGTTGTTTTTCTGCTAAGGGGACAGGACAACTTCACCGCATCAAAGGGACGATGGACGGGGCCATGTACCGTCAAATCTTGGGTGAGAACCTCCTTCCCTCAGCCAGGGCATTGAAAATAGGTCGTGGATTGGTATTCCAGCATGACAATGACCCAAAACACACAGCCAAGGCAACAAAGGAGTGGCTCAAGAAGAAGCACATTAAGGTCCTGGAGTGGCCTAGCCAGTCTCCAGACCTTAATCCTATAGAAAATCTGTGGAGGGAGCTGAAGGTTCGAGTTGTCAAACGTCAGCCTCGAAACCTTAATGACTTGGAGAAGATCTGCAAAGAGGAGTGGGACAAAATCCCTCCTGAGATGTGTGCAAACCTGGTGGCCAACTACAAGAAACGTCTGACGTCTGTGATTGCCAACAAGGGTTTTGCCACCAAGTACTAAGTCATGTTTTGCAGAGGGGTCAAATACTTATTTCCCTCATTAAAATGCAAATCAATTTATAACATTTTTCCCATGTGTTTTTCTGGATTTTTTTTGTTGTTATTCTGTCTTTCACTGTTCAAATAAACCTACCATTAAAATTATAGACTGATCATTTCTTTGTCAGTTGGCAAACGTACAAAATTAGCAGGGGATCAAATACTTTTTCCCCTCACTGTAGCTGTTTGTGTTTGGGTGTGTATGTGTGTGTGCACGTTCATGCGTGTAGTGTAACCTAGCACTGACCTGTAAACAATCTAGAGATGTGATGACAATGCGAGGACATTTGGACTGGCAGGCTAACTCAAATGGCAGGAAGTACTTGTCTGCTTCTATGATGGTATCCTTGGACTTGACCGGTGGTAGGGTACTGGAATCAGCATTGTTGTCTCCAGGAGGGGGACTGAGGGGGGACATACAGTGGCAACTAAATGGTTAAAACATTAGGCCAAACAACATGTCTAAGGAATTCCTAATACCACCTAATATTGGACATTTGTGCCTCAGTGAGCAATGGCAAACTTGTTGCAGGGGTAGGGAGGAGTACCAGTGTCTGCTTGGTGGACAATGACACAAACACAATAGCTTAATTCAAATTCTTTACCTTTCTCCAGAAGTGTGCACTTGTACACTCCCTACAGCCAATGCTTACATCAATCCAATGCTTTTAAATCCATGAGGGGAGATGTATGAGTGAACACATTTTGTGAGAAAGGTAGAGAATCAGGATGTAGCCATTGTCAGTTACAGTAGCTGGGGGGAGCCAGTCTACTGAGTCAATATTTGTATCACACTTCTTGTTTCAGCTCCATCCACCCTCCCTCTCATTTCCTCAAACATTAATTAGGCTGACTACAAAGCAGATTAGCCTAAACTTGAATTGCATATTATCGCAGACTCGAGAGGCGTTCATCTCCCCAAAGCATATTTGTTTTTGTCAATAGATTTAAAAAAAAGTGTCTTGTTTTTAACATTGAGTGAGAAGGGATGAAAGCTTTATAGACTGCTGTGCTACAGTGCGTGTGTGGGAGTGTCCCAAATGGCACCGTTTTCCCTATGGGCCCTGGTACAAAGTTGTGTACTATATAGGGGGTAGGGTTTCATTTGGGAATCACATTGTGTCTGGTCAGTGTTCCAGCCAGGGGCCTGGGGGTGGTGACTAGGACATGTGAGAGCTCAGGTGTGACAGGGATGAAACCTCCACACAGAAGCCAACAGGATATGTGCGGGTCACTGAGCTGCATTGAACTTCAGGCCTCTCTGGCTTACCAACCAACCAACCATCATATTCAGAAAGGAAGATTGTTGTTCTCAGGAGCCAAGAGAAGGAGACACATCAAAACAACCCATTATTTACTATAGAAGACATTTCAAACATACACGCTTGCATGCACACACACACACTACATCTCAAAGTAAACCTACCTCAACTTCTCTGTTTCTTCTTTAATTTCCTCTGAAAACAGAAAGAGAGAAACAATTAACCAAATACCTTTGATATCGGCCCTGCATGGCCTGTATAATGATGCTATAGCTACATGGATAGTAATCAAGGTCAGTACATCAACAGCCAATGTTATACGGCAGCAGTAGAGGGTTTCATTACATGAAGGCATGGGCACTTTGTCAAATTAGCCCATGTCCTCCACGACTATACATTCCTGCTCTTGACCTTCATAGAATATCCTGCCAAATTGAATACTCCATACAGATATTGACGTCCGCTGGCAATACAATTACAGTTGAGATGCTCTGTGAACAGGACAGAAAAACATCAAATACTGTAATATAGTATCTCCTCATAGGAGCTACTGTCCATTTTATGATTACTTCATGAGTCATGATGAGATCATCACCAATGGCATCATTATCAGTGACATCGTCACCCCTGGCCTCCACCAACCAGGGTTGTATTCATTAGCGCACACAGTAGCAAAACATTTAGCAAAAACAATCTTTCCTTATTGGACAAATTCAGGTAGGTCCGTTCCTGTTCTGGTTGGTTTTCTTGTGTTTGGTGTCTAGCGAATACTATCTACACCTGTAGGACGGGGATCACTCTGGGCCAGGTAAATAATAAGAGCAATAGCGAATACTATCTACACCTGTAGGACGGGGATCACTCTGGGCCAGGTAAATAATAAGAGCAACACTGTGGGACCAGATACAGAGATAACTTCCCCTCCTCCTCCTCCATAATTTACAATACAATGGAACGGGACGCACTGACTACTCAACAGTGTACCAGACACAATCAATACAGAATGAAGATAAACTAAATAACAAACCTAGTGTTTGGTGGAATTCAGAAGAAACAAATGCACCCCATGACTTGTAAACCTGAAAGGCAAATCAGTAAACAATCTGAGAAAGTATTTTTTATCAATCTTTTTTCACCAAAATATGCACCACATATTACCCCAAAAACCATTCACTCCAAGTTAAGAGGCAGCAGATCATCCAGACGTTTAATGCAGCTAATTAAACATTCCGGTATCGGTCGAGCAGGAGCCAGTGAAGGTGAGGTTGGGGTCAGGGTCATCATCCACTAGGTTTCATCTTGGATGGCAGTATACTTATACGCAATGACGCATGTTTGGCTGGCTGCTTACATACAGTTGAAGTCAGAAGTTTACATACACCTTAGCCAAATACATTTTCACAATTCCTGACATTTAATCTTAGTAAGAATTCCCTGCCTTAGGTCAGTTAGGATCACCACTTTATTGTAAGAATGTGAAATGTCAGAATAACAGTAGAGATAATGATTTATTTAAGCTTTTATTTCTTTCATCACATTCCCCGTGGGTCAGAAGTTAACACACTCAATTAGTATTTGGTAGCATTGCCTTTAAATTGTTTAACTTGGATCAAACATTTTGGGTAGCCTTACACAAGCTTCCCACAATAAGTTGGGTGAATTTTGGCCCATTCCTCCTGACAGAGCTGATGTAACTGAGTCAGGTTTGTAAGGCCTCCTTGCTTGCACACCCTTTTTCAGTTCTGCCCACAAATGTTCTATAGGATTGAGGTCAGGGCTTTGTGATGGCCACTCCAATACCTTGACTTTGTTGTTCTTAAGCCATTTTGCCACAACTTTGGAAGTATCCTTGGGGTCATAGTACATTTGGAAGACCCATTTGCGACCAAGCTTTAACTTCCTGACTGATGTCTTGAGATGATGCTTCAATATATCCACATAATTTTCCTGCTTCATGATGCCATCTATTTTGTGAAGTGCACCAGTCCCTCCTGCAGCAAAGCACCCCCACCCCCGTGCTTCACGGTTGGATGGTGTTCTTTGGCTTGCAAGCCTCCCCCTTTTTCCTCCAAACATAACGATGGTCATTATTGCCAAACAGTTCTATTTTTGTTTCATCAGACCAGAGGACATTTCTCCAAAAAGTACGATCTTTGTCCCCATGTGCAGTTGCAAACCGTAGTCTGCCATTTTTATGGCGGTTTTGGAGCAGTGGCTTCTTCCTTGCTGAAAGGCCTTTCAGGTTATGTCGATATAGGACTCATTTTACTGTGGATATAGATACTTTTGTACCTGTTTTTCTTCCAGCATCTTCATGTGGTCCTTCATTGTTTGTACAGATGAACGCGGGTACCTTCAGGCGTTTGGAAATTGCTCCCAAGGATGAACCAGACCTGTGGAAGACTACAATTTTTTTCTGAGGTCTTGGCTGATATCTTTTGATTATCCCATGATGTCAAGCAAAGAGGCACTGAGTTTGAAGGTAGGCCTTGAAATACATCCACAGGTACACCTCCAATTGACTCAAATGATGTCAATTAGCCTATCAGAAGCTTCTAAAGCCATGACATAATTTTCTGGAATTTTCCAAGTTGTTTAAAGGCACAGTCAACTTAGTGTATGTAAACTTCTGACCCACTGAAATTGTGATACAGTGAATAATAGGTGAAATAATCTGTCTGTAAACAATTGTTGGAAAAATTACTTGTGTCATGCAAAGTAGATGTGCTAACCGACTTGCCAAAACTATAGTTTTTTAACAAGAAATTTGTGGAGTGGTTGAAAAAAAACGAGTTTTAATGATGCCTACCTAAGTGTATGTAAACTTCCGATTTCAATTGTAGCTAACAGTGACATTGTGTGCATAAAATATGCAGGTCATACTGATTCACTAGTGAGCAAATAGTCTTCGGTCTTGACAAACTGGCTTTTCTGTTCTGGAATTACTTTCATAGCACAGCTGAAAGTTACCCCATGTATAGAAGTCCATATTATAAGATTAACTTATTTGGTAAGATACTATCTAACAAACAACCTACACATTATCTCCATTCCCCTCTATATTTCTTCCTTAAACAAAACACAAGAAACCATCTGGTACATCTAGTGTTGTATAAGTGTGTTCCAGATGTTTACCAAGCTTAGAAGCATTGAAATGGAATTATTAGAACTGGCCCCACCCATTGCAGACCAATTGACTTGAATAAATACGGCCACTCTAGTAATTATATTTCCAAGACAAAATATAAATATAAACGCAACATGTAAAGTGTTGGTCCCATATTTCATGAGCTGAAATAAAATATCCCCAAAATTTTACATAGGCACAAAAAGCTTACTTCTCTAAAAGGTAGTGCACACATTTGTTTACATCCCTGTTAGTGAGCATTTCTCCTTGGCCAAGATTTTAAAATTTATTTTACCTTTATTTAAGATAATCCATCCACCTGAGAAGTGTGGCATATCAAGAGGCTGATTAAACAGCATGGTCATTACACAGGTACGCCTTGTGCTGGGGACAATAAAAATAAAAGGCCACTCTTAAATGTGCAGTTTTGTCACACAACACAATGCCATAGATGTCTCAAGTTGAGGGAGCATGCAATTGGCATGCTGACTGCAGGAATGACCACCAGAGCTGTTGCCAGAGAATTTTATGTTAATTTCTCTACCATAAACCGCCTCCAACGTCATTTTAGAGAATTTGGCAGTACGTCCAACCGGCCTCACAAGCGCAGTCCACGTGTAACCATGCCAGCCAAGGAACTGCACATCCGGCTTCTTCACCTGGACCAGCCACCAGGACAGCTGATGAAACTGTGGGTTTGCACAACCAAATAATTTCTGCACAAACTGTCTGAAACCGTCTCAGGGAAGCTCATCTGCATGATCGTCGTCCTCAACAGGGTCTTGACCTGACTGCAGTTCAGTGTGGTAACCAACTTCAATTGGCAAATGCTCACCTTTGATGGCCACTAGCACCCTGGAGAAGTTTGCTCTTCACAGATGAATCCCGGTTTCAAATGTACCGGGCAGACGACAGACAGTCTGTATGGCGTCTTGTGAGCGAGCGGTTTGCTGATCCTGAGGCCCATTGTCGTGCCATTCATCCGCTGTAATTACCTCATGTTTTAGCATGATAATGCACGGCCCCATGTCACAAGGATTTATATACAATTCCTGTAAGCTGAAAATGTCCCAGTTCTTCCATGGCCTGCATAATCACCAGACATGTGACTCATTGAGTATGTTTCGGATGCTCTGGATTGACCTGTACGACAGCGTGTTCCAGTTCCCGCCAATATCCAGCAACTTTGCACTGCCATTGAAAAGGAGTGGGACAACATTCGACAGGCCACAATCAACAGCCTGATCAACTCTTTGCAAAGGAGGCAAATGATGGTCACAGCAGATATGGACTGGTTTTCTGATCCCCGCCCCTACCTTTTTTAAGGTATCTGTGACAAACAGATGCATATCTGTATTCCCAGTCATGTGAAATCCATAGATTAGGGCCTAATGAATTTATTTAAATTAACTGATTTCCTTATATGAAATGTAACTGCAGTAAAATCTTTGAAATTGTTGCATGTTGCATTTATATTTTTGTTCAGTGTATATGCAATTGCATTTTCGTTATTGTTGTCAACGGCTGGCAAGCATAAACCTCCTGGCACGGGATGTTTTTCAGCACTACCACAGACTGACTTTAAGGAATTATGGATCAGAGCTGTCTGTGGACAGTTCACTACTTGGGACATTTTTGGGATCATAGCCTATTTAGACTACTACGACTAGAGACCAAAACCGTTGACACAACTAGTGGGTTAGTGGTGCACCCACAAACGCACACAAGTATAGAGCAATACTTTTAAACAGGGCCCATGGGGCTCTGGGTACAAGTAGTGTACTTTATAGGGAATATGGTGCCATTTGGGATACATACCCTATCTAGTTTTGTTTAGCAAACTCTTGTCCCATTGCCACAGTCCCACCCACACTACCCTTCTTGAGCCAGAACATTCACTGTAAGGGTGGGACCAAACTCTCAGTGAATAATTGCATCAATTGCTAATGTTAATCCTGATTTAAAATAATGTAATATAATATATTTTTACCATGTTTCCTCTCCCTAAAGAATTACATCAAAATCTATACAATCTTTGCATCTGTGTGAATCTGCCAATGTAAACAGTGTCAACATTATTAAAGCAATGATGGCAGCATACAAATAGGCTTGCGCTGATCAACAATTAAAAGGAATTATTTAGTATGGATTCGTAACTAAACACAGTCTTTGGAAGGCACCGGGTAATTACGGGATACTGGTGTGGTCACAATGGAGTGGACCACCCCTCTCACACCTGCGCCCTTTCCCAGGCTACACCCCAGATGAAAACAAGCATACATATCCTAACAAACTAGATAACTGGTATTGATCACGCTTGATTTTGGATAAGCTTGTTTTCGGCCCAGTATTTGAATCGAATCTCGATTCTGCATCGATTTAAAAGCAATACTTGTTTTGAACGCAACCCATATTGGGAACCTTACTACAATGAACGAATTGCAACATTGTATCCAAGCACTTCATGTATCGAACCGATAGTCATTGGTGCAGTAGCACGATGTGTGTAGCCTATGATAAATGATGATGACACCCCAAACTTACACATTGCCACAATATAACTCACCTAGTGCCACCTCACAGGCTTTGCGCAACTGGGAATGGTGAGCTTTTTTCACCTCCTTATCGGCTAAAATCTTCTCCAGTGCTCGGTTTAAAAACATGTTTCTCGTTTTACTCTCATACATGATGTGATGGAACTGTATTCAAAGCTGCTGCCCCGTGGACAGAATAGTGTTGTTGTAGTCTTATTTTTTTAGAGAGGGTAACATTGGAGCACTAAGAAGAAACATAAAAAAATATCCTTTATTCCAGAAAGGAAATCCCACCGATTTCTACTAGCAACCTGTCAGCGCCATGTTGAAAGGAAGCAACGTCATTCCGTCACTTACGTCAGCATTGAAATCTTGTTAGTGCCGGTTGGGGGACAGTAACTACAATGCCATTGCTTTACATTGGGTCATTCCACATAGCATATCACAGAGGGTTAGTTATAAAAATCTTTGTCTATATGCTGCTGACTGAGGCAAATCCCCCGACGCTGGCCAAATACTCTGTCTAAACCCAAATAAGCCTCGCATGCTATACGGTTTTGGAAACATTTGGAACTTAACTTTCATATGAGCTAGACATTTATAAACGTTAAAACAGAGCGTCTGGATTGTAATTCAAGTGGAGCCAGTGTCAATGTGACTGAACTGTATCATCAACACCAGCTGTGGTCCATACCTTCAGTTGAGAACCCAAGAGGGGGACTGGCTGTAAGTCTCTTGGTACCTCTTGGGTTCTCAAGAGCTAGGGACAGCAAAAACTTTGCACCACTGTGGATCACCAATGTCCAGTTTGATCAAATGTTCCAACATTAAGTTTCACTGTATTATATCCAGAAAAACAACATATATTACACATTTACACACTTTCCAAAGAAAACTGCCTTGAAAACCCATACAGTTTAAACCATCTCATATCAAATTAAATATAACTCCCGTTAAATAGGAGCTTAAAGGAATAGTTCACCCAAATGCAGTGCTTGACTTGTACTGAAATAAGTTCCGGTACTCATTTTGGATGCCGGTACTGTTAATATTTAGGTGCAGGAGCTCCACAATACTTTTGATCTAATATTCTAGAAGAGGAACAGGAACTCAAGCAGTGGAATATTTGAGGTGCCGGAGAGCTCCTGCCCAAGTCAAGAACTGCCCAAATGACAAAATGCGTTCCTCTCTTTTGGCAGCAATTAGAGCTGTGGATCAGTTTGAATAGGATTCTACCAACTTTGCTTAACTCTTCAGGCAATATATAGTTTGATTGGTAGAATACATTTATGTTCAGATTTTTTGGTCAACATTTCAGTTGTTTGTAAAAGTTGATGTGGTTACTAAAACAGCTATATCATTTGATTGATGAAATATTTCTGTTCTGATTACAATTTTGAATAGAATAGAAGCAGACTAAGACTTCTGGACGCTCTAAGTTTCTGTATAAGTTGTTGGAAAAGTTGTCAAAATTAACTGATTTGTGTCATAAGTTACATTGTTGGCCTCCCGAGTGGCACAGCGGTCTGCATCACAGTACTAAATGTGTCACTACAGACCTGGGTTCGATCCCGTGCTGTATCACAACCGGCCGTGATCGGGAGTCCCATAGGGCAGTGCAAAATTGGCCCAGCGCTGTCTGGGTTAGTGGAGGGTTTGGCCTGGTGGGGGGGGGCTTTACTTGGCTCATTGCGCTCTAGTGACTCCTTGTGGCGGACCGGGGTCCTGCAGGCTGATCTTGGTCGTCAGTTTAACGGTGTTTCCTCCGACACATTGGTGCGGCTGGCTTCCGAGTTAAGCGGGCGGGTGTTAAGAAGCGCGGTTTGGTGGGTTATGTTATGGAGGATGCATGACTCGACCTTCGCCTTCCGAGTCTGTCGGAGAGTTGCAGCGATGAGACAAGATCGAAATTAGGGAGAAAAAGGGGGTAAAAATAAAAGTTAATTTGTTTACAGTGAATAGAATGTTAGAAGTCAGGGAGTTAACAGTTGAAGCTTTAGAATGTTGAATAAATCCCATTAAAGTGAATAGAGATGGACAAAGACACAAAAAGTAAGTTTAAAAAGTATACATGTTATCAAAAGGTTGTATACAAGCAATATTTACATTTTGACTGCATTTGCAAGTCCCATTAAAAACGTATCATTCATCATTACATGCTTACCTGTCAGGGCCAATGGAAGAAGACAGCCCACAGTCCCAGACAGTGTGTGCATCCCAAATGGCACCGTATATCCTACCTATATAGTGCACTAATTTTGAGGGCCCACAGGTCAAAAATGTAGTGCATTGTGTAGGGATTAGGTTACCATTTGGGACTCAGCCCATGACCAGTTTCAATCATGACAAAATGTTTTGTTTATTACCTGCTCCAACAAGCTCTCCTTTAACTACCTCCCAGGCTTTTTGTTGCAGCAGACAGAAATCCAATTTCAATACACAGGATTTGTTTATTTTTCACATTTTTATTGACAGAGGTCAAGTATCCAAGGCATTTGTAAACAGTGTGTCCTCAAACAATTTACATCTTTCTTCCTATGATGTCGACCATATAATTGAGGCATTAACTTGTCATTAAACACTGTAATTTGAATTGAAATAAATACAATACTGACAAAGAAGATACATCTACAATCTACCTGAAATAGTCTTTATCGTAGCATCCAGGTCAAGTACAAGTTTTATGCCACATACAATGACGGCACTACACAAGGAGGTAAGAGAGAGCTCCTCGATCCAGAGGAACATTAGGTTTGAGGGTGAGTATCACACGATTACCGGAATTCTGCAGCAAACATCCTGGTACTGTAGGTACAGGTTGAAAAGGTCTATTGATGGCAGGAAGTAAACAAAAAGTCCTAGAGTTAAATTCTTCAGTCAGTCATAAAATGTAGTGTCATTACTTGAAGTCAAGAACATTTCAGAATCACCAAATAAAAATATGGCATAAAAGGTTAAATCAACACTGACGTATTAATCCATCTAAACTGTAATCAATAAGTAGGATAAGTAGGCACTGAGAAACATAACAATGTAGCCTTTCACTAACATTGGATTCAATAACACTTAAGTTAGGAGAATCCTTGATAAAAAATGTAGCTAGAAATAATACATTTGCCCCTAAATGCACACTACATACACTGCATTTCATGTGAAAGAATACGTAATGTTTGACTAAGAATTGTGATTTCTATCCTAAGTATTTTCTGAAAATACTGAGTACTGAAAATTATTACATCAATTAGCCTGTCTGTCACTACTATTGGCAGATGCATTGCAATGCTATTCTAGATGACCATATCAGTTTAATCACTTAATCATTCAGTTTATTATAAAGAGCTATGGTAACTTTCCATATTAAATCGCCAACATGTTATATACATTGAACAAAAATACAAAACGCAACATGTAAAGTGTTGGTCCCATGTTTCATGGGCTGAAATAAGATCACAGAAATGTTCCATATGCACAAAAAGCTTCGCTCTCAAATGTTGTGCACACATTTGTTTTACATCCATGTTAGTGAGGATTTCTCCTTTGCCAAGATAATCCATCCACCCTACAGATGTGGCATATCAAGAAGCTGATTAAACAGCATGATCATTACACAGGTGCACCCTGTGCTGGGGACAATAAAAGACCAACCGGCCTCACAGATGTCTCAAGTTGAGGGAGCGTGCAATTGGCATGCTGACTGCAGGAATGTCCACCAGAGCTGTTGCCAGAGAATTGAATGTTCATTTCTCTACCATAAGACGCCTCCAATGTCATTTTAGAGAATTTGTTAGTACATCCAACCGGCCTCACAACCGCAGACCATGTGTAACCACGCCACCCCAGGACCTCCACATCAGGCTTCTTCACCTGCGGGATCGTCTGAGAGAAGCCATCCGGGCATTTCTGTCTGTAATAAAGCCCTTATGGGGAAAAACTCATTCTGATTAGCTGGGCCTGGCTCCCCAGCGGGTGGGCCTATGCCCTCCCATGCCAACCCATGGCTGTGCCCCTATCCAGTCAGGTTAAATCCATAGATTAGGGCATAATTTATTTATTTTAGTTGACAGATTTCCTTATATGAACTGTAACTCAGTAAAATTGTTGCATGTTATTTTCTTTTTTACTCGAGTTTATTTAGTCAATATTTTCTTAACTCTATTTTTTGAACTGCATTGTTGGTTAAGAGCTCGTAAGTAAGCATGTGACAAAATCTGATTTGATTTTCATTTGTTGCGTTTATATTTCAGTTCAGTATAATATCCCAAAGGCAATGCAAACCATAGCTTTTAATGCTATTAACTCTAACCCAACTGCCACATTGTATCATGTAAGTGCTGTCCCAACTGCCCAAATTCAACATTGAAAAACAATTTAACTTCCAACATTCAAGTGTTAGAATGAACTGAAAATTAAGATTATTCCACCAAATAATTGACTAGTTATTTCGCTTTGGAAAACACCACAAAGCTTAATTTGTCTTTCTACAATATTGCTTACCACATTTGACCAGCAGGTGTACTCAAACACCCTGCAAAACTAACAGCAATATGTACTTGCATGTTACACCCACAAGCGACTTGAATGTTTCAACAATCTTGTTGCCCTCCAGCTCATGGGCCTTCTGTATCAAGTCTTAAAGTAGGAGTGATGAACTAGGGTCCCCCTCCTAGCCATGTAATCTTATTGATTACTGAGCTGTGGGAGTTTAGGAACTCACAGCCCTAAGCTCGACTTAGCACTGTTTAAACAATTAGTCGGACTTCGTTTGAGCTAGTAAAAAAGGGTTACACCAAAAGGCAAAACAAACAACCTCAGAAGCCATGATTGAGATCACTGACCGTGGTTCAGTAGCACATGCTGTATGGTATACATACTGAGTAGTTAGACTTTATACTAATTCCCTACAGAGTATTGTTTAAAAATGATGGCTCGGTTACACAGTACATGGGAGAAGTTACCCTGCTGGTAAATCCATTAATTTACACATCCATACCTTTTACTCATGCTTGGTGTGGTACAGACAGTCTGAACTGATAACCTCAGACTCCTAGTGAGGTGAAGTCTGACACAGGCCACTAAAATACTGACACTAACTAACTTATGTGAAAGAGTGGTGTGTCTGTGTGGTTTAGCTGATCATAGGAAGCACAGCAGTCTCTTGGCACCAGCAGCAATGGTCTAGACTGCTCCACCACAGAGCCAGCAGGGGGTCTGGTTGGTTAAAACATTGTATGCGTGCCAAATGGCAACCTATATAGTGCACTACTTTTGACCTGAGCCATTTGGGCCCTTTGGGACAAACATTTAAGGATGAATTATGCAGAAATTGCTCTGCCATTTTCTGGTTGCTAAAATTCTAATAGTTCACCTAATGTCAGTTTGTGACAAACCAAGCTAGTCTGGTGTAGAGCACCATTGTACCATCTAAACCTGCTGTGAAATGTCTTTTCCATAACCAAATATATTGCATTTTCAGCTGGTGTACAAAACCGAAAGAAAAAAAGACTTAAAAACGAGAAGCATAGAAATAGCCACAGATCTACTGCTTCTTAGACTTGCATTCAATCAGAATGACCGATCTATAACTTGCATTTCAATGTGAATTATTTCAAGTCGCCCCAAAAAGTTACAAATTGCAGCTTTAAATTAGGAGCTTTGTCTGAAACAAGTTCATAGAGACCGGGAAGCAAAATACGCCTTCGTTCTGTAAAGCCCATGGCACATGAAGCAATACTGGGGGGGTCATCATGAGTGTACTAAGTTGGTGTCCCAAATAGCACCCTATTCCCCATGTAGTGCACTACTTTTGACCAGAGACATATGGGCACTTGTCAAATGTATTGGACTATATAGGTATTAGGGAACCATTTGGGATGCAAGCCAACTGTCTGAACTACAACTACGGCGAGGGAAGTATTTGTGGGCCTGTCTATGAGGTTGCCACAGAACACAGGAGAAGAGGTTCCAATTCCAAACGTTCCAAAAATATCCTTTCCAAGTCAACCACTCATCATTACATGCAGGTCTGGGACAATGATGAATGACATTTGCACATTGTATGGGCAGGGAAGGCAACACTGTGTGCTTTTAATACTGCTTGCCATTGTATAATAGGGCAAAAAGAAAAAGACGTTGCATAGTACAGGATTTAGTTGTGCTCAATCACCTCATCCTGCTGAGGTCTTGAATTAACAATATAACTGAGCAATGAAGGATATTATTCATGTCATTTTCACATAGCACCATGCCATAATACTATCATTACGATCATCCTTGCAATTTTCTAAAGAAATGATAGGCAGGGATAATACACATTCACTTCCATGATGAAAAAAAAAAAAAAAAAGCACACAAACATTAGAGAGAGGGAAGAGGAGATTAGCTAAACCGAGGTATCCATCCCAGTGTCTTCCTGTATACGTGTTGACCAACCGCTGAATGTCTGAGTGACATCCAGTGCCTGTGTGTGTGTGTGTGTGTGTGTGTACACACACTATAATACTATACAAGTGAGAACCAGAATGAGAACAGTACACATTGCAGACTGTGGTTAGCAGGGGGGGCTGGAGATGGTTGGAAACAACACCCAGCCCTCAGATACGGGCAGACACCTGTTCCAGAGAGCGAGTGGGAGGGCGAGGGGCCGGCGGGGTTATTGCTTTCAGGCTCTTCAGGCTGTTTCCTGGGCAGCTCTGGCTGCTGAGGCCCCTGTTGAGGATGGGGATGATGGGAGGTTCGTTGCGTGGTATATTTACAGGACAGGAGCGGGTACGGGCATGCCCCTTGTGACCCCCGGCGTGGCAGATGAGGTCGCTGACCGTGTCCATGGGCGAGAGGTGTTTCAGCCAGCGCTCCAGACGCTCTTCCTTGTACTTGATGGAGTACCAGGTGAGGAAGATGAAGATGAAGCCAATGAACTTGAGGCTGGCAGCCAGGCCGAAGTAGACGAAGCGGAAGGAAGTGACGTCGTACTCCCAGCAGGAGCCATGGATGCCACAGTCCTGCTGCCACAGCATACAGGTTGTGTCGATCACTGCCCCAAAGTAGATTGGAGTAGGGATATAGGCTGGGGAGAGAGGAGAGGAACAGTTAGAACACAGAAGAAGTAAGATGGTATAGGGATGTAGGCTGCGGGGAAGAACATCTTTCAGAGCAGGAAGCCGAACACATATTCCCATTTCTAAAACCTAATATCTTTAGCCTAATTACAGTAAGTTTTCAACTTGATCTTGAGATATTTAATATCAGCAATTAGGGCTGTTAACTTCTTTGGGCTAGGGGGCAGTATTGAGGTTCGGATGAAAAACGTGCCCAAAGTAAACTGCCTATTACTCAGGCCCAGAAGCTTGGATATGCATATAATTAGTAGCTTTGGATAGAAAACACTGAAGTTTCCAAAACTGTTAAAATAATGTCTGAGTATAACAGAACTGATACGGCAGGCAAAAACCAGAGCAAAATCCATCCGGGATGTCTGAATCAGTCATGTCACACTGTTTTCAATAGGCCAGCTATTCAAAGCCTCATAGTTTAACCCCCAGATTGCAGTTCCTATGGCTTCCACTAGATGTCAACAGTCTTTAGAAAAAGGTTTGAAGCTTCAATAATGAAAATCAAGGGAGTAAGACCACTTGTTCCTGAGTCCACATCAAGTGTCCTGTTTTGCGCGTAACAGGGAATGCGCGCTTAGTTCTTTTTCTCTTCTATTCAGCAGGTCATATTCCATCTGAAATATTATAGTGTATCTGAGTATTGATCACAAATGCTGTTTGACTTTTTTCCACGAACTTTACAGGTACTTTTGGGATATCATTTGTCTGCATGGATGAAAGCCTTTGGGCAGGTGGATTACTGAACAAAACACGCCAACCAAACGGAGCTATATGGATATAAAGAGGAACTTTATCGAACAAAAGGACCTTTTATTGTGTAACCTGCACGCTTGGGTATGCCATCAGAGGAAGATCATAAAAGGTAAGCAATTTATTTTATGCTATTTTTGAGTTTTGTGACACCTCTGCTGGTTATGTTATTATGCTAATTGAGTTTGAGTGGGACGCTGTCCTCAGACAATCAAATGTTCTGCTTTCGCCGTAAAGCCTTTTTGAAATCTGACAATACTGTTAGATTAACAAGAGTCTAAGCTTTTGAAGGGTGTGCAGCATTTGTATTTTCATGAATGTTTGAAATTAGTATTTTTGTCATTTGAATTTGGCGCTCTGCATTTCACCGGATGTTGTCAAAATCGAACCCGTTCACGGGATTGGATCCGTAACAGGTTAAGAGATTTAGCTAGTTTAGCTAGTAGCTAGTTAATCGCATGAGTTTCTGTATTTTTTTAAAATTTATTTTAGAAATTCTTCAAATTTGACCCTATTTAAAGAGGTTTCAATTGAAAACTCATTCCACTGGGTTGTAGGTGTAATATATTGATTATAGGGTTAGTTAACACAAAATAAACTCAGCCTGGTCTGATATAAAGTGGCGCAGCAGTCTAAGGCACTGCATCGCAGTGCTAGAGGCGTCACTACAGACCCTGGTTCGATCCTGGGCTGTATCACAACCGGCTGTGATCTGAAGTCCCATAGGGTGGCGCACAATTGGCCCAGTGTCGTCCGGGTTAGGGGTGTGTTTGGGCGGGGTAGGCCATCATTGTAAATAATAATTTGTTCTTAACTGACTTGCCTAGTTAAATAAAAAGGTAAAAAATAAATAAACAAATATTAGATCTAGCCTTGGCTACTTCTTATCCATGTCCAACATGAACTCGTCACAAGCTGCTACTACACTAGAATTTGGATAATTTGCTTTCATCTTTTGAACTGAGATCTACAACAAAAACCGTAGCTAAATGGAATGGAAGTTATTTTCTGATTAAAATCATTGTGTTGAATCTAGAGGAATTAAGCATTGGCATTGTAAACATTCTTGTTTGGATGACATAACTGGCTAGCTACTTTTGTGCAAATTAAGTTTTTGCTGTTATCTTAAGAAACACCTGGGAAAGTGTTTATGGTAAAACTTTCTGTTGCTCAAAGCTGAGTGCAGAGTAGATGGTTTAAGCATCACGAGAGAGACCGCTCCAGTGTTTCCCCTACATTCATTTAACAGCTGTGGCCCACCATTCTGAAATGAAAGGCGTGAAAAAAATCTAAAAGTTAACTGTAATTAACCCGTTAACTTTGACAGCCCTAAAACCAATACACGTCTCAAAATGCAGAGAATTATTTTTGATTCCTTTTCTGTTCCTCTTAGTAATGCTCTCTGACAGGAAATGGGAGCCTGTCTTCCCAAATTACATTTCCCTTTCATTACTCCTCATGGAGGAGACAGAGTCAGATCACACTTAACTCTAAAAAGATAACCTCTCAGAACAGCACATTACTGTATTTCACTGGTTAGCCAAGCTGCATCCCTCACCAAGGGTCCTGAGGAGAACAAACTGCATCCCAAGTGCAAAGGGTCTCTCCTGCTCTTCTACTGACCTAAAGAAGAGAAGAAGAGTGCTCACAATACAACTACTACTTCACACAATAACGTCTTGTTTGTGTATTTTGTTTTGTTCCGGGATGGGTCCATACCTCAACCTCATACCTTCCAAAATAGGTGTGTCTATAAAGTGCATTCAGACAGACCCCTTGACTTTCTCCACATTTTGTTAAGTTACAGCCTTCTCAAATGGATGAAATAGTATTTTCCTCTCATCATCCTACACACAATACCACATAAAGATACATTTATAAACCTGTTTTTGCTTTTTGAAAATTAATAATATATTTATTTTAATTGAAATACATTTATATAAGTATTCAGAACCTTTACACAGTACTTTGTTGAAACACCTTTGGAAGCGATTACAGCCTCGAGTCTTCTTGGGTATGACACATGCTTGGCACACCTGTATTTGGGGCTTTTCTCCCATTCTTCTCTGCAGATCCTCTCAAGCTCTGTCAGGTTGGATGAGGAGCGTCGCTGCACAGCTATTTTCAGGTCTCTCCAGAGATGTTTGATCGGGTTCAAGTCCGGGCTCTGGCTGGGCCACTCAAAGACATTCAGAGACTTGTCCCGAAGCCACTCCTGCGTTGTGTTGGCTGTGTGCTTAGGGTCATTGTCCTGTTGGAAGGTGAACCTTCACCCCAGTCTGAGGTCCTGAGCGCTCTGGAGCAAGTTTTCATCAAGGATCTCTGTACTTTACTCCGTTCATCTTTCCTTCAATCCTGACTAGTCTCCCAGTCCCTGCCGCTGAAAAACATCCCCACAGCATGGTGCTGCCACCACCATGCTTCACCTTAGGGATGGTGTCAGGTTTCCTGAAGCGATGCTTGGCATTCTGGCCAAAGAGTTCAATCTTGGTTTCATCAGACCAGAGAATCTTGTTTCATATGGTACGAGAGTCCTTTAAGTGCCTTTTGGCAAACTCCAAGCGGGCTGTCGAGCCTTTTACTGAAGAGTGGCTTCCGTCTGGCCACTCTACCATAAAGGCCTGATTGGTGGAGTGCTGCAGAGATGGTTGTCTTTCTGGAAGGTTCTCCCATCTCCAAAGAGGAACTCTGGAGCTCTGTCAGAGTGACCATTGGGTTCTTGGTCACCTCCATGACCAAGGCCCTTCTTCCTCGATTGCTCAGTATGGCTGGGCGGCCAGGTCTAGGAAGAGTCTTGGTAGTTCCAGATTTATTTAAGAATGGAAGCCGCTGTGTTCTTGGGGACCTTCAATGCTGCAGACATTTTTTGGTACCCTTACCCGGATCGGCGCCACGACATAATCCTGTCTCGGAGCTCTATGGACAATTCCTTTGACCTCATGGCTTAGTTTTTGCTCTGACATGTACTGTCAACTGTGGGAATTTATATAGACAGGGGTGCCTTTCCAAATCATGTCCAATCAATAGAATTTACCACAGGTGGACTTCAATCAAGTTGTAGAAACATCAAGAATGATTAATGGAAACAGGATGCACCTGAGCTCAATTTCAGAGGGCTGAATACTTATGTAAATAAGTTATGTTATTGTTATATTTTCACTTTGTCATTATAGGGTACTGTGTGTAGATTGATGAGGAAGAAAATGTATTTAATCAATTTTAGAATAAGGCTGTAACGTAACAATATGTGGAAAAAGTGAAGGGGTCTGAATACTTTCCGAATGCACTGCAAGTGTGCTTTCTTTTGGTCTATACCTGAGAGTGACAATAATGGCGGAGGGCTGAGCGCAGGCGGTGATGAGTGTGACGATGAAGAGGAAGATGAGGAAGGGGATGAGTGTGCTGCAGGTGCGGTCACACTTCCCAGACACGGCGTAGCCGTTCTCATTCAGGTAGGTCTTGACGATGACCAGCTGCAGCTGGTTGCTCTGGCCGTTGGAGGAGGGGGTGATGACCTGTCTGCTCTGGACACACGCACAGTCCGAGTAGTTCCGGATCTGAGAAAGGGAGGGAGGGACACAAAGCATCACTCTCAGCTCATCTTATTGTACTATGGATGTGAATCTCTAAGGAGCAACTGTGCGTACCACTAGGAATGTGTTATTCAAGTACTACCAATGGGGGCTGTACACTGTAAATACACTGCTCAAAAAAATAAAGGGAACACTTAAACAACACAATGTAACTCCAAGTCAATCACACTTCTGTGAAATCAAACTGTCCACTTAGGAAGCAACACTGATTGACAATAAATTTCACATGCTGTTGTGCAAATGGAATAGACAACAGGTGGAAATTATAGGCAATTAGCAAGACACCCCCAATGAATGCTGGCGGTGCTTTCACTCTAGTGGTAGCATGAGACGGAGTCTACAACCCACACAAGTGGCTCAAGGAGTGCAGCTCATCCAGGATGGCACATCAATGCGAGCTGTGGCAAGAAGGTTTGCTGTGTCTGTCAGCGTAGTGTCCAGAGCATGGAGGCGCTACCAGGAGACAGGCCAGTACATCAGGAGACGTGGAGGAGGCCGTAGGAAGGCAACAACCCAGCAGCAGGACCACTACCTCCGCCTTTGTGCAAGGAGGAGCACTGCCAGAGCCCTGCAAAATGACCTCCAGCAGGCCACAAATGTGCATGTGTCTGCTCAAACGGTCAGAAACAGACTCCCTGAGGGTGGTATGAGGGCCCAACGTCCACAGGTGGGGGTTGTGCTTACAGCCCAACACCGTGCAGGACGCGTTTGGCATTTGCCAGAGAACACCAAGATTGGCAAATTCGCCACTGGCGCCCTGTGCTCTTCACAGATGAAAGCAGGTTCACACTGAGCACGTGACAGGCGTGACAGAGTCTGGAGACGCCGTGGAGAACGTTCTGCTGCCTGCAACATCCTCCAGCATGACCGGTTTGGCGGTGGGTCAGTCATGGTGTGGGGTGGCATTTCTTTGGGGGCCGCACAGCCCTCCATGTGCTCGCCAGAGGTAGCCTGACTGCCATTAGGTACCGAGATGAGATCCTCAGACCCCTTGTGAGACCATATGCTGGTGCGGTTGGCCCTGGGTTCCTCCTAATGCAAGACAATGCTAGACCTCATGTGGCTGGAGTGTGTCAGCAGTTCCTGCAAGAGGAAGGCATTGATGCTAAGGACTGGCCCGCCTGCCTCCCAGACCTGAATCCAATTGAGCACATCTGGGACATCATGTCTCGCTCCATCCTCCAACGCCACGTTGCACCACAGACTGTCCAGGAGTTGGCGGATGCTTTAGTCCAGGTCTGGGATGAGATCCCTCAGGAGACCATCCGCCACCTCATCAGGAGCATGCCCAGGCGTTGTAGGGAGGTCATACTGGCACGTGGAGGCCACACACACTACTGAGCCTCATTTTGACTTGTTTTAAGGACATTACATCAAAGTTGGATCAGGCTGTAGTGTGGTTTTCCACTTTAATTTTGAGTGTGACTCCAAATCCAGACCTCCATGGGTTGATAAATTTGATTTCCATTGATAATTTTTGTGTGATTTTGTTGTCAGCACATTCAACTATGTAAAGAAAAAAGTATTTAATAAGATTATTTCATTCATTCAGATCTATGATGTGTTATTTTAGTGTTCCCTTTATTTTTTTGAGCAGTGTAGATGCTTAACTAATGTTTGTTCAATGAACAGTAAGCTATAACTAGGGCCTAACAATATAGTTTTTCCTGGTCAAGTCACAATGGCCAAGAAGAACTCCTGGCCCTAGCTTTAATGCTCACACCGAATGTTGATCTGCTGTTTTAGAGACCACCCGCTGTGGACATCTCACTGACGACATTTTTCACACGATTCTACATGTAAAATCGGTGCGCACTCAGTTCGCAAATTACGTTCAGAGATGCTAAGTACTCTCGGCCAGCAAACACTATTGGTGTGTCTGAGCCCTTAAGGTTAGCTTTAGGTTGCAAAATTCTGGTAACTTTCCCAAAATTCTCAAAAATCCTAATCTAGAGGGAATAAGTAGGAAATCCGGGAAAACTTAATGATAACAGGTTATCATTTTGCAACCCTACTGTGGTGACGGAGGGACTCACTCCTTTGCTGTCGTTGCCCACACTGCTACAGCCTGCCAGGCAGGGGTTAAAGTATGTGATGCCATCAGAGCCACAGACCGGAGCGTACTCATGGATCTTACAGCCACAGTTCACATTACACCCTCCAGTCAGGTTACGATGGGTCATAGTCAGAGTAGGACTGAGAAGAGAGAGGGAGAGAGATATATTATTTAGAGAGACAGAGTATACGGAAGGAGAGGGAGATGAAGGGGGTGAGTATAGGAAAAGAAAGCAAGAGGTGAAGTGAGAAAGAAAGGGGAGAGGGATGAAGAGACCTAAATACCCTTGGACATTTTCCTCCATCACAGCTTTATCGGAAGACTGAATAAACATAATATTAAGTCAGAATATCTTACCGTGCTGCTATTCAAAAAATCGGCACAATTACACGGATATTAGTTGCACCGAAACACATTTCCCAGAACAAGGGCAATTACAACAATTATTGAAGATATATCAGGGAGGGATGAACAAATCATAATTGGATCAGGGACAAATGGGTCCTGGTCAAAAGTAGTGCACTAAATGGGAATAGGGTGCCATTTGGGATGCACCAGTGGTTGGACTTAAGAGAGGAGACCAGGCCCCAGGACTGTAGAACAGAGAGTTCTCTTCTAGATCGAGCCCCACTGATAAAATCGGTTGACCGATATTAAATTGTCCGATACTAAAATGTACACGTCAGCAAGCAAGCAGGCCTGTCCTCAGCACATTCTCACTTAGTTAATGTAAGCTATTTAGCTAGCCAGCAATCTGTGCTACTTATGTGCCAACACTGGACTGGTGCCAAAGTGAACACTCGTCCTTGATACAAAAAGAACACTGTAGTGGAAGTCCAGTAGCAGGAGGTAGGAGAGGATGGAACTAGATGAAACTGGGCCGACATTCTGCTAATTTTCACAATCAATGAAACAAATCTCAATACATTTCTCAGTTCCCAAAACTAGAATCTGTTACGAACATAACGCTTTACCAAAGTAAAAAAAAAAATCCCTAACGGAAAAATTAAAATACATGCTACAACGCGCCAATAGGGTCTCGCTAGCTCACGCTTGACTTTGCCCACATCCTTGCTTGTTCTGCCCTCTATGCCTCATTTTCTCCCACTAAAGATGAACTACAGTATCTTGGGTTGGTAATACATATCTATGATGTTACTGTCTGGGCCTATTATGTTATTTAGTGGGCTTATTTGGTTAGTTTTTCCTGAAATACACAATCTGCAAACAGCAAGACAGTTGGCGCAGATCTAAGAAGCAAATGTTAGCTAGTTAAATTAGAATGTGTGACTAAAACCAGTGCGATAAGCATTTGGCTGCATAAACAAAGTTGAAATCTAGCCAATACATTTTGTATTGACTAACAGTGTAATGTACATATGCTTTCTGTAAGAAAACATTGTTGTAATGAACAGCTAGCTTGTGCTTGTCATAACCACTGAGCTGTCATCAAGTGTTTATTTACATTACCTTTGACTGTTGTAAACACCGTAGTAAATCTACTCAAGACAAATGCTGACATCTAGTGGTGACATTACGAATGGCATGCTACTGCATTTCAATGCTTATTTGTGAACGGTGCAATTTCAGATTTACCTTGAGACAAAGTTTAATTCATCAGCCAGATACCCCTTGTGGTGGTTTAGGACAAACACTTTTGCATTCTTCTTATCCACTTCCATCGATATACACATCTTTAAAAATGGTACCTAAGATGGTAAACTAAACAAGTGTTGTATTTATAGAGGATATATAGTTGCTTCATGTAAACCAAATAAAATGTTTTTAAATAAATCTAAGAAATCCTCATAATTTAGAGTATCTGTAAATCCTTTGAGCACAATGTGTCAATGTGTCTGTTTTTTATTCCACCTCTGAAAAACGATATATCGGCAGACTTTTGCCTTCCTAAAATCGGTACCGGACCCAAAAATCGCATATCGATCAGCCTCAAATTCTAGATGATAACAGTTTCATGCATCAAAGTTGTTCAGTCTGGTGACAGCCACAGGGGCCTTCTGCCTTTAATCATGACCTTCACCTCCCCCTTAACATCACTGGGCAACACTCACAAATGCACACACACTGCTGAGTGTACAAACAAAAAATTCCTCACATTGCTTAATTCTTTGATATTGCTTTTTGGATGCTGGAATGTTTGCAGAGAAAGAATACAAGATTCAGAGAGGGATATTGAGTGAAGGAAAGAAGAAAGGAGGGCGGGCGGGCGGGCGGTCGCCATCTTACCCGGTGGTGTACGGTATGTTGATGCCTCCCAGGTTGATGCTCTCACAGCCCACTATGAACAGAGTGGAGAAGCAGAGCAGAGACACCCCACTACAGATCATAGCCAGCTTGGCTGACTCTCTGGCTCCCAGCTTCAGCTTCTTAATGATGTAGCCCCCCAGGAATATCCCCACCCCAGCACTGGGCACGATGATCACACCTGGGACAGCACGAGAAAGATAGTCAATGGTGTTCTCTAAAACGGAAAGACTATATCACGGCAATCTGTTTCACATTTACAATTCTACAACAGAATTTACTCCGGCCTTCTGTTCACTTCCAAACACACCATCCAAAGTACACGACACAGAGTAGATACTCCTTTCTAGGGGAGTGGTGAGGGAGCTTTAAGACACCCCCTCAAATAAAGGGGGTCATCTGGGACATGGTCAAGTAGTGAGTAGTGAGTGTGAACCTCACCGTGGCCCCACTGATGTGGAGTAGATGTGGAGTAGTCTTAAAGATACAGGCAATTTCAGGCTGTCCCAGACTGAGGTGCTTTTGAGGAATGGGAAGGCTCTGACTTCTAATTGATCTCAGTTAAAGAGGGATGTTAGAGGTGCGTCTTTACCTGTGTAGGTACTAGGTGCGTCTTTACCTGTGTAGGTACTAGGTGCGTCTTTACCTGTGTAGATACTTGCGCTGGACGCTGGAATGCCGAACTGCGACTCTATGAACTTGGGTATGAAGGTGATGAAGGCGGTGACGATGGCGCTCTCTGCAGTGTAGGACAGGCTCACAAACAGGAAGGTGACATTACTCAGGATTCTCACTGCAGCCTTAGGCAGCTCTAAACAGGGACAGGGAGGGAGAGAAAGAGTGAGTGAGTTTGAGAGAGAGAGGGAGAAATATAAAGAGAGAACACAGCGCGTTAGCTAAATGAGCATCACAGACAGACTCCGCAAAGGCTGAAGGTCCAATTATATTATGGAGTTATCCAAGGGCACATCTGCTCACCAGGATGACAAAGAATTATGTATAATATAATTCACTTCCTATTCAGATTACGCATGACCTTAATAGGAACTACATTTCACCTTCCCAGATTAGTATGAAACCCCATACAGTAGTAGCTTAATGAAGTGGACTCAGTATCAGTGATAGTATGAGAGGCAAGAGTCATTAAGTTAACCCTGCTTCTAATAATAGCCTCAGTGAGCGCCCCAAATTGCACCCTATTAGCTATATATAGTGCACTTCATTTGACAACTGACTTGCCTAGTAAAATAAAGGTAAAATAAAATAAAATTACAAAAAAAAATAGGGCTCGTCAAAAGCAGTGCACTACATAGAGCAGGGTTCAATTCCAGTCCTGGATGGCTGAAACACTGTTTCTACCTGGTAGTTAATTGGTGTCCCAGGTCTGAATTAGTCCCTGATTCGCAGGAAGATGGAAACCAGAAGTGTTTCAGCCCTCCAGGACCAGGATTGAACAGCCCTGACGCAGAGAATTGGGTGCCATTTGGAACGCATCTGCTTTCTGTATAGCATACCTTTGATGTCTTTCCCAAAGCCCATGGACGATGTAACCGTCTGGCTCTTGGTCTTCTCCTTGGTGACGTCATCCTCGCTGGACACGTTGTCCAGGCTGATCTTTTTCCTCTTCTTCTTCTTCTTGTTTCTGGGAGGCAGCTTCTTGGGGAAGGTGAACATGGGGAAGATGACCAGCAGCATGGCGACAGAACAGAGAAGGAATCCGCTCCACCTGAGAGAGCAGGGAGGGTTTAGCTTAGGCCCTATTAGTTACAAAATGTATTTATGTTCAGTGTAATGTACAGTATTTATTTTGTATACAACTACTGTGTGTCTAAGACAATCTATCCTATTATCTGCATTGAGTTCAATAGCACATTCCCACAACATACAAGCCCCACATTAAACACATCATGGAACACTGCAAGAGTAATATGCATTTCAAAGTCCAACACCATTTGACAAGCTAACATGTACATCTCCAATCATATTTTACATATTAGGCCTTGGCAACCAAACATGTAAATGGATAATATCTTTATTCAATCTCATAATTTAACATATTCAGTGAAAAATCTGGAACATTACCAGTTGCCAATAAAGCGAGGGTCGCTCTGATCTATGTTGACCACAGTCTTGGGGTCGACATAGAAGCCGATGAGAACCCCTCCTAGCAGGTACCCAGCAGCAGGACCCAGGGCTCCCATCACATACATGACAGCTGCAGAGAGCGAGACAAGCGTGAGGCATCAGGACATGTGACTTAATGGGTTAGAAGAGTATGGATGCTAAGAGAATGGAATGAATGGAACATCAAGAGCATGGGTGCGTCCAATGGCACCATATTCCCGATATTGTTCACTCCTCTTAACCAGAGCCATATGATCAAAGGTGGTGAACTATAAGGAATAGCGTGCAATTTGTGGCGTAAGCCTATGTTCTACCCCTGACTCGGTCATGTGAGGCATCGAAGGGTGTTTTCACATACAGTCTTCTTTAAAAGAACTGATCTCAGTGAACTCTGAGGTAAAAAAAAAGCTAAATAACTCAGTTCTCTTTGTATTCAAAACTGCCCTTGCCTTTGAATAAGGACTCAATTCTTATTTTTGTGGACAGAGTCCTCTTTGTATTAACATTGCTATGTTTAGAAAGGAACAAAGATCTTTTTCCAACATGCAGGTTTTTACAAAGTGCAGGACAAGCCATTCAAACAGAACGTGTTATTGGACAGCTAGATATACCTACTTACATTTTGGAAGCTAATAGATTTCATTTAGTTAAAATATGAGACATAATAATTGTAATCAGAATATACTATTAACATGTACATTTGATTGGTAACAGAATAGCAAGAGTAACTGCAGAATAAATAATGCTGTAATTGAACATTGTACACCCAAGGTAGGCTACAGCACCTTTAAGAGCTACAATAGATTTTGTACCCGGTTGTGATTCTCACAAAATATTTTGTCTTATCACACTATTCAAACCCCACAATAAACAGTTTATGAAGCTCTCAGCCTATAGATCACATATTGGAAAACAAATAATCTGAACTAAAAACACACATTTTGGAATTTCTGTGCATCCTTGACAATCGCTAATCAATATCCAAATACAGTTAAAAAAATCTGCGAACCCGCACATCATCTCTCTTTTGAGTGGTCATGGCAGGGGAAATTGTGTTGCAGTAGTCTAGTGTTTGCTGCGGAATAATGACAAGCAAACCTGGGGAACCCATATTCTCTATGTGGTGCACTACTTTTGACCCTCTGGTCAAAAGTAGTCCACAATCTAGGGAATAGGGTGCCATTTGAAACACAACCCAGGCATTCCCTTACTGCATCCAGAAGTTCACACCCATTTGACACAAAACTGCTTAATATGTCATCATCACATCATGCACCAAGCAGTCTTCTCCCTGACTCAGTGTCAACAAACTTGTAATGCGTGGGTTGACTCATAACCCACAGTCCCTGTGGTCTTATCCGCAGGGCAGGCGGGTTCAGGGTCATGAAATAATGTGTGGATGAAGGGCGGGTGGGTTGAATAAAGAGAAAATACCTTAAAAAGAATCCAGAAATGTATAATTCTTGTGCAATTTTAATCTATAGGCTACATTGAGGTTTGTATTTATCTGTATTAGTACATCAGGCTGCTTTAGGGCCTAACTGTTTGCGTGCCAAACAGCCTACACGCCAATCACCAAATGCTTTTGAGAACGGGCAGAACAAGTCAACTTCGCTCCACATGGGCAAAATGGGCAAGGCCGGAGTGTAATTCAATAAGAGATCGGCTGCAAAATTGAGAGTTGAAAATAAAGGGAGGGCCAGAAAAGTAATGTTCAGGAAATATTTGGTGAAGTGGTAAAAGCGAATGATAGCAGTGCCGGCCGGTTATGTTGTGTGTGATGATGGTTAGGCGCTATTCGAGAGTCACAAGAAGGGGACTTCAAATATGGCACGTCAAGGCAACTGCAGTCTACTGTTCAGATGGGTTAAATGTAATAGCCTAACTGAAATCTGGACACTGACTAGGTCTATAACCTCTTACACAGTCTAATATAATATGAACTTCTGCAGGATTAAGCATTTCTTGCAGTAAAATTATACACCAAATGGAAATTGTTACTTGGGAAAAGGAGATGAGAAATATGATTGAGAGAATGAATGCGCGGTTAGGGACCATCTGTAAAGATGCTATCTTTATCAGCGTCATAAAAGCTGATAGTATTTCAACCAAAGTATGCAACCCAAGCTGAACTGAAATCTTATCAGAAACATGTTGGGTTGTTTTAAACCGGTTAAACTGATGTCATTTGAACATTTTGCATGTTAGATCTTTCCCATTTTTGGGGGGTTATTGCATTTTCTCCCCAGTCCCCAAATGCCTGCTGCAAGAGAGAAGCAGAGATTTTACCAATGTCAACTAAATTGAAGCATTCATCGATTTATCACATTATTCTGGTGAGCAAGAGTTTATTTAGTCTTCTAGGGCAGTAATGACAGAAGAGGAGCTGCATGTATCTAATTACAGAAGTTGACTAATAAATAGCCTACCAAAATGTCAGAAATTATAAGCAGAAAAATATCAAAAATTAGGGTTAAAAGAAATCCTGCACCTCCTGTAAAAAAAAAAGTTTTAAATATTGCATATCTTCACACCCCAGACGTAGCCTAATACTTGATGGAAGCATCTTTGGTAGCCATTACGGCTGTGAATCATTTTGAATAAGATTCTACGAACTTTACACAACTCTTAGGGCAACATTTATCCATTGTTTTTGTCTAAATTAAATTTGGTTTCCAATCATTGATGAACAGCAATATTCAAACCTTCAAACCCACACAAGAACACTCAACACCTCTTGGAAAATCCATTCTGGTGACCGCATTGAAAATAGTGTAATTGTCCCTCTGAAAAATACATCTCTATCCCAGGGTTAGGTTCAGAAGAATGAGAGTTTTTTTTCTCTAACTTCGTACCTGGGCTTTGCTCCTTTCATATTTATTTTGACCCCTGACAAAATTCCCAGTCTCTGCTGGTGACAAGCATACAGTACCCATAAAATGATGCTGCCACCACAATACTTGAAAATACACAGGGTTTCATTGTGTTGTGTGGTATTGGATGTAGCCCAAGCATGTAGGTTTTTATATTTAGGACAAAAAGTTAATTTCTTTGCCATGTCTTGCAGTATTACTTAACAGCCTTGTTACAGTGGATTATTATTAATTTTTTTTTAAATAATTTCTTTTCACTTTGTCCTACAGCGGGTAATTTGGAGTGCATGGAGTATTCTGCCATTTAAATCCTTGGACAGGTTGCTTAAGTGTTTTTTAAGGACGCCTAAATCCAAACAGTGAAATAAAAAAATAAAAAAAATTCGATATTGAAAAACACTAAACTTATACAGCTAAAACCAGACAAAGTATGTAGGAAAGATAATGTGCCTATATATTTTTTCATTATATAATATTTGAGAACTAATAATCACCAAAATAAAAGCTAGACAGTCAGGGAGAATTAAAATTCCAAAAACAATGAATTTAGCAGTATTTATTTTGTTATGTTTGAGCAAAAAACACAGCATTAGCCATGACAAAATGCATAGAATTTCAGGAATTTAGCTTTAAAACAGAACATTTCTCTCAGCTCCATGCCAGAACGTAGAACCGCAGGAAATCAGCTTTAAAACTGCAACATTTTCTCTCTGCTGGATAGCAAACTGTGTAGAATTGCAGGATATTAGCTTAAAAATGAAAACATCTCTACAGCGTCAAGATGGGGGCCTCTAAAATGTTGCTGAGACGACCCTGCAAATTGCTACTCCTACCACCAAAGCCACTTTGATAATTTATTTCACTTTGGAAATGTGGAGTAAATTATGTACATTGGTAGAAAAATAAATAAATAAATTTGAAGACTGTGCAAGAGGTGTGCAGACTTTCAATAGGCACGGTAGTTCTTCCATTGCATTGGCCATCTTAGTCACGTCCGGTTTCAGTAAGCTGCTTTGTTGAGGTCAAAATGAAAAAATAAATCTAAAAAGCCTCAAAGATGACTCCTCAGCATGTGGATCTGATGGCCGGCACATATCGAAGAGAGTATGAACAGAACGCTAGGCTCTCTCTGCTGCAGCCACACTATCCGCCCATTTCCATTGACCTGCTAGACTAGGGACAATGGAGATCACACATCACTGGCTGATTCCCAGCACCCACCGGGCAGTCTGGAGCTGGGCATGTGCGTGTGGAGCAATACAGTTCAACAGAGCGCAAGGCAATGGCAAGCGACGCCGTTCACCAACTGCTCTTCTGTCTGTCACCGAGACCAGGGGAGATTCAGAGACATGTACGGGTTTTGAACTGGTTGTACTGTGCTGAGTGTGGCTAATTTATTTTCAAATGGGGAACAGACTGGTGAACTAGCTTGTCATTCAGTCCAGAATTTCCATGACTGGCCTTTGCTCTTTTCTTATTTATGGAATTGCCTAATCACATTTTGTAACGGTCAGATGAAAACATCTCTCAAAAACACAAAACACTTTTTCCCCCAATTATGACAATTCAGAAGCTATTTTAAAAATACATTTTCTTGGTCCTAGTCATGAACTGTTCAGATTGCATTGGGGGAAGTTACTGCTTTCAATACATGTAAAAAAAGAAACAAAAATGGGCAAATATGGAGTTACAAGGTTTTCATCAGGCAGCGAAGATATGTTCTTAGGGAGCTGTTCTGTGTCTCCACGGCCTTGAGTACGAAAATTAGCTATTACTGTTAGTGTCCTGTACTCAAAGGAGATTGATGCAGGAGTAATGGGCCAGGGCCGTACGTTACAGGAAAGTGACGCGAACCTCAACCTGGACCAATTTGGACCATGTGACCTTGCGGGAGGGAAGGAGACAGACAGCAGGGATAGGCACAATGAAATGTGGGATAACTGCATTGTCATGGCAACCTGCTGACCCAGCACCGTCTTCTTACAACTTTCCAACCGACCTGCTGTCTTTCCCACAGACAAGGCCAGCCCATCACGCCAACTGATACAGAACCGCTTGTATGACCACACGCATGGTTTTACATCACAGCCTGCCAGGACTCATCTTGAACAAACCTCAAAAGTGCAAAGTATAGGCCTACAGTGCCTTCAGAAATACTCACAACCCTTGATTTAATTGTAATTTTCGTCAACGATCTACACAAAACACTGTTACTGAGGTTATAGCTTTAACTTAAAAAAAAATAAAATAAATAAATAAATAGGCTTAAAAATCTATGGCAAGACTTGAAATGGGTGTCTAGCAATGATCAACAACCAACTTGACAGCTTGAGCTAATATATCTTGATTACATAAATATTCCCCCTTGGCAGCGATTTCAGCAGTGAGTCTTTCAGGGTAAGTCTCTTATGAGCTTTGCACACCTGGATTGCACAATATATGCACATTATCCTTTAAATAATTATTCAAGCTCTATCAAGTTGGTTGTTGATCATTGCTAGACAGCCATTTTCAAGTCTTGCCATAGATTCAAGACAATTTAAGTCAGTCAAAACTATAACTAGGCCACTCAGGAACATCTTGGTAAGCAACTCCAGTGTAGATTTGGGCTTGTGTTTTAGGTTATTGTCCTGCTGAAAGGTGAATGTCTCCCAGTGTCTGTTGGAAAGCAGACTGAACCAGGTTCTCTCTAGGATTTTGCCTGTGCTTAGCTCTATTCCGTTTCATCCTAAACAACTCCCTAGACCTTGCCGGTGACAAGCATACCCATAACATGATGCAGCCACCATGCTTGAAAATATGAAGAGTGGTACTCAGTGATGTGTTGGCTTTGCCCCAAACAAAGCTTTGCATTCAGGACAAAGATAATTTCTTTACCACATTTTTTGCAGTTTTACTTTAGTGCCTTATTGCAAACAGGATGCATGTTTTGGAATATTTTTTTATTCTGTACAGGCGTCCTTTTCACTGTCATTTAGGTTAGTATTGTGGAGTAACTACAATGTTTATTCATCCTCATTCTCTTCTATCACAGCCATTAAAAACTGTTTTAAAGTCACCATTGTTTGGCTTCATGGTGGAATCTCTGAGCGGTTTCCTTCCTCTCCGGCAACGGAGTTAAGGAAGCACGCCTGTATCTTTGTAGCGACTGGGTGTATTGATACACCATCCAAAGTGTAATTTATAACTTCAGCATGCTCAAAGGGATATTCAAGGTCTGTTATTTTTTTAATTTTTTTCAATAGGTACCCTTTGTGAGGCATTGGAAAACACCCCTGGTCTTTGAAGTTGAATCTGTGTTTGAAATTCACTGCTCGACTGAGGGACCTTACAGATAATTGTATGTGTGGGGTACAGAAATCATGTTAAAACACTTATTGCACAGAGAGTGAGTCCAGGCAACATATTATGTAACTTGTTAAGCACATTTTTACTCCTGAACTTTAGGCTTGACATAAAGGGGTTGAATATTTATTGGCTCAAAACATTTCAGCTTTTAATTTAAATAAGATTTCTAAAGACATAATTCCACTTTGACATTATGGGGTATTGTGTGTAGGCCAGTGACACATGTACATTTTAAATTCAGGCAGTAACAACAAAATATGGAAAAAAGGGTGTGAATACTTCATTAAGGCACTGTAGCCTCTACCCTCCACCTTATTTCCATTGAAACCAGAGCATAACGCTCCAGAGTTTACAAGGCTAACCTAGGTGTGAAAGCACTAAGTCTGATTGTGTTACACCAGCTCCTCCCTCCACACTCAGTGAGGTGGCAGTGGTTTGCACATGTGTGAAGTCATCCGACCCAGCACACTGCACACATGCAATAAAGCTATAGGCCAGGGACCCCAACTGGCAGCCCACGGGCTGAATGTGGTCAGCGGGTGATTTTACTTGGCCCCCCAAGTTATATTGTTGGACATAAGACTGTAAAAACACCATCAAATCAGCTCCAAGTGATTTTAATTTTGGAAATCTGTTCCAAAGGATTCCCACACATGAAAAAGAGAGATACATTTGTATACGATCACATATACTATAAGCAAGGTTTGAAATTATTGTCTTTTTATGTATCTTGCAGTCAATTTGCAGTCTACAAATTGTTTGAAATTATGTTCTGGCACCCTGACCATCTGCTCAAGAAAGAAATTGGCTCTGGGTTGTATCTAGTTGATGATTTTATTTCCCAGTATTCATCTCTCATGGACCACCCCCTCTTTTTGGGTCTGTTTCAACGTGTGCCTCTTTAAATAACAACGCTCAGAATAAAATAATATTTTGTTTCAGGATGATGTCAGTCCACCCGTTCTTGTTCTTATATTATTAATAGTGCAGTCGCAGAGAATATGTTGCATTTTGTTGGTCAGACATGTCCACACTCCTCATAACAACCTTACCTACGTAATAACCCTAATAGCAACAAAATCTCATACACTGAGATAATATATACACTGTGTATATAATCTCAGATTATAGGATACTGTAGGCACCCTCTTAAATCTGGAAAAGAACATTGATTAGTTCGCTTTTTTTGGACTAACTATAGGTCCATTTTCTCATTTCCAAAGTTTATAAATGGCTCTTCTTGGAACTCCATGAACATACAATTAATAAACTGTTGCTATATTACCCAACAGTCACGTCCTGTCCTCACAGAGTAACTGTCTGTGGCTATACTGACCAGAGATCTGTTAAGGACCATTAGTGTTGTCCACTCTAGGCTGTCTCAAATGACCCCTTATTCCCTTTGTAGTGCACTACTTTAGACCAGAGCCCTGATTGGTGTCATTTGATACAGTGTGTTCCAGCCAGGTGGGTGGGTCCTGATGGGCCATCCCTCACATCCTGGCCAGTGCGCAACCAGCCGCCATACTGCTGGTTGGCACCAAAAGACAGACCGCATGATCAAAGCCCCAAGACCTTTGTGAACTGGCTTTCCACAAGAACATCATTAGAGACAGGGTTGAGGAGAAGAAAGGCAACTACAGGCTGTGTCCCAACTGGCACCCTAGAAGGCTCTGGTCAAAAGTAGTGCACTATATAAGAAATAGGGTGCCACTTTGGACACATTTTAGGAGCTAATCCCTTTGTGTAGGTTTTTTCTCTGAGTGTAACAGAGGCAGGCACCAGGCCACCACAGAATACAAGCCTGTTTCATAACTATTATTTTCTTTTCAGTGTTAAGGCCTTAATGAGTTCACATTGTTTCAGAGCACTGGAAGGAGAAGATCTAGGACAACAGTTGAAAAGGACAAGGATTGATTGAATAACTGAAGTCATAGCTGGGCCTCCCAAATGGCGCAGTGGTCTAAGGCACTGCATCGCAGTTGCTAGCTGTGCCACTAGAGATCCTGGTTTGAATCCAGGCTCTGTCGCAGCCAGCCGCGACCGGGTTAAGCGGGCATTCTGTCAAGAAGCAGTGCGGCTTGGTTGGGTCGTGTTTTGGAAGACGCATGGCTCTTGACCTTAGTCTCTCCTGAGACAAGACTAACTACCAATTGGATACCACGAAATTTAAGAGAAAAGGGGGTAATATTTTTAAGTAGACAATTTCATAATAGACACGTGTATTGTAAGGCCTTGTGTATAGGCAGAGGCAGGTGGAAAGGCAGCTAAAATGGCTAATGCTACTTTGTGATGTTGCGCCCAGCATTCAGCAGGGGTAAACAGAATGCTGCAACCTGATTGGCTGAACGCAGTGTGCAACAGCCGGAAAATGTAGTTATATTAAGACAGTATGCATATTTTTCCCGTTTTATTCCGGCGGCACGCCATTAAAGCTAGTTAAGGAGGAAACCGATACCTTCGTAGCCTTAATGTTGGATGTTTTATGTACGAACCAGTCGTTGGAGACCAGTGTATTATCAGCTGAGCACATTAAGCCTAGACGATACTGGAAATCTAGTGCCCACTTGTGGCTGCCTAGGCTAATTCTGGAGCCCTATTTTAACAGTAAAATATAACAATAGCATAATTGTCTACCCAAAATGCATGAGAATCACTGGATTAGGTTGCACATGAATATTTTGAATTACAACATGAAAAGATGATTAAACAACTTATTTCTTCAATACCATCTCAGTAATCTCTGGGCTCAACATTAACGCTTGTACACTTGCAAGAAGAAAAAAAAAAGAAAGTTGGACAAGTAGATTTAAGTTGCCCGAATGACAAGTAAAAAACAAGTTCATGCAATAATCACAATATCAAACAATCAGGCTATTCCGATCAGAATTGGATCAAAGTGTCCTCTGGATGCGATGTGTTGGGCACTGTCCTTCCAATCTCTGCAGGGGGCATCGGAGCATAATTATTGTAGTTCTGCATTGGCAGGCATGAGTAGTCTTTCAACCATGCAGTCGCGAGACGCGTTTGAGTTCAAAGCGAGCCTAGTGTGTGTGTGTGTGTGTGCACATTTGTTGACATGCATTGCTAGTTAGTGAATTATTTGCTCAGTTAAAGCACATTTTTGGTCAGCAATGAAAATCCTGGATAAGACATGGTGTGTGCATCACCTGTGTATGTGCCTCACCTGTGTATGTGCCAGCGCGAGAGGGCCGTTGAGAGAGAGGCGACATTGCACAGCAGGTAAAATAATGATATACTGCACAACAGACTAACGAGATAGCAAAATCAAAACATTATGTAGTTTGGCTGGTAATCTTGCTAGTTAACTATTTAGCATGCATTAATGTCATTGCCATCCCCTAAATTAACTTTCCACCGGTACTCGAGAATAACCGCAAATGGCCAGTTGATACAGGTGCAGAGTTGATGAAACGAAAGCTGCATACTCGTTGTAGAACAGTCTCTCAAGAGCTAAAATTGGGCGTTAAGAAATAATTCTGACAACGTTGCTAAACTAGGATTCTCCTCCATTCAATATTGGCCATGTAATTCTGACAAAGTAAAAAAATATTCTTAGAACAGCCTAATTTACAAGTAACTATGCGGTCAAGATCTACCCTGAACACTGAATATTTAACCTCACAAATAGACAAACGTGTTAGTCAGTAGCTCCATCGCCCACCTAAGCCATTTGATCCCTGATTCATTGAATGAGTGAATTATTTCATAAAGACATAAGTATTTGGTTGTGATTGTAATGCTGCAGGGTGGACAACCATTCTCCAGGAGAGCTACTGGGTGTGCAGGCTTTTGATCCATCCCTGCACAAACACATTGTAAAAAATACAATAATCAGCTGCTCAACAGGACCTTGATAAGCAGACTTATGTTTGATGAGCAGGGTTGGATCAAAATCCTGCACACCCAGTAGCTCTCCAGATGGAGGGTTGGCAGACCACATGTGTTTTATACAATAGCCCATCAGCGCAGTTAAGTGCCTTGCTCAAGGCCACAACGGCAGGAGATATAATTCATGGTATCAAAGACCAGCAGCCGTTCATCCTCCAGTGATAATAATGATTGTTATTTTGTGAAGTGGTTCCTTGCATCATACAACAATTTTCATGGTGTTACAAACCTTTTTTGGGGGTGGGGGAACAAGTGACTTGAGCTTTCAGACAAGTAAATTAATCCTAAAAAAGTTATAAGATGATACTTTTCTATTGTGTGAAACCAAATCCCGGGATGCTGCAACCAACTGAAAAATATAGTGGTACAAGAGGAAAATGTTGGCCTGGAGCCCTGGGCCTGATCAATACATATTTGCTAGCTGAGCTACCTTCCTTTAAGTCCTATTAGTTTATTAACTTTGGTTGGTGTAATCTTCCCATCTTTCGAACCCCATGACAGACACACACAGTTACTTACCAAGATAAAGTGAGGCGTTCTCTTTCTTGACGTTGTCGTCCAGGTAGGTGGGTCCCAGGGTGTAGATGGGCGTCGACCCCATGCCCACCAGGATCTGTGCTATGATGAATAGGGCCACGTACAAGTTGTGTTCATTACCCTCTTGGTCTCTGGGGCAGGAGGACAAATCCAGGAAGTCCTTGCCACTGCTGTTGTTGTTCATACACAGGCCCTCATTGCCCCGTGATGAGTTCACCTCCAGGATTTGGTACGGAGGGGAGATGAAGTGAGGCAAAGAGAAGAGGGCTGCTCCGACAGCTATGAACACTGCACCCACGGCTAACCATCTGGGCCTCTGCCCTCTGCCTCCGAGAAGTAACTGATGAAAACCACCACCAGCAGACTGCCTATGTCAAAGCAGCTGACGAGCAGACCAGACTCAGAGCTCCGGAGGCTGTACCTCTTCTCTATGGTGGTGATGACACTGCTAAGGTAGCCAGACACCATTAGTGACTGGATGAATGTCAGGTAGCACATGCAGCATAAAAAACAGCGAGAGTCTTCGAGAATCACACTCATGTATTTCCTAGTGGGTAAACGCACCAGGGGTAGCCTCGAGGCAATGAAGCCTTGCCTCTTAGGGTTTATACGCTTGGGTTTGCTGACCTGCGTCTCTGTGTTAAATGAACGACTCATCCCCACCACACTGGACCTGGAAGGGGAATAGTTAACATTAGTCCTGGTGGGGGATTCAGATAAAGGTTGGTTCAGGTTGATCCTCTGTGGGAGTTGGATGAATTCAGTACTCTTGTCCTCTGTTATTGACACCTGTAGCTGCATAGACTTGGTCAACAAGGCCTTGCTTTGCTGGCCTGAGTCATTCAGAGTGGGTAAACTTTTGGACTTGAAGTTACTCCCAGCAGGGTCCTGATTCTGACTCAATAACTCGTGATCCATTTGAAGGGGTTCTGACAGTTCATTCCCTGTCTCTTTGTGGCCAGCGGAAGCCATTGTGTTTTGTGGTTGTTGAGCTGGCTGAATTCACAAGTGTGTTTAAAAGTCCAATCACTGCATTCAATTGCTGACACCACTTACACACTATAATACACATATATAATACACATTTCATCCAGTCAAAAACAGATTCAGGCTGCAAGCCAGGCCCAATAAAATTGAGAAAATATGGGCATATGGTTTCTGCATTGGCTTATCAGTGTTACTGTAAGCAGCACTGCCTCTGTTTATCTCGCAAACACTTGTGCTCTGCCAGCATGTGATTCTGAGCTCCAGGCAGCTAGTTTCGTTGACTCTCACACCTTCAGCTAGCTAGATTTGCTGCAGGATCTCACCATCACTACTTGCCAGGTGGTGGAGGATGTTAGTGTTTTGAGTCAAGCAGAAGGAAAATGGCAGATGACACAGTGGTGTTGACATGGTTCCCTTGGAATCACCTTCAATTAGGAAAAAAAGGATACATTTCAGACATATTGAATATTTTCACCTCCCTCCATACCCTCTAGTTAGATGTCATCATTGTCATAAGCTGTATAGGGTTAGGGTTCCCACACGGCCATTTTTTAATGTTACAGCACTTGCTTACAGAAGACAGAGGCAACCAACCACCTGTTCTAATTAGGTATCAAAGCGTCTCTGAACATCGATGAGTAACGGGAGGAGGATGCCAGAATAGTGTTGTAAATGAAACCGTATATAGTAAGTGTATATTTTGCATTTGTGAAATTATTTTGATGTGAAAGTATGTTTGTTTCCAAAACCATATCGCAAGTGAGGATCATTGAAGTTTATAAAACGTTAGAACAGTGTCGGGATTGTAGTTCACAGATTAACTACACCAGATAATGTGATTTAACCAAAGATTTTTTTGTATCGATTACTGAGTTACAGGTTTGGTACTGTTTGGTATAGAATTTCTTTTTTGTACAAACCTTAACGATACTATTGTAACGACCCTGGGTTTACCATCTTTGTTCTCGATTAGGCCAAACATACATATTTCTAAAACGTTACAGATAGTGCTTTTGAATTTGGAAAATGCTCCATTATTAAAATAATCGCTTTGCTCCATGAAGTAATCCAACAATGTGTACGCCGCCATCTTAAATATTGAGTGAGTTCTATTACTCTGGTGCAGGTTGAACCAAGGGCGAAAGAAGGGAAGCGCCCTTCTCAAATCAAACAGTAAATCTGCACCAATCGGCCATGTTGTCAACAAGGCAGCATTGTGCATCATCCAGAAACCTACATTTTCATTGGGAAGGCAGATAAAGCGTTTTATATCAAAAGCAATCATTTCTGGATGTGAATGGGCAGAATCTTGCTTATCACTTCACGTGCTTAATTACATCACTTTTGTTTTGAGTCTACTTCGCCAGAGCGGGGCACCTGGCGCACGCCGGGAGGCTGCTCAGTTCTAAAACTAATGCGATCACTTTCCACCCGGTCCAAACTCCTCTCAACGGGGTAACCCGGGCCAGATAGACTAACCTTCTCCTTCTCTTATTGATAGAGACAGGTGGGTCCACCCCAAAGTGCGGCATGTCATTATGACACTCACCTGTCTAAATAAAATGAGAAAATATTTGAAATAGACAAGATGGCAGCGTACACATTGTTGGATTTCTTTACTGAACAAAACAATTATTTTACTTGAATAATGGAGGATTTTCTAAATTGAAACACCACCTGCAACTGGACACGGACGTTTTAGAAGATAATGTTACATGTTTGGCCAAATCGAGAACGAAGATAGCTAGTACCGCCAATGTAAGGTTGGTCGAACATTCTCTGTTACACCAAACAGTACGTAACCTGTAACTCAAACATATTTATTAAAATCACATTGTCTGGTGTAACAATCTGTAGCTATAGCCAGCTGTGGTCGATACGTCCAGCTGAGAACCCAAAGCAGGGGAAGCTGTAAACCCTTGGCTTGGGTTCTCCAGAGACAACGTTAACGAGTAACTAGGTACTGCAACGACCAGTACCTAAACATGAAAACGAACAAATTAAACCAGTCTTGACATTAAATAAATAAAAATGGTGACTGGCTAGTTAGCATTTACCGACGTGAACCGGTTTTCAATACAATCCCCACAGAATAGGCATAGCCTACCGTTACGCGAACTAACTAAAAACCGCGGCTAGCTCTGGTGAACGGCTGATGATCTGCTGGTGGCAGGCTTGTACCTCGCGTTGTAGCTGTGAATGAAAACATCTAACATTAGATAACACATTTTACTTACCAACCTGACGATTTTAAGCAATATCAGGGCCCTTAATTCCTACGAAAATCCCATTTGACGGCCGTTATCAAATTGCAAAAACATCGTCATCCTATACCCTAGCAAGCTGTACATTATAACCCTCTCACTGAAGAACATCTGACATGTTTACCCCAACCCAGGTTCTAGGCTTCTGCAGCGTCCGCCTGAGTGAGCCACCTTATTGGTTCGATTTTACTGGGGCGGAAGTGTCGTCGGGAGGGAGAGGGGGGGAGTTGCCCCTAAAAACCGATTTAGAATCAGCCTATTGTACAAAGCCCAGTACTTGACCATACAGCTGTTAATAGTCACTGCAGGCTTGTGATCACTTGTCGGTTTGCTCCTGCATCTGGCACTTGCCAGTGATAACATCCTCTCAGTTCATGCGTGACTTTGTTGCATTCGGATATATTTTTTTAATACTGTTATAGTAGCATTTATCAGCTTTACTGGATGGCGGGTCATTTCCAGTGGTGTAAATAAAAAATTATTGAACGTAATACTTAGTTTTGTTGGGTATTTGTGCTTGGATGGCCCAACCATGTGGTGATGTACAGTACCAGTCAAAAGTTTGAAGACAGCTACTCATTCAAGGGTTTTTCTTTATTTTTACTATTTTCTACATTGTAGAATAATAGTGAAGACATCAAAACTATGAAATAACACATATGGAATCATGTAGTAACCATAAAAGTGTTTAAAAAATCAAAATATATTTTACATGAGTTTCTTCAGTCGCCACCCTTTGCCTTGATGACAGCTTTGCACACTCTTGGCATTCTCTCAACCAGCTTCATGAGGTAGTCACCTGGAATGCATCTCAATTAACAGGTGTGCCTTGTTAAAAGTTAATTTGTGGAATTTCTTTCCTTCTTAATGCATTTGAGCCAATCAGTTGTTGTGACAAGGTAGGATTGGCATACAGAAGATAGCCCTATTTGGTAAAAGACCAAGTCCATATTATGGCAAGAACAGCTCAAATAAGCAAAGAGAAACGACAGTCAGTCAATACAGAACATTTCAAGAACTTTGAAAGTTTCTTCAACTGCAGTCGCAAAAACCGTCAAGCGCTACTGGCTCTCATGAGGACCGCCACAGGAAAGGAAGACCCAGAGTTACCTCTACTGCAGAGGGTAAATTCATTAGTTACCAGCCTCAGAAATCAGCAAATAACTGCACCTCAGATTGCAGCCCAAATAAATTGATGGTCGAATTGCTGCAAAGAAACCACACCAATAAGAAGAGACTTGCTTGGGTCAAGAAACACGAGCAATGGACATTAGACCGGTGGAAATCTGTCCATTGGTCTGATGAGTCCAAATTTGTGGTTCCAACTGCCGTGTCTTTGTGAGACGCAGAGTAGGTGAACGGATGATCTCTGAATGTGTGGTTCCAACCGTGAATTATGGAAGAGGTGTGATGGTGCTTTGCTGGTGACACTGTCAGCGATTTATTTAGAATTCAAGGCACACTTAACCAGCATGGATACCACAGCATTCTGCAGCGATACGCCATCCCATCTAGTTTGCGCTTAGTGGGACTATCATTTAGTCGCCAAACCCACATCTGACCTCATCCCGTCAGTAGAGGATGCCTGGTTATTCTTTAAAAGTGCCTTCCTCACCTTTTTAAATAAGCATGCTCCGTTAAAAAAATGTAGAACCAGGAATAGATATAACCCCTTGTTCACTCCAGACCTGTCTGCCCTTGACCAGCACAAAAACATCCTGTGGCGTTCTGCATTAGCATCGAATAGCCCCCGTGATATGTAACTCTTCAGGGAAGTCAAGAACAAATATACACATGCAGTTAGGAAAGCTAAGGCTAGCTTTTTCAAACAGAAATTTTCATCCTGCAGTACAAACTCAAAAAAGTTCTGGGATACTGTAAAGTCCATGGAGAAGAAGAGCACCTCCTCCCAGCTGCCCACTGCTCTGAGGCTAGGAAACACTGTTACCACTGATAAATCCACTATAATTGAGAATTTCAATAAGCATTTCTCTACGGCTGGCCATGCTTTCCACCTGGCTACCCCTACCCCGGTCAACTGCCCGGCACCCTCCAAGGCAACCCGCCCTAGCCCCAACCATTTCTCCTTCACCCAAATCCAGATAGCTGATGTTCTGAAAGAGCTGCAAAATCTGGAACCGTACAAATTAGCCGGGCTAGACAATCTGGACCCTCTCTTTCTAAAATTATCTGCCGAAATTGTTGCAACCCCTATTACTAGCCTGTTCAACCTCTCTTTCGCATCGTCTGAGATTCCCAAAGATTGGAAAGCTGCCGCGGTCAGCCCCCTCTTTGAAAGCCAAGTTAACAAACAGATTACAGACCATTTCGAATCCCACCGTACCTTCTCCGCTATGCAATCTGGTTTCAGAGCTGGTCATGGGTGCACCTCAACCTCGCTCAAGGTCCTAAACGATATCATAACTGCCATCGATAAGAGACATTACTGTAAACAGCCCATCCATCTACCTCATCCCCATACTGTATTTTATTTATCTTGTTCCTTTGCACCCCTGTATCTCTACTAGCACATTCATCTTCTGCACATCTACCATTCCAGTGTCTAATTGCTATATTGTAATTACTTCGCCACCATGGCCTATTTATTGCCTTAACTCCCTTATCTTACCTCATTTGCACTCACTGTATATAGACTTTTTGTTTTCTTTTTTTCTACTGTATTATTGACTGTATGTTTTGTTTATTCCATGTGTAACTCTGTGTTGTTGTCTAATTGCTATGCTTTATCTTGGCCAGGTCACAGTTGCAAATGAGAACTTGTTCTCAACCAGCCTACCTGGTTAAATAAAGGTGAAATACAAATTTTATAAAATAAATTGTTCTCACAAGGACAATGACCCAAAACACACCTCCAGGCTGTGTAAGGGCTATTTGACCAATAAGGAGAGCGATGCATCAGATGACCTGGCCTCCACAATCACCCGACTTAACCCAATGGGGATGAGTTGGAATGCAGAGTGAAGGAAAAGCAGCCAACAAGTGCTCAGCATATGTGGAATCTCCTTCAAGACTGTTGAAGAAGCATTCCAGGTAACTACCTCATGAAGCTGGTTAAGAGGATGCCAGGAGTGTGCAAAGCTGTCAAGGCAAAGTGTGGCTACTTTGAAAAATATTTTGATTTGTTTAACACTTTTTTGGTTTCATAGTGAAGACAAACTACAATGTAGAAAATAGTTCAAATAAAAAGCATTGATTGAAGTGTCCAAACTTGACTTGTACTGTATGTCAAGCACAAATAATGTATTCATTTATGATAACCTTAAATTGGGGTAGTATGATTTCAACCGTTGTTGGGAAACATTACTAACTTTGGTCACACTTTCCATTAAGTTGCAACGAACCCATGTCGTAATACATGTACAGTTGTACGTTTGGCTAACTGATTTGATAATTTGTTCAGTCTTATTACAATTCAGTTTGTGGTTTTGTGTACAACTGAATTACATTCTGGAAACCTTAGTTAAATGTCAACCATGTATCTTTTATGGGACAGGGACATGAATTGTAGACCAAGTCAATCAGTAATTACACATCAATCAACAATAAAAAATAATTTATTTACAATGGCATAAATCATAAATTAGCAAGCAGCACTGGCAAAAGCAATATTAGTCAACAGCTTGCATAAGATGTAAATAACATTTTACATAAATGCTCCCACTCTGGATGAACATTGATATGCAGGTGAACAGTGATATTTAATATGAACATCACACCTCAAAAAACAACATCTCTGAACTGCAACACTGAGCTTTCTACACAAACTCATGTTTTACAATATTGCTTTGATTTACCATTGTTTACATACTCATCTTAAAGTAAAAATATGAAACAATTGTACAAATAATAATAAAACCCACTGATCACAAATAAAATGTGGGAAAATAAATCAGAAAACCGAATAAACCAGGGGTGTAGTAGTCTAACCATAGCACAAGTACTTTGTATGTGTCTGAAATGGCACCCTATTCCCTATATAGTGCCCTAGAGGCCCTGCTCAAAAGTAGTGCACTATATATAGTGAATAGGGTGCCACTTCAGATACGGCCACTGAGTAACAATGCACTCTTCAGTATTGTCACTTCACTATACATATGATACAACTTTCAACTTCACAGCAATACACATGACAGAAAAACAGATCTAAGGCATTATGCTAGGTCTTTAGCATGTTAAGGTACTTGCATGTAATATTTACCAATTGATAAAATAGCAAACTATAAATTAATAACATGTTTTACAAAAAAAAAGTCAGTCAGAATTGAAGAAAAAAAGCAATTCAATTCAACCAAACTTTGAGTTATATTTGTATGCAAACTTTCCTTAAAACTTGTCATCATGATTGCCAAAATGCATGCCTTACAAAAGGCTGTTAACACAGTAACACTTCATGGCTTAAGTTTATTTTAAAGGTAGTAATAACATCTTTGGATTTGCAATGGGAGCAGTACATCCATTCTATAAATTAAAAAAAAAAAACGAATATATATTTATATCAGAGCATCCTAATCTTCAAACTTTGCCCAACTCTTTAATAATGCCTTGTTTAGGAAAATGTTTAATTAAATTAGGAGAAATTGGCCATCACAAAATAATTGAAATATCCTTTGCATCGTCAAGAGTGACATCATAATAACCAGTGCAAACCTACAAAATAGATATTTGCTGGCCACACATTTTTAAACACATGATTATGTGAGCCCAACTTCATTTCAGTGTTTGCAGACAATTTGGAATTTTAACATTCTACAAAAAAAAAGTATTAATTCTGAGTTCTTATTTGCTATGTGCTTACAGATGATAAACAAAAATGGGATGAGACCAGGAATATGGCTGTTCATTTTACACTTCCAGCTTTTTTATAGGGCAGCACACGAAATCAACACAGTCAGAGAGCACCCTAAAGTATTCAGTTATGCCTGTTGGTAGGTCTGTCCATTCCTTTCATTGTGAAGGAAAAATCCTTACGCAATTGGTTGAAACCCTGATAAACAGTCCTTTGTTAGTTAATCCAACAAAAACGGTATGACTGAAGTCATATTTCAGTGGTCGTAACACCAAGCTAGAGAGAAAAAAACACATCTTAATTAATCTATACTGTAATATATACAAACTATGAACATTCACCTTCATACATATCGCAGCAGGAGGATTCATTTGACAATTTCATCTGAAACTACAGGACCTAAAATATGTAATTCAAATAGACACAATAAGGTACCATTATAAGGGATACTTGTTAAGAAACTTAACCCTTGCCCCATTTTTATAGTTTCATACAAAGAACGTTTCTAAAGTTTAAAAACTATAAATACCTGTAAAACATTTTATAAACCTTTCAAGTGACTACTTTAGTCAGGCTTTACAATGTAACCATTCAAAATCAACATCATTGTATAGTTTATGCTCTTCAAGCCATTTATAATATCACTTATTTAATTTTTGAAATCATGTGATCTAATTTTGTCTCACACCTGTGCATGTGTATACAAACAAACGATCAGACAAAGGAAATATTGTTATTAAGAAAAATACCTAAAAAGAGCATTTTCAGAGAGGAGCCATAGTCTGCGTTCTATCCCCTGAAATGAATACATTTATCTGACCAGATGCCTGCTGACAGGATCAGAGTCTGTGTGTGTCTGCGTGTAGCCTATTTGGGAAGGACCTAAGTCATTACAAGGTGAATGAGGTTGGTTGGTTCAGGGAGAACTGCAGGAGCTCCTTGATTGGTTGGATGCCAGCGTTTTCATTGGGTGTTGACCGTTTGTAAACCGCGTTGTCCAACAATAGACCGGGGTCAGCAATAGTTCTGAAAAATAAAATTTTTCTTTGATTTAAACAAGGCAACATTTCAGTTGATTACTATAGTGCCCCCCTTAAACCAATCAGTGTAATATTGTAAATGCCAGATCTCTATGGCAAGATGCATAATTCACCCAAGTTTAGTCAACAATTTGGGCCAGTGGTGTCAGATATCACGTCTAACTAACATAGGAACGGACGGAGACAGATCCAGTGTCTCCCATCCGATTTCATTGTGGGGGACAAAAGGGCAGAATTTTGTGAAATACGACTGACTACATTCTAAAAGAGACACAGGGGATTATAAAGACATGGGAAGAAGGTCCTCAATGACAAATCGGTGCGGTCTGTTTTGATGTGTAAACGTTTTTAAATACACTAATCCCTAATGTTGGGCAGACAACAACAGAAGATGAAACGTTACTCACTGGAGGTGCGTGACCTTGTGTTAACATGTCAATTCCAGCCAACTGGTCTAGAATGAGGCTATCCCTTCGTCTCAAGGCATTATCATGATTCACCTGTGGTAGTAGGAACACCCAAAGACTTGTTTGATGTTCCACTACATCACCACACTACGGCTGCCTCCCAAACGGCACCCTATTCCGTATACAGTGCCTTGGGAAAGAATTCAGACCGCTTTTTCCACAATTTGTTACATTACAGCTTTATTCTAAAATGGATTAAATAAAACAATTTCCTCAGCAATCTACACACAATACCCCATAATAAAGCCCTATGGTAGGGAAAAACTAATTCTGATTGGCTGGGCCCAGGCTCCCCAATGGGTGGGCCTGGCTCCCAAGTGGGTTGGCTTATGCCCTCCCAGGCCAACCCATGGCCGCACCCCTGCCCAGTCATGTGAAATCCATAGATTAGGGCCTAATTCCTTGTAACTCAGTAAAATCTTTGAAATTGTTGCATTTATACATTTTTTCAGTGTATTTCCTGTTGTTTACGGTTTCTATACCTTTTAGTTTTTGCATGTTGACCAATTTATCTGTGAATTCTGAAAGGTTATCCAAGGATTGTTTCATAAGGATGTGGTTTTAGAGAGTGATATTGGTTCTTGTATAATACGTTTCATATTCTTCCATATTGTATAGTGTTCTTAACTATGAAGTTGTTCATGTTCTTAGCTTTATCCTTTGAAAATAGACATGTAAAAATATTCTGGGGATGAGCATGCACATCTTCAATATGTACCCATTGTTCCTCTTTAGTGCATTTAACTATATGTCGCAAATAAAAGCTTTGGGTAGCAAGTTGATACAATTACAAGTCTGGAAGGTTAAAACCACCCTCAGATTTAAGAAGCGGTTCAATTGCCAGTGCAAATAGGAGGGGGGAGAGGTGACATCCCTGTCTTGTGCCCATTTCTAAAGAAATTTAAAATCAGATAATGTATTACAGTTGAAGTCAGAAATTTACATACACCTACATACGCCAAAAACATTTAAACTCAGTTTTTCACAATTCCTGACATTTAATCCTAGTAACAATTCCCTGTCTTAGGTCAATTATGATCACCCCTTTATTTTAAGAATGTAAAATGTCAGAATAATAGTAGAGAATGATTTATTTCAGCTTTTATTTCTTTCATCACATTCCCAGTGGGTAAAAAAAGTGTGCATACACTCAATTAGTATTTGGTAGCATTGCCTTTAAACTTGTGAAAGGCTATCCAAAACGTTTGACCCAAGCTTCCTACAATAAGTTGGGTAAATCTTGGCCCATTCCTCCTGACAGAGCTGATGTAACAGTCAGGTTTGTAGGCCTCCTTGCTTGCACATGCTTTTTCAGTTCTGCCCACACATTTTCTATAGGATTGAGGTCAGGGCTTTGTGATGGCCACTCCAATACCTTGACTTTGTTGCCCTTAAGCCATTTTGCCACAACTTTGGAAGTATGCTTGGGGTCATTGTCCATTTGGAAGACCCATTTGCGGCCAAGCTTTAACTTCCTGACTGATGTCTTGAGATTTTGCTTCAATATATCCACATAATTTTCCTGCCTCATGATGCCTTCTATTTTGTGAAGTGCACCAGTCCCTCCTGCAGCAAAGCACCCCCACAACATGATGCTGCCACCCCCGTGCTTCACGGTTGGGATGGTGTTCTTCGGCTTGCAAGCCTCCCCCTTTTCCTCCAAACATAACAATGGTCATTATGGCCAAACAGTACTATTTTTGTTTCATCAGACCAGAGGACATTTCTCCAAAAAAGTACAATCTTTGTCCCCATGTGCAGTTACAAACCGTAGTCTGGCTTTTTTTTATGGCAGTTTTGGAGCAGTGGCTTCTTCCTTGCTGAGCGGCCTTTCAGGTTATGTCGATATAGGACTCGTTTAACTGTGGATATAGATACTTTTGTACCCGTTTCCTCCAGCATCTTCACAAGGTCCTTTGCTGTCGTTCTGGGATTGATTTGCACTTTTCGCACCAAAGTACGTTAATCTCTAGGAGACATTCCTTCCTGAGCGGTATGATGGCTGCGTGGTCCCATGGTGTTAATACTTGCGTACTATTGTTTGTACAGATGAACGTGGTACCTTCAGGCGTTTGGAAATTGCTCCCAAGGATGAACCAGACTTGTGGAGGTAGACAATTGTTTTTCTGAAGTCTTGGCTGATTTCTTTTGATTTTCCCATGATGTCAAGCAAAATAGGCACTGAGTTTGAAGGTAGGCCTTGAAATACAGCCGCAGGTACACCTCCAATTGACTCAAATGATGTCAATTAGCTTATCAGAAGCTTCTAAAGCCATGACATCCTTTTCTGGAATTTTCCAAGCTGTTTAAAAAGGCACAGTCAACTTAGTGTATGTAAACTTCTGACCCACTGGAATTGTGATACAGTGAATTATAAGTGAAATAATCTGTCTGTAAACAATTGTTGGAAAAATTACTTGTGTCATGCAAAGTAGATGTCCTAACAGACTTGCCAAAACTCTAGTGAGTCAATATTTTTATTAAATGTATTATTTAAGACTTGCCATTGTATTGCTTATAAGTTTTATTATTTTGTCAGAATTTATTAAACTTATGGGTCTAGAATCAGCAGTGGACTCTACAGATTTCCCTGATTTTAATATAATTGAAATAACCTTTTGATACATGGAACTAGGAAGCACTGAGTTGAGTGACGTGTGTTGTCATGTGTGTAAATAGGGGGGCTACTTTGTCCCAAAATGTTGAATAGAATTCTATGGGAAAGCCATCAATTTCTGGTGCTTTTCTCCATGCAAATGGTTTAACAGTATCTAATTTTCCTTCGAGTAATCTCTGTTTTTAGTGATTATAATTTTTCTGCTGATAATGTCTTCAGAGTTGTTGAGTCTAAGAAGGCTATAGGATCCATCCAACTGTTTAATTCTGATTCATATAAATTTTCAATTAAGATTTAAAAATTGCCAATCGCATTGTTTCTAAATACAGAGTTTGTATCTTTTAAAATTATAACTGGTTTAGCATGTATTCGTTTTGTGAGAGATATTTTACAGCTTTATTTGCCATTAAGTAGTATTCTTTATTTAAGTTTAACCTGTAGTTGTTGGCTCTCTTCAAAAGTAAAAGAAATTGTCAAGATTTAGCTTGTAAAGATTTTATGTGCTTTTTCTAAGATGGTTATTTTTCTTTCATTTTAAATTTCTAAAATAAGATTTAACTTTAGTTTCTCTAAAAGTACCTCTAAATGATAAAGAGAAAATAAAGTACACAAAGGGGTGGGTGGAACTTGAACTGGAAACACACCTGCTCAGGGTCCATGGAGGAAAGGCTTCCTGTAGACATGGTCATCTGGCCTGCTGACACTTGGTTCATGTTGTTCATGCTGCCATTGGAGGCCATGGGGACACCCTGTATGTTCATGTTCGCGTTTGTGCCGGTGTACATTCCACCATTAGACTGTTGGGGCGTGTACTGCTGAGATTGAGACTGATGTGTGAACATGCTGAAACAGAGCATGGAAATCAGGTACATGTTCAGTCACAGATTTTACCACAGGTTGATGAAAATGTGTATCATGAGAGCATACTGGAGACAGTGTAGATTAATGCAGAGTCAAAACATAAGTCTATGATCATAACCATGACAACTAAATACAACGGTTAGCAGTAGGGTTGCAAAATTCTGGTTTTCCAGAAAACCTGGATGAAGAATGACAGATTTCCTGGGCAGCGCACAATTGGCCCAGCGTCGTCCAGGTTTGGCCGGGGTAGGCAGTCATTGTAAATAAGCATTTCTTCTGAACTGACTTGCCTAGTTAAATAAAGGTAAATACATTTTTTTTTTTACTCTACCTACATGTACATATTACCTCAATTACCTTGACTAACCTGTGCCCCCGCACATTGACTCTACCAGTACCCCCTGTATATAGCCTTGCTACTGTTATTGTACTGCTGCTCTTTAACGATTTTTAACTTTAACTTTTTTTTTTACACTTATTTTTCTTAAAACAGCATTGTTGGTTAAGGGCTTGTAAGTAAGCATTTCACTGTAAGGTCTACACCGGTTGGATTAAGAGCTCCCGAGTGGCGCAGCGGTCTAACTCACTGCATCTCAGTGCTTGAGGCGTCACTACAGACACCCAGACTTGCCTAGTTAAATAAAAATTTGACGCTTGTGATCAAATTTATTTTTGATGAAAGATCCAGTCAGAGCTGCCAGTCAGTGTCACCTGTTTCCTGACATGTTGCCCTGAGGCCAGCCGTTCATCTCAGAGGAGGGCTGGTAGGAGGAGGTGGCCTGCTGCTGCATCATGGGGCTCTGGGCGTGACTCATGCGGGGGGATATGAGGGGGCTCTGGGGGGTGGTGGCTCCTGTGAAGCCTGCATCCTGCTGCTGCTGGTTTATACCTGACAGGACCAGGGAAGAGACATTTGTTATCAGTACTGAGGGGTGGAGAGTAAAGTAGACGTTACCTAAACATTCATTTCATTGTCAAGATAAGATTGCTTGAATGCCAGTCTGTTTGTGCCACCATTCCAACTCCTTGTCATTCATCGTCATGCCATGTTTGGCCTGACAATGACAGAAATGGAATTGCCAAAAGCACAAATAGATGTGGGACCAGGCTAAAGATAAGCTATGTGTTGTATTTGACTACTGCAGATATGTTAATGAAGAAACAGAAATACATGAAGAGCCAAAGTAAAGTAAAGTACATGCAGTTGGTCAAAAACGTTGCACAATCAGAAAATCCATACAGTCACATGAATGGGTAAGAGAAGGAGGAACTAGATCAAAATTCTACAGCTCAGCCACCACCAACGTCTATGTGAACACCAACATGAAGCCATCTGATGTGATAATGCTATTAGTAGTTCTTATCCCTGTATCATATGTAATGGATTGTTTTGACTAGCATGACAGTGACAATGAGTTGTTAATACTATGGATCACAAGTCCTCTGATATCTTTAGGTAGATAGAACTGAGATTACATGAGGCATACACTACCGGTCAAACGTTATAGAACACCTACTCATTCAAGGGTTTTTCTTTATTTTGACTATTTTCTACATTGTAGAATAATAGTGAAGACATCAAATCTATTAAATAACACATATGGAATCATGTAGTAACCAACAAAAAAAAAAAAAAGTGTTAAACAAATCAAAATATATTTATATTTGAGATTCTTCTAATAGCAACCCGTTGCCTTTGACAGCTTTGCACACTCTTGGCATTCTCTCAACCAGCTTCACCTGGAATGCTTTTCCAACAGTCTTGAAGGAGTTCCCACATATGGTGAGCACTTGTTGGCTGCTTTTCCTTCACTCTGCGGTCCGACTCATCCCAAACCATCTCAATTTGGTTGAGGTCGGAGGATTATGGAGGCCAGGTCATCTGATGCAGCACTCCATCACTCTCCTTCTTGGTCAAATAGCCCTTACACAGCCTGGAGGTGTGTTGGGTCATTGTCATGTTGAAAAACAAATGATAGTCCCACTAAGCGCAAACCAGATGGGATGGCGTATCGCTGCAGAATGCGGTGGTCGCCATGCTGGTTAAGTGTGCCTTGAATTCTAAATCAATCACAGACAGTGTCACCAGCAAAGCACCATCACACCTCCTCTTCCATGCTTCACGGTGGGAAATACACATGCGGCGAGATCATCCGTTCACCCACACCGCGTCTCACAAAGACATGGCGGTTTGAACCAAAAATCTCAAATTTGGACTCCAGACCAAAGGACACATTTCCACTGGTCTAATGTCCATTGCTTGTGTTTCTTGGCCCAAGCAAGTCTCTTCTTATTGGTGTCCTTTAGTAGTGGTTTCTTTTCAGCAATTCAACCATGAAGCAATTTCTGAGTCTGGTAACTAATGAACTTATCCTCTGTAGCAGAGGTGACTCTGGGTCTTCCATTCCTGTGGCGGTCCTCATGAGAGCCAGTTTCATCATAGCGCTTTATGGTTTTAGCGACTGCACTTGAAACGTTCAAAGTTCTTGACATTTTCCATATTGACTGACCTTCATGTCTTAAAGTAATGATGGACTGTCATTTCTCTTTGCTTATTTGAGCTGTTCTTGCCATAATATGGACTTGGTCTTTTACCAAATAGCGCTATGTATACACCCCCTACCTTGTCACAACACAATTGATTGGCTCAAACGCATTAAGGAAAGAAATTCCACAAATTAACTTAAGGCACAATTGAAATGCATTCCAGGTGGCTACCTCATGAAGCTGGTTGAGAGAATGCCAAGAGTGTGCAAAACTGTCATCAAGGCAAAGGGTGGCTATTTGAAGAATCTCAAATATAACACTTTTTGGCGTGCCTACATGATTCCATGTGTGTCATTTCATAGTTTTGATGACTTCACTATTATTCTACAATGTAGTAAATTGTAAAAATTAAGAAAAACGCTTGAATGAGTAGGTGTTCTAAAACGTTTGACCGGTAGTGTACTATTTCATTGGCAGCTGTTCAGCTAAACCACCATGGTGTATGTATGAGAAACAAATACCACTACAGTCATGCAGCCACCGAATTAAACCCATGTATGATTAAAATGATTATCAGTTGAAATTAAACCAAAGCTGTGATAGGAAGCCACACAGCAAGGTGACCGGGCAGTATTATATTACAGTATACCTGTACTGGGAAACTGGAAGGCACTGTGCTGCTGCATTTGTGGAGTCACTACAGCTCCAAACTGGCCACCTACGTTTCCCATCATCCCTTGCTGGTTAGCTAGACTCATCTGGGAAGAGCCATGTGAGATTGTGGAGGAGTGTAGAGGGGAGAGGAGCTGCTGAGCCCCAGGGAGACCAGGGGACAGCGGGGAGAAGGGGCTGGTGGAGGGTGGCGGGGACGTAAGACCAGTACCGTAGCTGGCCGGGTAGGGGAACTGCTGGGGGTTTGCCTGGGGGATCCGAGGGTTGGTGCCCATGGAACCGGGGGGCATGCCGGGGGACTGTGAGGGCCCCACTGCCCCAGCCACTGAAGCCATGTTGGGGGGGACGTTGAGGCCCTGGGCCCGCATCAGCATGGCTCTCTGGTGGACGTGCTGCTGGCGCTGGCGCAGGATGTTACTCAGGTACTCCCTCTGTCTCTGGGCCAACATCTGAGCATTCAGGGTTCCCTAGAAGGACAGACAAGACACATTTAGACATTAAGCATTTAGTGTGCAGCCCAAATGGAACCATATTCCCTATGCAGCCCAAATGAAACCCTATTCCCTATAAAGTGCATTACTTTTGAACAGAGCCCTATAGGGCCTGGTAAAAAGTAGTACACTATATAGGGAATAGGGTGCTGCCAAAAGTAGTACACTATATTAGCATTTTATTTATTGAACCTTTATTTGTAGGGAATAGGGTGCCATTAAGGATGCAAACTCACACACGCATGGAGCTGTAATAATAATGATCTGCTACAGTATTCTGACTAACCTGGTTGGGTACACTGGGTCTGAGAGGTAGGTTCATGTTGGACACACCCATCTGATTCATCATTGGCTGACGATTCTGCTGAGGAAATAAGAAAAAGACAACTTTTGTTGAATTTAACCGACTTAAACCTCTATTGCACTCCACACTGCCCTCTCCCAGTTGGATAAGAGGAAACCCTATAAGAGAATGTTGTTAATTGACTGCAGCTCAGCATTCAACACTATAGTGCCCTCCAAGCTCATCACTAAATCAGGACCCTGGGACTGAACACCTCCCTCTGCAACTGGATCCTGCACTTCCTGGCGGGCCGCCCCCAGGTGGTATAGGTAGTTAACAGCACATCCCTCAAAATGGGGGCCCCTCAGGGGTGTGTGCTTTGTCCCCTCCTGTACTCCCTGTTCACACACGACTCGCACAACTCCACACCATCATTAAGTTTGTAGACGACAAGGGGGGTAGGCCTGATCACCACGACAATGAGACAGCCTATAGGGAGGTGGTCAGTGACCTGGCAGTGTGGTGCCATGACATTTCCTTCAATGTCAGCAAGACAACTGAGCTGATGGTGGACTACAGGAAACGGAGGGCCGAGCACAGCCCATCCACGGGGCTGTAGTGGTGTGGGTCAGGAGCTTAAACTTCCTCGGTGTCCACATTACTAAGGAATTAACTTAATGGCCCACACATACCAACACAGCCTCTTCCTCCTCAGAATGCTGAAGATTTGGCATGGGCACTCCGAGCCTAAAAAAATAATTAGAGATCATCTTGACTGGCTGTGTCACAGCTTGGTATGGCAACTGCTTGGCATCCAACCGCAAGGAGCTACAGAAGGGAAGTGGGTACGGCCTAATAAATCACTGGGTCCAAACTTCCTTCCATCCAGGACCTCTATACCAGGCAGTGTCAGAGGGCCCTAAAAATTGTCAAAGACTCTCTGCTACTGCAAAGCAAGCGGTACCAAGTCTGGAACCAACAGAACTCTGAACATCTTTTACCCCCAAGCCATAAGACTGCTAAATAGTTAACCAAATAGCTACCTGTACTATCTGTATTGACCCCCCCTTTGCACAAACTCTTTTGACTCATCACATACACTGCTGCTACTGCTTATTATCCATGCCGTTGCCTAGTCACTTTACCCCTACCCATATTAACATACAGTATCTACCTCATACCCCTGCACATTGACTCAATACCCTGTGTATATAGCCAAGTTATTGTTACTCATTGTGTATTTATTCCTTGTATTATCTTTCTATTATTATTTCTCTGCATTGTTGGGAAGGGCCCCTAAGAAAGCATTTCACTGTTAATCTACACCTGTTGTTTACGAAGCATGTGACAAACATTTGATTTGAGTCATTGCTATAAAATAGTTTAGGCATTCCTCAAACTCTTCAGCAGGTGGCAGTAGAATCCTCAGAGTTTACTGGAGAGACTGAGTAGACTATAAACAGTTTTTTTCAGATGTCCAGTTCAGTTTGCAATGTTCTTAAATGCCCAGTTACTTTATGATTTTGATGAGGGAGAGGGGTAAGGTTGTTCAATTATCGATGTCAATATTGCAAACTACTCATTCCAAATACCATTTCAAGCTTTAGTTTATCAATTGACCTTTTCAGGTCAGGATTTTATATGCCCTATGATTTACAGTGAGGGCTCTAGGGGTGGTGTGTCTGATTTTGAAAGGGGCTAGTTTGTATATTGTGCCTTAGGTCTAATATGTAAACTTTTAAGTATTTACAATTTCAAGCTTTTCAAATGTTTCTTTGCAGATTAAGACATTCATTGGGATAGGGCCTGTCATTAACAGTGAGGGCTCCAGTGATTGAGTGTCATACTACCAGCTGTGCCTGTAGTCGGTGCTGCAGCTGCAGCCTCAGGTTGTTGGGCTGGGCGGGCACCGGGCCTCCTGGTCGGGCAGGGAGTCGGAGCATGGGGTACCCCATCCGCTGGCCCATCTGACCGGGCATACCGTGGAAGCCAGGGTCCTGCTGGCTCATGTAGTTGCCCTGTGCCATGCTACTAGCCTGGGGGTACTGGCTATACATGGGTGGCTTCCTCATGGGTGAGTCCTGATTGGCATACTGCTCCTGCTCCACTGGCTGGCCCTACAGAGATCAAACCAGGTTAGCAATTGAGCCACATAGCAGGACATTAAAAAAAGCTACTGTAGGTCAGTGTTAGTTTTGGCTGTCTTCCTTCCGTTAATAGGTAATGGCTTGCTAACTAGTCAGTTAATTTCATTTGAGATTTTGTAGTTTCTACACCAACTTCCTTAATATCTCAATCCATTCAAATGACAGAACCCACAGCAACATACAAATTCCCTGTAGACCTTAGTGAACAGGTACATACTGTCAGTGAATTACAGTACTACAGTAAGGCCTCAAGGGAAAATGAGCTGAGTCCAGCTGCCTGCTATAGGCTTGTTGGCCTGGGCCATAGAGTTGGATAGAGGGCATACTTGGCCCAAAGCCTGTGTTAGCATGGACAGCACCATTGAGGGCTTACACCATTTTGAAGTGGCCATTGCAAAGATAGGAGATGGGATTTCTAGTACAGGGTTTCACAAACTCGGTCCTGAGACCCTAGCACTACACAGCAGATTCAAATAATCAAAACTTGAATCAGCTGTGTAGTGCTAGGGCAAAAAACGAAACGTGCCCCCAGGGGGGGCTTCAGGACCAAGTTTGGGAAACCCTGCTCAAGTACATCTCTGTGGCCTGCGCAGATTAGAGCGGCTAATAGAGATTACCTGACTAATCAGAGTGGGGATTCCCAGGGCACGGTCAATCTCCTCCAGGCCGTCAAAGTCTTTCAGCACTGAGTAGAGCTGGCTGAGCAGGGCGTCCCCGTCCGAAGGCCCCTCCCCAGGCCGCGAGGGGGAACACAGCACCTCATCCTGGGGGTTACCATAAGCCTGTCTGTGGGGAAGACAACATTTCATTACATTAAGGTAATTTAGCAGACGCTCCGATCCAGACTAAAGTTCAGTAGGAAAATACAATCACATATCACAGTTATTGCAAGTAGACCCTCAGCAGAATCAGTGCGAGAAAAAAACAAACAAGTGTGGGTGTTAAGTGCAAGAACAAGGTCCAAGGTTAGAGGTCAGACTGGAAAGGGCCGTGTGGCCAAGGAGATCACCACGGTGAGTCATCTGCTTCTCATCATACACACACCATCATGTGCATACCATGCCACTGTCATTTTCACTCACTCAACAGCCACTGAATGAAGTTGTTGGAGCATGTGTCGATACTGATAGGATTAAAGGAAAGGGGAGTGCTGCTCTCGGATCAGCTTTATACATTAAAATATTTCCTTAACATTACAATTATTTCACAATACTGACGACGGATCAGCTCCTAGAGAGATATCCCCTATTGCTGAAAATATTGAGGTGGCTTTTTCTAATGCTTACCCAATAAAAATTCAAAATCACAGATTTGGCACATCATTGCACACATGTTAGTCTACACATCATGAAATATGTTGAGACAAATTACAGACAGTAGCCTACAAGTAGCAAAATAGAACACAATTGATTGAACATGAAATGTATTTCAATACGACTGAAAACAGACCTCTTACTGTTTATATTTTAATGCAGTCATCTCGGTTTTCATTTGAAGCATATTTTTATACAGTATGTTGCTTGTTTCTATCAATTGCAAAGACATTGGCAACTTTGTATTTGTAGTCAACTTTGTTCTTAAGTTATCAGTGGTCACAGAGAGATGGATAAAGCATGTGATTTTATGTTTAGTGGAGATCTGTGTATAAAGTGATGTGGGAGGGCAAAAAAGCACCTAGTGGCAAGTAACCACAGAACTCAAAATGGGCAATTTGGATGAACAGAGAAAGAGCGACATAGAGAGCAGGCCCAGCCCCTGTCCCAGCCGTTGCCTGAGTGAGTGTAGTGCATCGCTGCAGTGCTCCATTGACTCCTCTGCACAGCATACAAAGCAGGTGTCTCTCTGTTTGGGTCTGAATAGGGCCTCTCTGCCTCTAAAAAACATGTCTCTCTTTCTCTCCCTCACTGCACCCCACTGGAGAGACCCCCTCCACTCGTAGAAGCCATGCACTTCTACGAGTGGTCTTCTCAGTGGTCTTCTACGAGGCGTTAGATTACAAGCATTTAAGTGCAACGTTAATAACAATGGTTTTGGGAAACAGCTCAGAGATTTAATGTTGCTCCTACTAAGTTTCTAACGATGAATTTAGCTTTAAGATGCTTTTGGTAAACCGGGCCCAGATTAGGTTCAGACTGAGTTAGTTTGGTCCCAACTGGTACCCAATTCCCTATATAGTGCACTACTTTTCAAAAGAGTGTGTCAGACAGCAGAGAGGTGTATTGTACTGTCACTGAGCGAAGGGGTCTGTACTGTGTGTAGCTAGTTACCGGTTCTGGTTCCCATAAGGCCCGTGATCCACTGACATCATGCGGTCAGGCCACGGGGCAGTCTGATTGGGCGGTGCCTGCTGTCCTGGGTAGGGAGGACCAGCCATCTCCATATCTGATTGCACTGTTCAACAGACATTATGAAAAGACTCAGAATAACTTCAATTATGGGCTTCATATGACTGTAGGTGGATACAGAGACAATGGAGATGTTTGTGTGTTTGGAGAAACGGCGGGAAGTTGTGAATGTGTGCATGGAGAAACAAGGGCAAGGTGTGTGTGGAAAAACGGGCAAGGTGTGTGTGGCAAAAGGGGGGCAGCACCAGCACCTACCGTTTCCCATCATCTGCATTGGGACCATCTGTCTGGGTCCAGGCTGCTGGTTGCTGGGCCTCATGGGAACTCCAGCTGAGACGTTGGACACCATGCGACCATCAGGCCCCATTCTCTGCTGCAGAGACTGGCCCATTGGCCCCTGAGGACCCCAACCCTGCTGCATGCTAGCCCGGGGCATGCCTGGGACAGGGGGAAAGGAGAGGACAGACTAGAAGTGATTCTGGCTCAGCTTACAAACACTGAAACTGGACCCTACGGTCCCTGGTCAAAATATAGGGAATAGGGTGCCATTTGGGACTGATCCTATATCTAATAACAGAGCACAGCTCTTAAATTTGCACTAAGCATTTTGATGGTAATGCTTAATGAATTTTTTGACGACTCACCTGCGTTGCCCATGTTAGCCTGGTTCTGCAGCATTCCGTGGTTTCCCATCATGGCTTGCTGCTGCATGACAGAGTAGGGGCTGCTGTTCCTGGGAGGAGGGAAGGGTCGGGGAGAACCATGGGCAGACATGTTGGACTGATCCAGGGACATACTGCGGACAGGGGGCTGTTGGCCTAGCTGACCCATCCTGGGACCATTGAAGTCTGGGAGCATAAGACAGAAACAGTTATTCAATCATCTTACTAAACTATACTGGCTTGACCAAACAACCTTTTCTATATCAAAAGTGGGACAAAGTAGGTCGAAGTTGCCCCTAACTAACCGCTGACACCGGGTCAGATATTCTTTATGATGAAGGTTATTAAGATTTGGGGAGGGTAAGCTGATCTCAGATCTGTGGTTAAGGGCTACTACCATCTTATGCTACTTGGGTTGCTTCCCAAATGGCACCCTATTCTCTATACAGTGCACTACTTTTGACCAGGGCCCATAGGGAAAAGGGTGCTATTTGGGATGTAATCTAGAACAGATAAGAGAGGGGTCTGGTTAACTCACGTCCTGGGCCCATGCCTGGGAAGGCCTTCTGATGGGTGTTGGTGCCCGTGGGACTGCGGTTGTTCTCTGTCATCTGCAGGATGTCGTTGATGATGGACTGCTTGTCTACGTTGGCGGGCAGAGACACGGGTCTGGACTGCTGCTGGTGGTGCTGGCGACACTGCAGATCCTCCAAGATGTCTTCCAGCGCACTAGACTGCATGCACATCCAAGCACACACACAGAAAGACAGACTTATATACATTAGAGTAGACTTCGGGAGCAGACATAAGTAGGATAATAGAATGTGGGAGACAGTGTCCATGAGCATTTAGAACATCTGACTAGTACGTACAGCTGAAGTCGGAAGTTTACATACACCTTAGCCAAATACATTTAAACTCAGTTTCACAATTCCTGACATTTAATCCTAGTAAACATTCCCCATCTTAGGTCAGTTAGGATCACCACCTTATTTTAAGAATGTGAAATGTCAGAATAATAGTAGAGAGAATGATTTATTTCATATTTTATTTCTTTCATCACATTCCCAGTGGGTCAGAAGTTTACATACACTCAATTAGTATTCGGTAGCATTGCCTTTAAAATTGTTTATCTTAGGTCAAACGTTTCGGGTAGCCTTCCACAAGCTTCCCACAATAAGTTGGGTGAATTTTGGCCCATTCCTCCTGACAGAGCTGGTGTAACGGAGTCAGGTTTGTAGGCCTCCTTGCTCGCACCCGCTTTTTCAGTTCTGCCCACAAATCTTCTATAGGATTGAGGTCAGGGCTGTGTGATGGCCACTCCAATACCTTGACTTTGTTGTCCTTAAGCCATTTTGCCACAACTTTGGAAGTATGCTTGGGGTCATTGTCCATTTGGAAGACCCATTTGTGACCAAGCTTTAACTTCCTGACTCATGTCTTGAGATGTTGCTTCAATATATCCACAATTTTCCTTCCTCATGGTGCCATCTATGTTGTGAAGTGCCGCAGTCCCTCCTGCAGCAAAGCACCCCTACAACATGATGCTGCCACTCCCGTGCTTCACGGTTGGGATGCTGTTCTTCAGCTTGCAAGCCTCCCCTTTTTTCCTCCAAACATAACGATAGTCATTATGGACAACCAGTTCTATTTTTGTTTCATCAGACCAGAGGACATTGAAAAGTATGATCTTTGTCCCCACGTACAGTTGCAAACCGTAGTCTGGATTTTTTATGGCGGTTTTGGAGCAGTGGCTTCTTCCTTGCTGAGCGGCCTTTCAGGTTAATGTCGATATAGGACTCGTTTAACTGTGGATATAGATACTTTTGTACCAGTTTCCTCCAGCATCTTCACAAGGTCCTTTGCTGTTGTTCTGGGATTGATTTGCACTTTTCGCACCAAAGTATGTTCATCTCTAGGAGACAGATCGAGTCTCCTTCCTGAGCGGTATGACGCTTGCGTGGTCCCATGGTGTTTATATTTGTGTTCTATTGTTTGTACAGATTAACGTGGTACCTTCAGGCGTTTGGAAATTGCTCCCAAAGATGAACCAGACTTGTGGAGGTCTACAATTTGTTTCCTGAAGTCTTGGCTGATTTCTTTTGATTTTCCCATGATGTCAAGCAAAGAGGCACTGAGTTTGAAGGTAGGCCTTGAAATACATCCACATGTACACCTCCAATTGACTCAAATGATGTCAATTAGCCTATCAGAAGCTTCTAAAGCCATTACATTTTCTGGAATTGTCCAAGCTGTTTAAAGGCATAGTCAACTTAGTGTATGTAAACTTCTGACCCACTGTAATTGTGAATTATAAGTGAAATAATCTGTCTGTAAACAATTGTTGGAAAAATGACTTGTGTCATGCACAAAGTAGATGTCCTAACCGACTTGCCAAAACTATAGTTTGTTAACAATACATTTGTGGAGTGGTTAAAAAAATAGTTTTAATGACTCCAACATAAGTGTATGTAAACTTCTGACTTCAACTGTACATAAATAACATATAGATATTATGGAACATATTTTCTAGCGCAGGAAAACACTGAATACTCCACATTAAAATGTTTTTAAAAAGTGTTTTGCTTTCAAATCAACGAAACCAGTGCATCGTTAACCTAGGCTAGTTACTGTACTCATCATCACTGAGAATGAGCTACATTTTTCATTTCAATATGATAGCAGAGAGAGAGCGAGAGAGGCTTACAGATGGGAATGGAATCTTCCTGCCCAGGCCATTTCATACAGGCAGGCCAATGAATAGAGGGGAGGATATAAATAGCAAGCTGAACTAATGAGGTCATGTATGATGTAAGGCTGCTCTGCCCTCCGATCCGCACAGCTCGCAGCTCTACTCTGCCCTCCTCTCTGTGCACTGCACGCCTGCATGCCAGGGTGACCTGCTGTTGGTTAGTTCCTGTTCCACCTCCTGCCTCCTCCTCTCGGGCAGTGCCCCGATTCTCTAACAATCTCCCAAAGCATGCACTTGCACACTTCCCGTCATGACCTAAAAGTATTGGATTGGAGTAAACATTGGTGAAGACTCCACTCCAGCCATTGTTAAAGATTGTGTGTGCAAGTTCACCCTTTGGGAAAAGGGTGGAGAATTGGGACTCACATATTGTGGCTATGCTAAAAAGAGATCTGTGAATCTAGTGTATTTCAGGAGATTTTCTAAAAAACATATGGCATAAAACAATATGTTATCCTTTCTTCAATATTCTCATCTGAGCTGAATCTCTGTAGTTCCCCTAGAGGGAACGTGTAGCCTAACTTACAACTAAAGGCTGTGGTTTTTATCTCCCCATCAATCCATCCATCTCTTATCCACTGAACACAGACTTACTACAACCTCCACCTCCTACTTCAGACTCTCAATCAGTGGTTGTGTCCCTATTACCTACAGTTGAAGTCGGAAGTTTACATACACCTTAGCCAAATACATTTAAACTCAGTTTTTCACTATTCCTGACATTTAATCATAGTAAAAAATCCCTGTCTTAGGTCAGTTAGGATCACCCCTTTATTTTAAGAATGTGAAATGAATAATAGTAGAGAGAATGACTTATTTCTGCTTTTATTTATTTTGTCACATTCCCCGTGGGTCAGATGTTTACATACCAAATCCTAATTGAGTGTAGCATTGCCTTTAAATTGTTTAAGCGTTTCGGGTAGCCTTCCACAAGCTTCCCACAATAAGTTATGTGAATTTTGGCCCATTCCTCCTGACAGAGCTGGTGAAATAATCGGTCTGTAAACAATTGTTGGAAAAATGACTTAGTAGTAGATGTCCTAACCGACTTGCCAAAACTATAGTTTGTTAACAAAAAATTTGTGGAGTGGTTGAAAAACTAGATTTAATGACTCCAACCTAAGTGTATGTAAACTTCCGACTTCAACTGTATATAGCGCACTACCTTTGACCAGGGCCCATAAGGGGAATAGGGTATCATTTGGGACACATCCAGTGTATCATGACCATACACATTGCTGCTCTACTGACCTGGTCTGCCATGTTGTATCCCGGGTCATGCTTCTCAGTCTTCACATTGGCCAGATTCATCTCTGTCCCGGGCTCCATCTTGATGCCTTTCTCCTGCACGGTGTTGTCGTCCTTGTCCAGCAGGTAGCGCAACAGCGCGTTGTCCTTCTTCTTGGGGCTGATGGGCTCCTGCTTGGTGGCCATCTCAGCGGCCATCTCAGCCATGGTGGCAGCCATACTGTCTGGTCCCCCCTGGTCCTGCTGGCCTTGACCCAATTCCTTCCCCGTGGCCTCAGCAGTCAGCTTGGCCAGCTCCACCGGGGACGTGCTGTTCTGGAGGAGTCTATGGAGGATCTTGTGTTTCTCCTTCAGCGAGGTGGAGTGGTTGTTGTGGCCCCCTGGTGCCATCCCGGGATCCTTACAGTTGGGCTCCCCTCCCCCAGGGGCCCCGTGGGGCGAGCAGGGCTCCATGTGCTCTGACTTGTTGGTGAGCAGCTGCAGGAGCTTGGTGTGGCCCTTGCTGTTGAGGAGCCTGTTCTGGGCCTCGGTCAGCTCTCCTCCTGATCCTCCAAAAGGCTTGAGGGTGTCATCTTTCGACTTCCTCTGCTCCACGTTCTCCCTCTCCTCCCCGTCTGGCTGGGAGTGCTCCCCGTACGCTCCAAACATCTCTATCTCTCTCTCAGACGTGCAGCTGCTGCGGTTGGCCAGCTGGCTGGAGTTAAGGTTGGGATTACTACTGCTGCTAGCTCCACCACTACCAGGGGGACTCTGCATCCGCAGCATGTTGCCTGGTTTCCTGTCAGGTGACCCAGTGGACTGCCCCTGCTGGGAGACCCCGTGGCATTCGCTGAGGGCCTGAAGTGCGTTGAGGGAGCTGTTACCATTGTAGACACTGTGGTTGTTCCCCACCCCTGTGCTGTTACACCCCCCTGGTGGAGACTGCAGGCTGCCCGTCGGGGAGAAGGGTCCTGTGGGAGGAACGCGGGGGCAACCCGCCACACTGGGGCTCTGGCGGTGGCGTGGGGACAGCATGGTACCACTGCCACCTTGACCCCCCTGAGAGGTCACACTGGGGCTGCCCTGCGACGGGCTGTTCATCCCCATCTTGAGTGCATAGTTGCTGCTACCCCGAGGAGTGGGGGAACGGTTCATAGCCCCCTGGCATCTGTAACGTCCACCCATGGTGGCCATGTTGGTATTGCTGCCAACTATTGTGTCCTGTACCCCCAACCCTTGGGACAGCCCACCCACACTGGGAGGAGTCAGTGAAGACACAGTGTTCATTGGCTGCTTCCCCATCCCCTGTCCCTGGGCAGACATGTCTGGGTTCATCCCACACATCGTCTGCTCCCTGGAAGAGGGCAAAACAAATAGGCACACAGCTTTAGGGATGGAGATGGACATAATCATAGGCTCAATCCCAAATGGCACCCTATTACCTATATAGTGAAGTGATCAAAGCCCTATGGGCCCTAGTCAGAAGTAGTGCACTATAAAAGGAAATAGGGTGCCATTTGGAATGCAGACATACTAAAGGAAGCTGTTTTCAGTCATTCTGGCTAAACTATAGAAAAGCATAACAAATTGTATTCACTGTCAACGTTTTCCATTCACACAGTACTACTTCCATGACGGACACTGATAAATGATAATGTAGGCGAGTTCCCTCCTATAAGACAGTGCAAACTCAAACGCCAGTGGGGTCTCCAGTCCACAGCTCTAAAGCAGTACACACCGAGCAAGCTTTAGCAGCTTCAGGCAGAGTTAAAAACACAAAGGTGTCATTGTGCACAGCACTGAAGCAACATTATGAGTTTGAGAATTAGACAAGAAAGCGCCAAGTTTGCAGTTGATCCACTCATTCTCAACAACAGTCCTGTTATTGTTTCCTGTTCCTGTCGAGCTCTGCCCCAAGGCCGCCAGATAAACGGGTGAAACACTGGGGTTGCTTCCGAAATGGCACCCTATTTCTTTGATAGTGCACTACTTCAGAGTGCACCCCATAGAGCTCTCATCAAAAGCTGTGCACTATACAGGGAATAGGGTGCCATTTGGCATACAACCCCTGACTATGTTTAAGAGGTGGGGCAATTCATGTTAGCTGCGGCAAGGGATGAACTGAGCCTCCGTTGTGTGGATGCATCCATAGAATTCGAATCAGTAGAACGGCCCAGGGTCCATGTCAATGGCTGCTGAGGCCCAAACATTGGGGGTTGAACTAGAGCAGGGGTCTTCAACCTTCTCTTGCCCAGGGAACCCCTCCCAGGCAAACCAGCAACCCCAATCATACATTAGCATTTTTGATGTCATGTCTTATCAGGTAAATTATAATTGCAAGGTAATCAACATTTAAAAAAATGAATAGGTTTGGTAGATAATGTAGGGAGGGAAAAATAATGACACTATAATTGTAAACTCTAATATTGCCTATTAGCTAGAAAAGTAACTCCAAACACATTTTCGCTAAGAGCAGCTGTTTAAACAAATGTTAGCCATTTGTTGGCAAAAATGTGTGTCCAATTCAAGAACGCTTACCTATACCACCATTCAAAAGTTTGGGGTCACTTAGAAATGTCCTTGTTTTTTAAAGAAAAGCACATTTCTTGTCCATTAAAATAACATAAAATTGATCAGAAATATAGTATAGACATTGTTAATATTGTAGCTGAAAACGGCTGATTTTGAATGGAATATCTACATAGCTGTACAGAGGCCCATTATCAGCAGACATCACTCCTGTGTTCCAATGGCACGTTGTGTTAGCTAATCCAAGTTTATCATTTTAAAAAAGGCTAATTGATCATTAGAAACCCCTTTTGCAATTATGTTTGCAGAGCTGAAAACTGTTGTGCTGATGAAAGAAGTAATACAACTGGCCTTCTTTAGACTAGTTGAGTATCTGGAGCATCAGCATTTGTGGGTTCGATTACAGGCTCAAACAGGACAGAAACAAATAACTTTCTTCTGAAACTCATCAGTCTATTCTTGTTCTGAGAAATTAAGGCTATTCCACACGAAAAATTGCCAAGTAACTGAAGATCTTGTACAACGCTGTGTACTACTCCCTTCACCCGACAGCGCAAACTGGCTCTAACCAGAATAGAAAGAGTGGGAGGCCCCGGTGCACAACTGAGCAAGAGGACAAGTACATTAGTGTCTAGTTTGAGAAACAGACGCCTCGCAAGTCCTCAACTGGCAGCTTCATTAAATAGTACCCGCAAAACACCAGTCTCAACGTCAAGTGAAGAGGCGACTCCGAGATGCTGGCCTTCTAGGAAGAGTTGCAAAGAAAAAGCCATATCTCAGACTGGCCAATAAAAAGAAAAGATTAAGATGGGGAAAAAGAACACAGACACTGGACAGAGGAACTCTTCACTATTGACATTGAGAGTAGTGTATATCATATACTCCAGTGAGTGTAATTGGCTCCAATTATTGTCATTTAATCTATATTAGGAGTTGTGAAATGAAGCTGACATCATTAGAAATAATATATTATCTTCTACTGTAGATAAGTAATAAAAAAATGTGTTATTCTGTTGTTGCAAGCAATATAACTAAAACATTTTCAAATTCTTTATATTTTTGCAGCCCCCCCTGCAGTACCTCCGTGACCCCTGGTTGAATAACCCTGAACTAGAGAGAGGTGGTGTTCTGGGGAGACGTACCTCTGGAGGATGTGGAGGGACATGTAGAGCTGAGGTTCGTTGGTGGCAGGGGAGCGCACCAGCTTGCTCTTGGTGTGGGCCGACACAATGGTACCATCGGAGAGGGAGAAGCGATACAGAGGGCTGAACGCATGGCCCTGTCTCAGGACTGGAGAGAGAGGGATGGAGAGACAGGGAGTGAGAGATATGGGGGGAGAGAGAGAGATTTCATGACGTTTTCAAATTTGGGCATTAATCAACAGAAGATCAAAGGCCTAGAGATCCCGTGAGACACACCTTCTTGCTGGTGCTTTTTGGCAAATGACATCTCCCCGTCGTTCTGCAAGTGGAACATTTGGATGCATCTCCTGACCAGGTCCTCCCAGCCTGGCTTCATGGAGGCTCTCAGCAGACTGGTGTCCAGCGACGTGATCTTACCTACGATTACAATGCTAAGTTAGTTTCCCCAGCTTCAATCATTGAAACAACCATTTTATTAAGACATTGTTACATCAGCATGTTGTCACAAAGTGCTTTACAATTACCCTGCCAAAATCTCAAACAGCAAGCAAAGCAGAAGCACAACGCTTCATTGCATTGTCTTACGTCAGAGCGCATCACTCCTACGCGACGCTCGTCCCTCATCCCATCTTTCTTGTAGGACGTGGAACGAATCTCTAAAAATCTAGATTTTGCTCATCCGCCTAACACTAGTTCCTAATTCTGAAAATCACTTTGCTCTCGGAAGCTCTGACACACTAGCTACTACGGCAAACCATGCTCCAGCTAGCAGCCTAGTGCAAGCTTGTTTGAATGGCCATACGGTAGCTAGTTTGCCAGCTTGTTGATGAAATGATAAGGCACCAAAGTTATGGGACTGTTCTCAAAAATCAGCATCTGATACAGTGAGGGAAAAAAGTATTTGATCCCCTGCTGATTTTGTGCGTTTGCCCACTGACAAAGAAATGATCAGTCTATAATTTTAATGGTAGGTTTATTTGAACAGTGAGAGACACAATAACAAAAAAATCCAGAAAAATGCATGTGAAAATTTTTATAAATTGATTTGCATTTTAAATGAGGGAAATAAGTATTTGACCCCTCTGCAAAACATGACTTAGTACTTGGTGGCAAAACCCTTCTTGGCAATCACAGAGGTCAGACGTTTCTTGTAGTTGGCCACCAGGTTTGCACACATCTCAGGAGGGGTTTTGTCCCACTCCTCTTTGCAGATCTTCTCCAAGTCATTAAGGTTTCGAGGCTGACGTTTGGCAACTCAAACCTTCAGCTTCCTCCACAGATTTTCTATGGGATTAAGGTCTGGAGAATGGCTAGGCCACTACAGGACCTTAATGTGCTTCTTCTTGAGCCACTCCTGTGTTGCCTTGGCCGTGTGTTTTGGGTCATTGTCATGCTGGAATACCCATCCACGACCCATTTTCAATGCCCTGGCTGAGGGAAGGAGGTTCTCACCCAAGATTTGACGGTACATGGCCCTGTCCATCGTCCCTTTGATGCGGTGAAGTTGTCCTGTCCCCTTAGCTGAAAAACACCCCCAAAGCATAATGTTTCCACCTCCATGTTTGACGGTGGGGATGGTATTCTTGGGGTCATAGGCAGCATTCCTCCTACTCCAAACACGGCGAGTTGAGTTGATGCCAAAAGAGCTCCATTTTGGTCTCATCTGACCACAACACTTTCACCCAGTTGTGGGTGAAATATGTGCATGTATATGTGCAGGGGGACCTTGCAGGCGCTGCAGGATTTCAGTCCTTCACAGCGTAGTGTGTTACCAATTGTTTTCTTGGTGACTATGGTCCCAGCTGCCTTGAGATCATTGACAAGATCCTCCCGTGTAGTTCTGGGCTGATTCCTCACTGTTCTCATGATCATTGCAACTTCACGAGGTGAGATCTTGCATGGAGCCCCAGGCCAAGGGAGAATGACAGTTATTTTTTTTCTTCCACTGTTGTCACCTTCTCACCAAGCTGCTTGGCGATGGTCTTGTAGCCCATTCCAGCCTTGTGTAGGTCTAACAGAACTCTTTGGTCTTGGCCATGGTGGAGAGTTTGGAATCTGATTGATTGATTGCTTCTGTGGACAGGTGTCTTTTATACAGGTAACAAACTGAGATAAGGAGCACTCCCTTTAAGAGAGTGTGCTCCTAATCTCAGCTCGTTACCTGTATAAAAGACACCTGGGAGCCAGAAATCTTTCTGATTGAGAGGGGGTCAAATACTTTTCCCTCATTAAAATGCAAATCAATTTATAACATTTTTCACATGCGTTTTTCTGGATTTTTTTGTTGTTATTCTGTCTCTCACTGTTCAAATAAACCTACCATTCAAATTATAGACTGATCATTTCTTTGTCAGTGAGCAAACGTACAAAATCAGCAGGGAATCAAATACTTTTTTCCCCTCACTGTAGCTGGAACTGTGCCTCGCTACTTTGTAACATTTGGCCAATGCGATAACATTGCAGAGAGCAGTCAGCTCTGCTGTAGAACTTGGTGCACTAGTCACAACAGAACAGGTATCATCAACTCATTTGTGCATTAGCTAGAACTTCACTACGCTTAGCGGGAGTATTCAACATTGACTATGTGAATTGGCATTGTTAGCATTGATTGGAGACTGGTTCAGCCAGCAAGCAGACACGTTAGCTAGAAAATTTTCATGCACATTTTGAATTTCATAAATACAGATTTTACCACCTCAACTAGACTTGGATTTAGCTAGTGAAGGTTTATAGTTTTTGGTAAGATTTACTCTGACTCGAGGATGAAAGGGGGTTCAGTGGACGATATCACCTTGGTAACATGTTAGGACAGCATATTGTAGACAGACTTCTTTTTAGCTATCCCATCAGTATTTGCGAGTTAACAGACAAACGGCCTTCTGACTTGAGACAATGGCTTCATTGCGCCTAGGCTATTTAACTGGTGCCAGAATTGTGATCCTAATGTATATTTCAAACAAACATTGAATGCGAATGATGAAACTCTGAGACCCAACCCACAAGAGGTGATGAGACTAATTTAGAACAGATGAATACAATACAGTAGTAGTTGTCCCCTACCTTGGAGATCCTGCCTGGTGGTAAAGCTCTCGTACGTTGGGAGCACGGGCCTCTCTTTGACAGGAACCCTTCGTGCTACACAGATCAGGCAAGACTGGAAATCTTTACGAGGAGAACCAAAAACAAACATATTAAAAGCTTTACCTAGAAGTAGCCCAAGTTCATGAACATGACCTCCAACTTATCCTCTTGGTTGGAGGCGGTAGGTGATACAACATGGCGATGTTCAGTTCACACCCTGCCTCAACTCTCCTGGCTACTGTCCTTACTCAACATCAACACGTCTCCATTGAATTTGCAGCTATGATGCGGTTTCAATGTCAAAATATTATTTTGCAGAATATCTTGGAAGCAGCGGCGGATGGACGGCGGTACTAAAATTAGACATTAGAAATATTCCCCTGGGAGCTCCAGGGGAAAGGAGGAAGTGGCAGACACTAATTAGACGTCCCATGGTCCTCTCTGAGGACGTGTCTGACGGATGACAGGAATCTAAAGGAGGACAGGACACTGGAGAGACGGAGATGAACGGAGAGGAGAAGACATCCAACCACACAGAGCCGTATTCACTAGGAACGAACGGAAACAAAGTCCGAAATCGGAGGGACTACCTGCACATGTCCAATAAGGAACACTTGTTTTTCATTGTAAAATATTTTGCACGAATGAACGCGACCCAAGTCTGTGATTTCTGTCTAAACCAAACCTTCAGCACTCCAAAATGGCTGACCACAAAGTGTATTCTTGTGATAATCATACTAATAATAGCATCCAAAATTGGAAAAACTAAAAAACAAATAATTTTAGGAATGTAGAGTGTAGTGCTCTTGAAGTGCACATGTAACATCTGAAACAAACGTAATAATGTTCTATGTTGGAAGATTTAGTGACATTTACTCAGACAGAAGACATCATTCCAAGTGTTCAGCATTAACCCCTTATGGGGAGACGGGAGTGGATAACTGATCATAAAGGAACTTCATGACGACAGTAAACATCCTTTTTCTTTTATTCACCTCTTTTATATCTCTCATTTAATTGTTTTAGTGTAAAGTGTGTTTTCAACTCAAGTTTGATTTGATGGTAAACAAACATTTATGTACCTTCTCCCTCCTCTTTGATGGACTTTGGCTCGGACACGGCGAAACACTGCATGGTCTCATACTTCTGCTGCACCTCCTGGTCCTGGGGCTCCAGCTCACCTCCCTCCCAGGGCCCGTGGGGGTTGACCAGCATGCGGCAGTTAAACGTGTGGCTATTCCTGTTGGGGTTCTCACTGGACCGCGGTGCTCTGCAGTTCACTAGGGGGCACACACAGTGGGCCAAAGGTCAAAACGATCAACTTACTATCCCCATTGGCACAGAATATCAAATAATAATTTCCTGTCTCAGTCATGATGGATTCATTCACTGGCGATCTAAAATCTTCTTAAAGAAGGTATGACAGCAACCCATGCTTTGGTTTTGTTTACCTGGCCACTGTTTCAAATACTATCTTTTTAGCATTTGTGACACAAATCCAATGCAAGCCAATGGTACCCATATTAGCATTTTCACACTTCATGTTCAACTCAATTAAGTTACTTATAGATGATTTAGACATGAATCGCAAAAGTTTATATATTTGATAGATGGGTCACAGTGAGTGTGAGGGGTACATCTCAACTCACCCAGGGACTTGGGCAGCAGTGATGGATTGATAGAGGAGTGAGAGAAAGAGGTGTAGTGTAACTCACCCAGGGACTTGGGCAGCAGGTTCTTGATGAACTCTGCGTGGTCTCCTACGTGCAGAACGCTGTAGACACTAGTGTTCATCAGCTCCTCCTGGTTATACTGCAGGTACTGGGTCACGTTCTCCGACACAAACACAATGTTCCCCTCCATGTTCACCACAAAGAAGAACCCGTCCAGCGCCTGAGGAGTAAGGCATTGGGAGAAGATGAGGTTTATTAGAAGAACAATACAATACTGATCCATACAAGACAGAAATGTGTATTTTGATACACACACACAAAAACACCCATTAGGTCAGCGAGGGAGTAGAGGAAGAAGGTTATTAGTAAGTTATTGACAGAAACTGTAGGCAGAGTATAGAAAATGGGAGAAACATCAGCTACCTTTGGTATATTCAGGGTTGTTATCTATTGTGTCCCAAATTATGTTCTATTCCCTATATAGTGCACTTCATTGACCAGAGTCCTATGGGGCCTGCACAGTAGTGCATAGGGAATAGGGTACCATTTGAGATGCAGGCATGGGGGTTCCAATGGGTTAAGAGAAGGTGTATGTGATATTACTGAGCCATTAGCCAAAGTGTTCTTCGAGCCATTACAGTGAGGATACAAAATAGGGAGCAATCATCTACGGTATATATATATATATATATATATATATATATATATATATATATATATATATATATATATATATATATATATATATATATATATATATATATATATATATAGCTATTATGAAGAAAAGGGCATAAGAAGTTAAGTTCACACACAAAAATATAGTCAATTACGGCTGAGCAGCACAAAGCTACCATACTAAGACATGCTCCGGGATCCAAACTTTAGCAGGGAATGATCGGACGTAAAATGGGCTAGCTAACAGCATGTGAAAAGTGAGTCTTCGTTCCAAATGGCACCCTATTTCCTTTATAGTGCACTACTTTGTACCAGGGCCCATAGGCTTCTGGTCCAAAGTAGTGCATGATATATAGGGAATAGGATGCCATTTGGGATGCATAGTGAGCTTTATCATTAAAACATGACGGCGCGCAAGTTGGACAGTCAAGTCGGAACACAACCATACAGTATAACCATGCATTACTGCACAGCGAATTCGACTCAACCGAGAGCATTGTGTAGCAACAGGCTCATTACCCTCAGTGAACTAAATAGCTTAGAGAAAAGGAAGTCTCAGCCAGCCAGCGAGCGAGAGAGAGAGAGAGAGAGAGAAGTGTGTGTGTGTGTGTGTGTGTGTTAGGACGGGAGAGTGTGTACAAGACAGCTAGGCCATTAAACGCATTCCCTGAGCCTAACCATGTACTCGCTTATTCTGGCCTGGCAACAATTCACTGTCATATTAGTGGGTTTGGGCTGTACACAATGTAACTAAACTACAATGACAAATGGGTCAAACTTTTGTAAAACTATGCTTGAAACACTAACACGATTTAAAAGAGGAATACTCTTCCACTCTTCCTCTATCAACTTGCTTTAGCCATGGTGCTACTGCAGCGATTCTGTGTGCAATAGAAAACACAGTTGGAACTCTTCATAGACTGAGAAACTGGTTTTAAAAAGCTACGATTTCGGATAAAATCGCCTGTCCTCTTGGCATGTACAGAGAGGTTTCTCAGAGTTTGCTTTATGGCCCATGGTTGGTTATCGTCAGGACTGATGAGTAATCCTCTCCTCCACCACGTCAGCAGCCCGGCTGTGAATTGTCCCTGCTCCCAACCTGCACCACTTCAAACAGCACGGACAACCCGGCCGCAGCAGTTATATTTAGAGTCTACTGTGTCTGAATGCCATGACGTAGGCCGTTTCAAATGGCACCCTATTCACTATGTGGGAAATAGGGTGCCATTTGGGATGCAGCCACTGTCTGAATGCAGTGACGTATGAGCCAGAGGGAGTATAAATACCCACTGACAACAGATTATACAGAACTGGAGATTAACACTGGCAGCCACTCACTGATGACCACTTTCCCTGCTTATAGATATAAGGACCCCTGTCTGTCATCATATGAGGACCAGGCTAGTGCATTGGTGAACAACTTGTCCTGACGAAGACCCAGTTTTGAGTTGAAACTTTGTCTTATTACACATTTTGGGAGCATTATACCAGTGTGAGGATTTACTTTTTGTTCTATTGTGCATTACCAAACTTGCAGGGGCGTTAGCTACAACCCTATGCAGGGGGAGTTATACACCCCTATATATTTTAAATGTGTCGATTTCACAAGTCCTGCTAATCATGTGACTTGTGTCTGTTCAAGGTAAAGGATCACATGATCCAAAGTGAGATAGTGCGCATTGCTCCCACCCACCTCGAGCATCATTGGTCCAAGAGCATCTTTGTCAATAACACTTTGGCCTGTTGACGAGACATGTGCTTTCTGTACCGCCTCTGCATTGGCAGTAGTTGTTTTCTCTGCAGGGTTGGAGAGAGGGGAGGGAGAGAGTGAGGGGGGGAGAGGGAGGAGGAGGTGGAGAGCAAGGTTGTTAGACATGTTTCACAAGTTTACATGGAATAATGTCAGCCCCAGCACAGCTATTGCAAAGGGAGTGCTGTGTTGAAAGAAAATATGACTACTTAGATATACCATAGTCTACTTAAATATACCATAGTTTAAACAACAATCCTGACATGGGAGGATCAAAAAGACAGTGACTCATTTGTCATTCAAACTAACAGAATCCGGTCAACAGAACATTTTTTTTTTAAATAAGGCCAATTAAATGTAGTGGTTTGTGTGGGTGCTGATTAATTTCTAGGATGCACTCATTTTACCAGCCCTGAGAATGACTTACAACAGGTTGTTGTTGTGTTAATATTATTTTGTCTGGGACAACCGATTATCATTTGCAACATAATTTCCCATAAAAACAGTCTCCCACAGCCTATACCTAGCCAAGTGCAAACAGTAAACCACCATACTGTTGATGTACTTGGGAATGTGTGTGTTGACTTAAATACCAGTGTGCATCATTGAGTGATTGGATATTGTATTAATGCATCAATAGCCCCCTTCCAGTCATCCTCCCTCCGGAGCTCCTCCCTCTCTCTCACCCTCCCTTGTACTGTGGTGTCATTGGTTGGTGCCACTAGAGTCAAGCTGTCCGCTGTCTGTCCTGTCTGCCTCAATAGGGTACATAGCTGACATTCCTGTCCCTGTACACCAACTACCACTACACTAACTGTAACAAACATTAGAATCCTTGATTAATTCTCAGCTAAGATCTCTTTGAACAATGAATTGGTATTCTAAACGCAGGGGTGGAAGTAACGAATTACAAATACTCACGTTCCTGTAATTGAGTAGCTTTTCTGTGTACTTGTACATTTTCAAAACAATTCCGTTACAGAGTACAATCTAGAAAAAGGATACACATGGCAAGCATAAAGTTTGCGCCTTTTGTAGCAGCTAGATCTGTTCACTTGTTTGTCAGTGACAAGTAACATGACCAGATGGACCAATACAATTCAATTTCATGCATCGCTCCAAAAACGGCCCAATCACAGCTGTGCATGCAAACCAAATGATGATCGGTAGCAGGATTGTCTAACAGTAAAAAGGTAGCTACGTGCCATCAACAACAACAACAAAAAATCCTAGCCTAACGAGATTGAGCAAGTTCAGGAGACACACACAGGAGACAGACAGTGGCCGGGTCTTCTGAAGACCATGAGGAAGGAAATCCCTGGCCGCATCTCATAGAACACTTCAGCTTCAAGCAGAGAAGGTGTAATTAAGGAATGTCAAAAACTCTGTCAAACTTGAGGAAACAGGTAATGGTACGAAAAGGAAAGTTATAAATATATTTTATCCCCATGAATGGGGTTTGTTGTGTAGGCTATGTAGCTAACAAAGTGTTGCTACTAGCCAGTTGCATTCAATCTGTAGCATAATGCTAACATTTGCTAACTCATCCTGTTGCTAGCTAGTTAGAAACTAACACTGACCAACATCTTTACACAGCTGAAGGAACTATAAGCTGTAGTACGGGCTACTACCGCATTGACATTATGGTAGCTAGTAAACTCAGCAAAAAAAGAAACCTCCCTTTTTCAGGACCCTGTCTTTCAAAGATAATTCGTAAAAATCCACAACTTCACAGATCATTGTATAGGGTTTATACACTGTTTCCCATGCTTGTTCAATGAACCATAAACAATTATTGAACATGCACCTGTGGAACGGTCATTAAGACACTAATATCTTACAGACTGTAGGTAATGAAGGTCACAGTTATGAAAACTTAGGACACTAAAGAGGCCTTTCTACTGACTCTGAAAAACACCAAAAGCAAGATGCCCAGGGTCCCTGCTCATCTGCGTGGACGTGCCTTAGGCATGCTGCAAGGAGGCATGAGGACTGCAGATGGGGCCAGGGCAATAAATTGCAATGTCTGCACTGTGAGATGCCTAAAAAAGCGCTACAGGGAGACAGGATGGACAGATGATTGTCCTCGCAGTGGCAGACCACGTGTAACAACACCTGCACAGGATCGGTACACCCGAACATCACACCTGCGGGACAGGTACAGGATGGCAACAACAACTGCCCGAGTTACACCAGGAACGCACAATCCCTCCATCAGTGCTCAGACTGTCTGCAATAGGCTGAGAGAGGCTGGACTGAGGACTTGCTGTAAGTCACCGGCAACAACGTCACCTATGGCACAAACCCACCGTTGCTGGACCAGACAGGACTGGCAAAAAGTGCTCTTCACTGACGAGTCACGGTTTTGTCTCACCAGGAGTGATGGTCGGATTCGCGTTCATCGTCGAAGGAATGAGCGTTACACCAAGGTCTGTACTCTGGAGCGGGATTGATTTGGAGGTGGAGGGTCCGTCATGGTCTGGGGGTGGTGTGTCACAGCATCATCGGACTGAACTTGTTGTCATTGCAGGCACTCTCAACGCTGTGCATTACAGGGAAGACATCCTCCTCCCTCATGTGGTACCCTTCCTGCAGGCTCATCCTGACATGACCCTCCAGCATGACAATGCCACCAGCCATACTGCTTGTTCTGTGCGTGATTTCCTGCAAGACAGGGATGTCAGTGTTCTGCCATGGCCAGCGAAGAGCCCGGATCTCAATCCCATTGAGCACGTCTGGGACCTGTTGGATCGGAGGGTGAGGGCTAGGGCCAATCCCCCCAGAAATGTCTGGGAACTTGCAGGTGCCTTGGTGGAAGAGTGGGGTAACATCTCACAGAAAGAACTGGAAAATCTGGTGCAGTCCATGAGGAGGCAATGCACTGCAGTACTTAATGCAGCTGGTGGCCACACCAGATACAAATCTGTTACTTTTGATTTTGACTCCCGCTTTGTTCAGGGACACATTATTCCATTTCTGTTAGTCACATGTCTGTGGAACTTGTTCAGTTTATGTCTCAGTTGTTGAATATTTTGTTCATACAAATATTTACACGTTAAGTTTGCTGAAAATAAACTCAGTTGACAGTGAGTGGACGTTTCTTTTTTTGTTGAGTTTAGCTAGCCATCCCCATAATGTATGTTGTTGGGGATAGCTAAGTGAAATTAATGCACTTGTGAAGATAAAAATCAGATGTCTCAGAAGTATTTATTTTAGGTATGTGCATTTTTGTTTGCTTCTTATTACCTAGCTATATCTGGTTGGATCACTGAGTTTCCAATAATAGCCAAAAATCATGTTTGGTAAAACTATAGTTCTTATAACTGTGGAAAAGAACAAACAATATTCCAACATCCGCATGTACAGTGCTGATTTTGTATGTTTGCCCACTGACAAATAAATAATCAGTCTATAATTTTAATGGTAGGTTTATTTGAACAGTGAGAGACAGAATAACAAAAAAATCCAGAAAAACGCATGTGAAATGTTATAAAATGATTTGCATTTTAATGAGGGAAATAAGTATTTGACCCCCTCTCAATCAGAAAGATTTCTGGCTCCCAGGTGTCTTTTATACAGGTAACGAGCTGAGATTAGGAGCACACTCTCTTAAAGGGAGTGCTCCTTATCTCAGTTTGTTACCTGTATAAAAGACACCTGTCCACAGAAGCAATCAATCAATCAGATTCCAAACTGTCCACCATGGCCAAGACCAAAGAGCTCTCCAAGGATGTCAGGGACAAGATTGTAGACCTACACAAGCCTGGAATGGGCTACAAGACCATCGCCAAGCAGCTTGGTGAGAAGGTGACAACAGTTGGTGTGATTCTTCACAAATGGAAGAAACACAAAACTGTCAATCTCCCTCGGCCTGGGGCTCCATGCAAGATCTCACCTCGTGGAGTTGCAATGATCATGAGAACAGTGAGGAATCAGCTCAGAACTACACGGGAGGATCTTGTCAATGATCTCAAGGCAGCTGGGACCATAGTCACCAAGAAAACAATTGCTAACACACTACGCCGTGAAGGACTGAAATCCTGCAACGCCCGCAAGGTCCCCCTGCTCAAGAAAGCACATATACATGCCCGTCTGAAGTTTGCCAATGAACATCTGAATTATTCAGAGGACAACTGGGTGAAAGTGTTGTGGTCAGATGAGACCAAAGTGGAGCTCTTTGGCATCAACTCAACTCGCCATGTTTGGAGTAGGAGGAATGCTGCCCATGACCCCAAGAACACCATCCCCACCGTCAAACATGGAGGTGGAAACATTATGCTTTGGGGGTGTTTTTCTGCTAAGAGGACAGGACAACTTCACCGCATCAAAAGGGACGATGGACGGGAACATGTACCATCAGCCAGGGCATTGAAAATGGGTCGTGGATGGGTATTCCAGCATGACAATGACCCAAAACACACAGCCAAGGCAACAAAGGAGTGGCTCAAGGAGAAGCACATTAAGGTCCTGGAGTGGCCTAGCCAGTCTCCAACCTTAATCCCATAGAAAATCTGTGGAGGGAGCTGAAGGTTTGAGTTGCCAAACATCAGCCTCGAAACCTTAATGACTTGGAGAAGATCTGCAAAGAGGAGTGGGACAAAAACCCTCCTGAGATGTGTGCAAACCTGGTGGCCAACTACAAGAAACGTCTGACCAATGTGATTGCCAACAAGGGTTGCCAACAAAAGTACTAAGTCATGTTTTGCAGAGGGGTCAAATACTTATTTCCCTCATTAAAATGCAAATCTATTTATAACATTTTTCACATGAGTTTTTCTGGATTTTTTTGTTGTTATTCTGTCTCTCGCTGTTCAAATAAACCTACCATTCAAATTATAGACTGATCATTTCTTTGTCAGTGGGCAAATGTACAAAATCAGCAGGGGATCAAATACTTTTTTCCCCCCTCACTGTATTTGGACAGTGACATTATTCAAAACATTTTGTAATTTCTAAATGGTTCATTTGATAGCTGACAGTCTGCACTTAAACGCCATTGTATATTTTAAAGTCCAATGTGCTGGACTACAGAGCCAAAACAAAAATGTTGTCATTGCCCAAATACTTACAGATTGCACTTCATGTGCTGGTTTTAGTTAATTTGTATAAAACCAAAACTGGTCAGGTTATATACATTTTGCCCAGATTGATGCAATCATTTTGTCCAGAGGAAACATCCATTAAAGATGACAAACTATAATATGCTCACTTCTGCAACCGCAAACAAACAAACCAAGGAACTATCAAACACCTCTTCAACTTGCAAGCAAGCAAAGATGTCTGAAATGATGGCAGTGGGAGGAGCCAGGTGCGTCTCACAGGCAACCGTTGACAAGCTTGTCATTAATTTGATCTGTGAGAGGGCCAACAGCCATTCTCTGTGGTTGAACAACCAGTTTTTAAAGAGTTAGTAACAACCCTGCATCCTCAATACAAAGTCTCTAGACCTACTGTTCGTTCAAGAATATATGAAGCTGCCAATCACATGAAGACAGTTATGACACACCTTGGCATTATGCATTATGCATACAGGATCAGGGGGAAAGTGGTAAGTACCACAATAGACTGGATCAAACTTCATCAAAGCATTCAATGTTTTTGGTGAGCAGAGCCAGGCAGTCGAGTCAGCAGACCGAGACTCAGATGCTGACAAGCCAGCAGAGTAGGTTGAATACCAAGACACCTATTCCATCCAGGAAAATTAGTGGCTTAGAATATCAACTCCCTCAGCTTCAACGGTGTGCATGTCACCTGCTGAACCTCATTGCAACAGATTCTGCTTTGGCAGAAACAAAGGGATAGCTACAAAATTTTGTCCAGGTCGTCTTTTGTCAAATGCCATGCGGAATAAAACGGGGCGGTCAACCTTACCTGCTGAAGTTGTAGAGAATGAGTGAATGAGTACTGCAAAGTGATGAAGCCTTTTGTCTCAGCTTTGAACATTCTACAGTCTGAGACCAACACGCATATGGGGTAGCTGCTGCCAGTGATTTTCTTACTAAAAACAAAACTTCAAAAGGCTGGAAGCATCCTGTCAAATGTGCCTACAATTAGAGCCATTCAGAACGGTCTCCAAAAGCACTTTGGAGAAATGATGGAGGAGCCACAGCTTATTGCTGCTGCAATCCTTCTGCCAAAGTTCAAGAGGTCTTGGACTGACAAAGCTGATGTCATCACAGCCGGTATGATTTCTTTACTCCAAAAGGTTTTAACCTCATTGTCCATTTGATGATGATATCTTTTGGTGTGAGTCTTTTCTTTAATTATTATTTTTTTCTTTCATTATTTAAGTTGTATTACAGGTGCTGGACAATAACCTTTGCATAAAACTATGTTTGGGTACAGCCAGACATGGACTCACCTCAACATTAGAGAATTTGTTAGGTCTGAATGTATTTGAACAACTCCAATCTCAGTATCTGAGAATAACATGTGTTGAAGTCTGTGTTAGAGCTATTGCAATGCCAATAATATGATTGTGTTGCCAGCCACATACAGAGTTTGCTGAAACACTGAATGTCGTGTTGTTTCCAATTTACAGGTTTGGCGTACCTGAAGAATCATCTTGACACAGTCCCACAGGATGAGACTGAGCATCTAAGGCAGCATTCATCTGATGAAGAGGATTTCTCCTCATCACTGACAACCAAACGGTCAGAAGGTACAGGGGAGCTGGATGGGTATCTTGCTAGTCCATCAGACAAAATGGATTTATTTAATTTGTTTCCGTACATAAAGAAGTTGTCCCTCAAACTCAACAGGCCTGCCTGCATCTGCCGCCTGTTAGCGTCTTTTAACTGTGCTGGACTACTCTTCACTGCAAAGCGAGCCAGGACAGACTCAATTAACTTAGAAAATGAGCTCTTACTGAAACAATGGCAAATTCAGAGAGAAGTGAAATGAGTTGTGTTCAATTGGTAGTTCCACCAAAAATATGCCTTTTGAACATTTGTATACGTGAAGTTGAAGATTTAATATTAAAATCAGCTGTGCTGGATCTTATCTTGTTGGTTCTTTTATGATGTTTTATGGAAGCATTACATGTAAACAATATTACATTTACAGTAGTACATAGAAAAGTAAAAAAACGAATATTCATTTGTGAAGCTTGCATTCAATTGCCACACCCTTGTCACATGAACTTCCATTTTTGTAAAAATGAGAATAAAAATAACCATCAATAGCAAATTATTTTAGAACTTAGTAACATTTTAAAATGTGCTACTTCTTACTTTTACTAGAGTTAAAAAAAAAAAGTACCAGTACTTTTACTTCTACTTGATTACAATTTCATTAAAAAGTAACAGTACCTCTACTTGAGTAGGATTTTACAGTACTCTTTCCACCTGTCTAAATGTAGTCAGTCAGGTTTCAGACCAGATTATAGCACAAGCGCCATCTCTGATGCATCCATGGTTTTAAAAACGTAGTGAATTCAATTGCATGGATATAAGGTAATTGTGCTGCCCTCTTCATTGACCTGTCTAAGGAATTCGATACTGTTGATCACTTATCGCTTATTCAGAGGCTTTCATCAATTGGCCTGAACCAGTCTGTGTGTAGCTGATGTTAAAAAATAATAGAAATCTGGACATAAAAGGTGTCCCACAGGGATCCGTTTTTGGTCCATTTCTGTTCACCATTTACATAAACCTGTAACAAAAAACATTTAAGCTGCACTTGTATGCCGTTAACACTTGTGTATGCTTTTGACCCCACAGTCGACCAGGTTCTTTGAGCTATAGTCTACATTCATTGCTTAACAGAAAGTCTTTGTTGAACTGAAATTGGTAAAACCAAGTATATGTTGTTTTCCAGAACACTTAAAAATGTATCTGATGATTTAGGCATATGTACTTTGGATGGTGCCTTCTCAGCTTATAAATATTTGGGCATCTATATAGATGAAAAGGGATATTTTAAAAAGCATTAATTAGGTTGTGAATAAAAATGGGCTTATTCTGTAGAAACAGGTCATGCCTCTTGTTAAATAGCAGAAAGCACGGGTACGCGCAATGCCGCCGGGGGGTACGACAAATAAAAATGTGATTCACATTTATTTTTTTATATACACGTGTGTGTGTGTGTGTGTGTGTATATATATATATATTTTGTCACATTTTCAAACAGTACATTTATATTTTCCAACAGGGCTATACATTTCGGTGAGGTCCCCCCCCTCACCTGAGTAGCCTCGTTTCACTGCCAAAAATTAAATTAAACCATCTAGTGTTCAGCGAAATAACAACAATGTCAAATACAGGTAGCCTTGTCAAATAATTAACATTCAGTCACATGAACCGTTACTCTCTCGAGGGAAACCTTCACTCTTTGCGCAGACATTTGGAAACGAAACATGACAATTTGAAAAATAAGCCACAGGCGTTTGAGCAAGAATAAAGACTACTTTTGAGTAGTAAGACATGTATAAAAGAAACAGATACCATTAATAAGAAGGGGCTAGAAGCGCCTTATATTGTGAGCTACTAGGACAGGCAAGCCCCATACTATAGTGGAGGACTTAAATTCTTCCTGCTGCCGCAGATATGGCTGGGACAATGCTGGGGGAAAAGGCCCAAAAAACTATACAGACAACGCCTTCATCAAACAACACTTTCACGACGCATCAGTGACATGGCAAGAGATGTTTTGAAACAATTACTGCTTCGCATACAAGCCAGTGAATTATATGCATTACAGCTGGATGAGTCAGATGTGCGGGCCTGGCACAGCTCCTGCTATATGTCCGTTACGTTTATGGGGGGGGTCAATTAAGGAAGACATCCTCTTCTGCAAACTACTGGAAACCAGAACAACATGAGGATATTTTAAAAGTACTGGACAGCTTTGTGACATCAAATGGACTTGTGGTCAAGATGTGTTGGTATCTGTACTGATGGCGCAAAAGCCATGACAGGGAGACATAGTGGAGTGGTATCGTGCGTGCAAGCAGTTGTTCCCGACACCACTTCAGTACATTGCAGCATCCACCGAGAGGCTCTTGCTGCCAAGGGAATGCCTGACAGCTTGAATGACGTTTTGGACACTACAGTGAAAATGGTTAACTTTGTTAAAGCAAAGACCCTGAACTTGTGTATTTTCTGCATAATGTAATGATATGGGCAGTGACCATGTAACGCTTTTACAACATACAGAAGTGCGCTGGTTATCAACGGGAAAGGTTTTTACAATTTCAAAAAAAATTGAGTCGAGCTTAAAGTTTTTACTGACCATCATTTTCACTTGTCTGATCGCTTGCATGATGAGTTTCTCACACGACTGGCCTATCTGGGTGATGTTTTTTCCTTGCCAGAATGATCTGAATCTAGGATTACAGGGACTCTCCGCAACTATATTCGATGTGCGGGACAAAATTGAGGCGATGATTAAGAAGTTGGAGCTCTTTTCTGTCTGCATTAACAAGGACAACACAGGTCTTTCCAGCAGTTTGATTTGTGGTGTGCAAATGAACTCAAGCTTACGGACAATGTCAAATGTGATATAGCGAAGCACCGGAGTGAGCTGGGTGCGCAATTACGCAGGTACTTTCTTGAAACGGACGACACAAACAACTGGATTTGTTATCCCTTTCATGCCCTGGCTCCAAGCCACTTACAGATATGTGAACAAGACAGCCTCATCAAAATTGCAACAAGCGGTTCTGTGAAAATTGAATTTAAAATCAGAAGCCACGGCCAGATTTCTGGATTGGGCTGCACACAGTTTCTTGTCAAATCACGCTGTTATAACACTGATGCCCTTTACAACCACGTACTTATGTGAGACTGGATTCTCAGACCTCACTAGCATGAAAACTAAATACAGGCACAGACTGTGTGGAAAATTATATAAGACAGATGCTCTCCAATACAACCCAACGTTGCAGAGTTATGTGCATCCTTTCAAGCACACCCTTCTCATTAACCTGTGGTGAGTTATTCACAATTTGATGAACAAATAAGGTTTTATATGTAAAATGGCTTAATAAAGAGCAAAATGATTTATTATTATTACCCTTGTCCTATAAGTGCTCTTTGACTTCCCACGAGCCGGGTTGTGACAAACTCACTCATTCTTATGGTTAATAAATGTATTGTAGTTTGTGTCTGTGGCAGGCTTACAATGATGGCAAAAAATATTTGAGTGCGCTAACCCTGGTACGGAGCTGGAGGTTGAATTTTTGAAGGGGTACGGGACTATAAAACGTTTTGGAACCACTGACCTATATGAATGCAGTTGCCAATACATTAAAGCCTATAGATGCAGTCTACCATAGCGCACTACGCTTTATTAAAGTGGAACTGACAGCCCTAACTACTTGCAGATATGAAAGTCAAAATCAAATTCCCAGTTCATGCTACAAAACTAACTTTATAATAGGTTTTAAAAATAGTTTCTACTTGACTCAAGATTCCATGATGGCAGAATATATGGATGCAGTTCAATGCACGATTAATACAATTTTCCAATACATTTCTTGGTAGCCCAAAAAAGATTACTATCAGGTTGTAAATCACAGCTGGCCTGGTACATTGTTTGCTGCCTCCACCCAGTCGGGATGCACTGTCAGTTTCAATGACAAAAATGGACGAATGTAACTAAGGCCGGGATTGTCAATAAAAATCAAACTAGCAAGGGCAATAATCACAAGTCAGTTATAACGTGGCTAATAAGCTAGCATATCTATTTATCTAGCAAGCTAAAAACCTGGAGCCTAACATTAGCTAGCTCCTGGGAGGATGTAATGTCATCGAAGGAGTGGGTGAGTGACCGACTTCCCCCCATATTGTTTTCCGTGGCTACAGCTAGAGGTGCAGGTGTCACTTGGTTAGCAAGGAAGAAATGTGAATCGCTTTTTTAGCTAGCTATTCTAAACTTGATCGACTGTTCTTCAGTTAGCTTCTCTTGCATTCGTAAATTCACTCTGGATCTCTACTCCGATTTCAGAGCAGTCTTGTCTAGTGTGCCAGAGCACAAGTAAGTAATTGCCAGTGTTGCCAGCAGCACAGTTAGTCACTAATGCTCTAGATAACATGTACATACAGCCTAACCAACTCTGCTAGAGCGAGTAAAATGGTCAGAGTGAGGAGTTCTCATTTTCCTTGGGGCGACAGGTAGCTTAGTGGTTAGAGCGTTGGGCTAGATCGAATCACCGAGCTGACAAGGTAAAAATATTTTGTTCTGCCCCTGAACAAGGCAGTTAACCCACTGTTCCTAGGCCATCACTGTAAATAAGAATTTGTTCTTAACTGACTTGCCTAGATAAAAAGGTAAAAAAAAGGTTTGTGTGTGTCTGGAAGTAGCTAGTAAGCTAGCCAACTTTAGGACAGTTAGCTTGGGTGCTTGACTGCCATTGAGGAACGCTTCGGATCAACACTACTCATCAGCCAGAGCGTCCAGTGTCCAATAGTGCAGTGTGTGCTCTGAGCGCTCAGCAAGCGAAATGCTCAGAAATTACCAACAGACAAATCTGACAACGCTCTGAATTTTGCACTCTGACACACTGGAGACAATATACAAACACACCCTTAGTTTTCAATACATTATCAGTCAAAAGTTTGGACACGCCTACTCATTCAAGGGTTTTTCTTTATTTTGACTATTTTCTACATTGTAGAATAGTGAAGACATCAAAACTATGAAATCACATATGGAATCAAGTAGTAACCAAAAAAAACAATCAAAATATATATTATATTTGAGATTCTTCAAAGTAGCCACCCTTTTCCTTGACAGATTTGCACACTCTTGCCATTCTTTCAACCCTCTCACCTGGAATACTTTTCCAACAGTCTTGAAAGAGTTCCCACATATGCTGAGCACTTGTTGGCTGCTATTCCTTCACTCTGCGGTCCAACTCATCCCAAACCATCTCAATTTGGTTGAGGTCGGTGATTATGAAGGCCAGGTCATCTGATGCAGCACTCCATCACTCTCCTTCTTGGTCAAACTGCACTTGAAGAAACGTTCTTGAAATATTCCGCATTGACTGACCTTCATGTCCTAAAATAATGATGGCCTGTCGTTCCTCTTTACTCATGTGAGCTGTTCTTGCCATAATATGGACTTGGTCTTTACCAAATAGGGATATCTTGTGGAAACCACCCATAACTTGTCACAACACAACTGATTGGCTCAAACGCATTAAGTAAAGAAATTCCACAAATTAACTTAACAAGACAAACCTGTTAATTGAAATGCATTCAATTTGGTTGTTGATCATTGCTAGACATCCATTTAAGTCTTGCCATAGACTTTCAAGCCAATTTAAGTCAAAACTAACTAGGCCACTCAGGAACATTCAATGTCATCTTGGTAAACAACTTGTGTATATTTGGCCTTGTGATTTAGGTTATTGTCCTGCTGAAACTGGGATTTGTCATCTCCCAGTGTCTGTGCTTAGTTTTATTCAGTTTCTTTCTACCCTAAAAAAAATTAAAAACTCCATAGTCTTTGCCGATGACAAGCATACCCATAATATGATGCAGCCACCCCGCTTGAAAACATGGAGTGGTACTCAGTGATCTGTTGTATTGGATTTGTCCCAATCATAATGCTTTGTATTCAGGACACAAAGTAGATTTTCTTGCAGTTTTAGTGCCTTATTGCAAACATGATCCATGTTTTGGAATATATGTATTCTGTATAGGCTTCCTTCTTTTCACTGTCATTTAGGTTAGTATTGTGGAGTAATTACAATGATTGCTCCATCTTCAGTTCTCCTATCACAGCCATAACTCTGTAACTGGTTTACGGTCACCATTGACCTTATGGTGAAATCCCTGGGCGGTTTCCTTCCTTTCCGGCAACGGAGTTAGGAAGGACGCCTGTATCTTTGTAGTGACTGGGTGAATTGATACACCAACCGAAGTGTAATTAGTAACTTTACTTCATCCATATGTGCCCTTCTTTGTGAGGCATTGGAAAACATCCCTGGTCTTTGCAGTTGAATCTGTGTTTGAAATTCACTGCTCGACTGTGGGACCTTACACAATTGTATGTGTGGGGTACAGAGAGGAGGTAGCTAAAAAAAAGAATCATTACAGCAAATAAGCACATTTTTACTCCTGAACTTATTTAGGCTTTCCATAACAAAGGGGTTTAATGCTTAGACTCAAGACATTTTAGCTTTTCATTTTTAAATTAGTATAAAATGTAAAAAAACATAATTCTACTGACATGAATAGGGTTTTGTGTTACGTCTCAGTTTAACACATTTTCAATTAAAATCAATCCTTCTAGTGTATAAAAGTGTTTAAAAGTTATTTTTGAAAGAATCCAATATTAAACATTTGTTTTCTGAGTTTTAAAAATGAAAACAGTCACCAGCAGAATTAAGAGATTGGGACAGATGCAACATAATATACATTCACTGTGTTGGTGGTACTCATAAAATGATGAAAACTTCAGAATTAGCAGAGCCCACTTGTAGAGTATATTGTTCCCAAAAAAATATGTCTTAAAATGAACAAAATCAAAATGGGTAGTTGAGATAAAATATTTTTTATGATGAATAAATTAATGTGAAATGTTTTATTTCAGAATCAAGATGCACTCCATATTTTAGAGCACACTATATGGAGTATAATGACGCCAATATGTCTAGCAGGTACAGAACACTGAGTCTTGCAAGAGGCATGTATACATCTAAAAAGAGAGTACAAAAAATGGCCTTGAATCATGATTTTCACAAAAACGGTTGGTGAAACATACGTAACAAGCATTTCAAACATCATTCATCACAATTGAGTATCTATGTGAGAATTGCCAGAATAATCTGATACCAAAAATATTTTCCGCTGCCGTGGAATCGCCCATACAGTTGAAGTCGGACGTTTACATACACCTTAGCCAAATACATTTAAACTCAGTTTTTCACAATTCCTGACATTTAATCCTAGTAAAGAATGTCTTAGGATCACCACTTTAATTTAAGAATGTGAAATGTCAGAATAATAGTAGAGAGTATGATTTATTTCAGCTTTTATTTCTTTCATCACATTCCCAGTGGGTCAGAAGTGTTCATACACTCAATTAGTATTTGGTAGCATTGCCTTTAAAGTGTTTAACGTGGGTCAAACCTTTTGGGTAGCCTTCCACAAGCTTCCCACAATAAGTTGGGTAAATTTTGGCCCTTTCCTCCTGACAGAGCTGGTGTAACTGAGTCAGGTTTGTAGGCCTCCTTGCTCGCACACTCTTTTTCAGTTCTGCCCACAAATTTTCTATAGGATTGAGGTCAGGGTTTTGTGATGGCCACTCCAATACCTTGACTTTGTTGTCCTTAAGTCATTATGCCACAACTTTGGAAGTATGCTTGGGGTCATTGTCCATTTGGAAGACCCATTTGTGACAAAGCTTTAACTTCCTGACTGATGTCTTGAGATGTTGCTTCAATATATCCACATAATCTTCCTCCTCATGATGCCATCTATTTTGAGAAGTGCACCAGTCCCTCCTGCAGCAAAGCACCCCCACGCGTCACTTTTGGGATGGTGTTCTTCGGCTAGCAAGCCTCCCCCTTTTTCCTCCAAACATAATAATGGTCATTATGGCCAAACAGTTCTATTTTTGTTTCATCAGACCAGAGGACATTTCTCCAAAAAGTACGATCTTTGTCCCCATGTGCAGTTGCAAACCGTAGTCTGCCATTTTTATGGCGGTTTTGGAGCAGTGGCTTCTTCCTTGCTGAAAGGTCTTTCAGGTTATGTCGATATAGGACTTGTTTTACTGTGGATATAGATACTTTTGTACCTGTTTCCTCCAGCATCTTCACAAGGTCCTTTGCTGTTGTTCTGGGATAGATTTGCACTTTTCACACCAAAGTACATTCATCTCTAGGAGATAGAACGCATTTCTTTCCTGAGCGGTATGATGCCTGCGTGGTCCCATGGTGTTTATACTTGCGTTCTATTGTTTGTACAGATGAACGTGGTACCTTCAGGCGTTTGGAAATTGCTCCCAAGGATGAACCAGACTTGTGGAGGTCTTACATTTTTTTTTCTGAGGTCTGGCTGATTTCTTTTGATTTTCCCATGATGTCAAGCAAAGAGGCACTGAGTTTGAAGGTAGGCCTTAAAAATACATCCACAGGTACACCTCAAATTGACTCAAATGATGTCAATTAGAAGCTTCTAAAGCCATGACATAATTTTCTAGAATTTTCCAAGCTGTTTAAAGGCAGAGTCAACTTACTGTATGTAAACTTCTGACCCACTGGAATTGTGATACAGTGAATTATAAGTGAAATAATCTGTCTGTAAACAATTGTTGGAAAAATGACTTGTGTCATGCAAAGTAGGATGTCCTAACCAACTTGCCAAAACTATAGTTTGTTAACAAGAAATTTGTGGAGTGGTTGAAAAACAAGTTAATGACTCCAACCTAAGTGGATGTAAACTTCCAACTTCAACTGTATAATACACTAGGCCGACTCTCACACTAACATCTCACCTAAAGCTGAAACAGCAGGATGCTTTTTCACATCAGTACAGTAGGTCTCGCTCTCTCTCGCCAAATCAGACTGGTTTCCTCTGAGTCTTACATCACATTGCTCATAATTATATAATCCAGTCAGTTAATTACAAACATCCTGCTTTTCATTATCATCATCATTAAGAAGAGTGTCTCATCTGAGTAACTCATCTGATCTTCCACTGTGTGTGCGCGCGTGTCTGATCGGCTGTTGTCTGCTCTTCGAGGCAGCAGCCTGTGTTTCTACGCAAGCTGACAGACACGCTTCCTGCCCCTTTAAAACATTACACCCCCCCCCCAGACGCCTTCCAAGCACAGACAACACAGCTTGCAGCTGACTGAAATACACGCACAGTCCTGCTCGCTCACACACAAAATGTACATGAAGTGTGGTATTTTGAAGAACACAAGTGATTTCTGTGACAGAGGAATGTGTGTGCTTACAATGGAGGGGAAATAACTCAATATTAGAAGAGAAAGGGTCAATAAAGTAAAATAAAGCCTTACCCTGCTCTTTTATTTGACGAATCTGCTTCACAGTTTCTTTCAAGATTGCACATTTGTCAGGCTTGACATTGAAGTTGTCAATGTCGTTGATGTTTGCAAAGATCAACTCCGCCAGTTCTTCAATATATTTGTTTTCATGCTCCCGGTTTGGTTTATCCGTGCTCCGCTTGGGGCTGTGGAGACAGAGACCAAGGTAAGACAACCGACAACCCAGGGCACGTGAACAACACTGATTAGGAAAAACACTTTCACAGCAATACGTGTGGCGTCTGTTTATCAAAACTTAAGCAAGCAATATAGATCACCTATACATGTACTTAAGATTAATATACTTTTTTTTCTTGCCATGTCATTCTGTATTCGGTCATTGCATGATGGCACCCTATTCTCTACAAAGTGCACTTATTTTGATCACGTTCTGGTCAAAACTAGTGCACTAAATAGGGAATAGGGTGCCATTTTGAACACAGACATGCTCTACGTATGACCGGTGTTTAACCTGACTGCTGAATGACCTTTAGAGCTTTGCATCGGAAAGGGATCCGTAACTAAGGTTGTGTTGAGGTGTATGTGTGCGCGCGCATATTGGAGAGGAATCTGTAAGAGCCCTAATCAAAAGTAATACACTATAGAGGGAATAGGGTGCCATTTGGGACACATGCTATGGTTGTGTGTGTTTGACAGCTGATCTTACCTGGGCCCCAGGAGATCCGGGCCACATTCTTTCCGCTTCAGAGACTCTCCCCTGGCAGCAAGGTCGGGGGTGTTGTCCCCCGCACTACTCATCTTCAGCAAATATCACCAACTACAGAAAGAGAGAGGAGAAGACACCATTAAGGCTCAAGCCTGATGAAGACCTTCAGGTCGAAACGTTGCAATAAACCGCTGGAGCATTCATCAGTATACGGGTATCTACCGATATTTATCCATTCATTTTTTCTACCCTAGCACCTGCAAGTTATTGCTTGTCTGTACAATACATTTGAAACAAGCCGCCTTTTAGGACAATGAGTGACCCAGAGACTAGCTACATCATTTAATTACTCTTAAACTACTTTTCTCTTATTCTTTGCCGTTTCAAAAAATTTGGCTCTGCTGGTTAGGGGCTTGTAAGTAAGCATTTCACTGTTGGATTCGGCATGTGACTAATAAAATTGGATCATGCCGTTAAAATGTAATTGCAGATATGTTGTGGATCATCATTTTACTAACAAAATCTGTTGACAGCAGCTAGTGAACCAATGGGAGACTGAGATGGGTGTTAATCATGACTGTCATCCACAGATCTAGTACACGTCATTCCACAATAAGCTACGTTGTGTGGGAAAGCTATTTGTAAGAGGTGTCAATGTTTACCTCAACATTAGGCAATTAGAGTGGCTGTGTTACAGCAAGGGCTTCTGTTTAACACGTCTCTCATCAAATCCAGGCTGAAGTTGGAAGACCGAGTGTATGGCCACTTTGTGTTTCTGCTCCATTTGCAGCAGAGGTGCCCCTCCCCCCCACTAGTCTGTTTGTCCAAGACCCTTCATTGGTCAATGCTCTGTTTGTCAATTACAGAAGTAATTCTGCATTTCCCCCAGTGTTTTACCAAAAATGCTCAGCTTCCATCTACGCAGGCCAGCACCCGTATCTCACTGGGCCATGACTCTGGTGGATCTGCTTTCACTTGAGGCCAAAGCCAGGCCACTGGTTCTTTTCAGCTGTCATTTACATAACAATGGCTGACTGTGAATTTTAACACCTTCTCGCAAAGCAACTGTTTTGATTATGCAGAAGTTGTTGATTCTGCTCTTCACAAGTCCTCACTGTCAGCTCTAGCTATGGAAACAATTTTCCTAGTATAGTATATACACACACACACACACACACACACACACACACACACACACACACACACACACACACACACAGGTGTAACACTGGTGTTACAGTCGAAAAGCAGCATAAGAGCGCCTCTTAAAGGGTGTATAACCAGGCCAGACCGAACACTGGAGACTTCACCCTGCCTGCATCCCACATTGCACCCAATTCCCTTTATAGTACACTACTTTGACCAGGGCTCTGGTCAAAAGCAGTGCACTTTAAAGGGAATAGGGTACAATTTGGGACACAGCACCTTAGTAGTCCAAACAGAGCTCTTTCCTTGTGCCCAGTATGTGTGGATGGCAACTAGGCTGACATTCAGGTCCTGCATTGGCTGATACTTGAAAAGTAACAATAAGATATCTGTCAACAACAAGGGGCTGTGAACTGTTGGTTTGTTCAGATCTCCATTTGCTTTTGCTAAAGCAGTAGCTATTCTTCTTGGAGTCCACACAAATACATGAAAACAACAGTGGTACACAGAGACAAGAACAGTCACGCAAAAAACTCTTAAAAACAGAGGACAATCACAACTGATCTGAATAGACAGATTGGTGGCCTCATTCAAAATGGTACTGCTTACCCAGAATGATGGTTGTAAGCAAAAAGCATCAGATTTCTGACTAACTACATTTCCTTATAGAGATGTATGTGTTTCACTCATGAAAATGATATAACTCGTGAAAATACACTTCTACGGTGATCTGTATCTCCCCGGAGGACAACTTAAATAAATGAATCATAATAAATGCCCCAATTCCTGAATAAATATATCCAAAATAAAAACAGCAAAAGCATATTATGTACGGTGAGGTTTCATTACATATGCGACAGTGTGGCCACCTAGCTCGTCTATAGGGCAGTGGTGGTGTCAGCTAGCCTAGCGTTTAGCTGATCTGCTGGTGGAGCAGCAGACTAAATTACTAACAGGCCAGCACATCACCTGATCATTACATAACACACAGCCTGGACCTGCCACTGAGCAGATGAGAGGAGTAGAGGGCTGGCTGGGGCAAATCTCCCTGCTCATCTAAATGAATAATCAGCCCACAGATCCTTGCTGAGAATACAATGGCCCCATTCGATCAGGATGATGAGAGGGAGGAGGGGAGTAGGAGGAGGAGCGTGGAGAGGAGGAATGAAAGAGGAGTAGGAGAAGTCTCAATCTACTTTCATGTATGCATGCTTAGCAAATGTATACAGGAAGGAATCATTAGGGCTAATCACTTGCTCAGTTAAATGTGAGAGAGAGAGCTTATCAAAGCTCATCATACAAACAGATCATACAATCATCTTGAGACGCTGTGATTATGGCAATCAACATGTTCATGTTAAACCATGCAGGGAAACATGTTGTTTCCTTGCTCACATTGATGGGTAATTCATTTTACCTTTATTTAACTAGGCAAGTCAGAACAAATTCTTATTTTCAATGACAGCCTAGGAACAGTGGGTTAACTGCCTTGTTCAGGGGCAGAACGACACCTTGTCAGCTCTGGGATTCGATCTTGCAACCTTTCGGTTACTAGTCCAATGCTCTAACCACTAGGCTACCCTGCCGCCCCAATTACAAGACGTTCTCACTGTAAAGCTTCAACTGATTGGGTATGTATGTAAAGCTGTACTGTAGGCATTAGATAACAGTGAGAATATTGAAGACATCAGCCACTGTCCCATTTAGACTGTAGCACTTTCCATGATGCTGAGAAAAGTAGCTTGCCAAACTTTTGAGTTTAATCTCAGAGCAGGTGTTTGGGAGAATATAATGTTATGTAATACAACGCTATATAGCCTACCCTGTGAAACAGCCTCTGATCCTGATGAAGAGACAGAGATGCCCTCTTAAAAGGTAATGGTAGTACAATACAAGAGGCATGGTCACACATGACTCTCAGTAAACAGAGCCCTATAGGTCCTGGTCAAAAGTAGTGGACCACACAGGGAAGAGTGCCATTTGGGACGCAAACCATTGTAAACAGCCTGCTGTTTGACTGGCTGCTTGCTCTAAATGCATGGACCTAGCCTACATCCTCATTCCATTACAAGGTAGCAGCTCAATGCATTCAGAAGTTACAAATCATTTCAGAATTTTGGCCATTCAGCCATTTCCACCATTGAGTAAAGTAGCACACTATGGCTTTTGACTATTGTGATTTGGAGCAAGGTCTTCCAACTTATAATACTTTTTCCACATAAAAAAACGGCAAAAGCCCTTTAAAAATGGTCAGATAACGTAGGAGTAACCTTAGGCCAGGATTCAATCCAATCGTGGGTTGTAGACGATGCAGCTTTGAAATGGCAAATGTAGACACATTTGCAGAGATGTAGACACATTTGCAGAGATTGTGACATCTTACTCCTCCTCGAAATGCACTTGAGGGAAATGTATCTTTATGATGCCTTACATGCTGAAAATGTATTCTTATTTTACCTGAAATTCATAATGTCCTCTACTCTGACAATTAATCCACAGATAAAAGGGTAAACCGAGTTTGTGTCTTGTAATCTCTCCTTCAGGCTTCTTCTTTGGAATTTATATGGCAGTTGGCAACCAACTTTAAGATGCAACTGGACCTCAGTTCATCTTTCAATAACCCACATGGGTATACGCTCCTAAAAACCAAATCAGGAGAAGGGAGAGGCGGGACTTGCAGTGCATCAAGCGTCACAAATAGAAGCACCTGGCTACGCAGATGCTCGTTGACGCACTCGAGCAGTGTGGATGCAATGATTGAATGACACGTGTACATTTATTTTGCAACGCTCGCGCACGTAACGCGACCGGTGTGGCCAGCACATTAGTCTTCCAATACCACAGGTCCATAACACGTGAGGGAAAGACAGCGTGAGACTCTCGCTCCTCCTAAGTATAAAAATGTTATGAATGTTTTAGGCATCCTGCATGGCCTGCAAAGGTCCACAACACGATTAAAACAATTGTAATTTTTTATGTTTGAAAAAAAAAAATAATACATGACAAGTGATTCTCCCAAAAGCAGAATAGTGGTTTGTGTTTTGATCAGGAAGACAATCCCCCTAGGAAGCAGTGATCAATCCAACGGTTCATTCTTTAAATGGCTCAGTTGACCTCTGAACTGTTTTCTTCTCTCTGCCGAAATTGTTTTTAAACGGGTTTACTTTGAGGCACTTGGCTCTAATTTCATTAGCATTGGATTGGAAGAAGATGCTGGGGTGTTAGCATTTTGTGGTCGGCTTCATCACTGTTAATTCATCAAGCGTGTGCCTGCCTCGAGCGGTGATGGAACAATCTGTCCCAGCATGCTTTCTGTGAGGTCACCACCCTCCTGGGAGCTGAGAATGGGGCCACATCGGATCAACGCCATGATGTCATAATTATCATCAGATGTAACTGCTCTCTTCATCCTCATCATCATCGTCCCTGGAGAGTCAAGTGCTTTGACAAGAGTATCAAGGCTGGCCAGCACAACCAAATATAGGAAAAAATAAATCAAAACATTTCTGATCACATAGGCCTGATTGCTTTCCTGCATGACAGAGTTCAGAATAGCCTTATTGAGGATGTTGAGATACCACGCATGCAGACTGACATGACGTGGACCCTCTTAGTCAATGAGATAAATCAGTCAGTTTGACTGTTGGAGGATGTCTAAGCCTGTATAAAACCTCACAGTAACAGGGCTGAAGCCCTCCCATCAGACATATACAATGGGTATTAAATCTTTAGTGTACACATGGATTAGGAGCCTTCATTTTCCTGTAGCTACATATGTTTGTGCTCAATCTCTGTTTGCAGCTGTTGTGTATCCTATAACGTCTTCACTGTCTAGGAGACAAAAGACAAAAAATAGACTAACACACACAGCCCAACACCACCACATTGGGTAGGCTAAAACAATTAAAATGTTCTTACTTTTTCAATTACTCTTGAAAACTAGCTCTTGGTGGGCTAAAAGATCCTAATAAACAAAACCAAATGAAATACTGTGGTGTCACGCGAGTCAATTCCTAAACTATAAATTACAAAAAGGAACAACAAACTCAACTCGCTGCTGCTATTGTTCTTTTTCTTACTCTTATTATCCATCCTGATGCCTAGTCACTTTACCCTGCCTTTATGAACATATCTACCTCAAATACCTTGTACCCCTGCACATTGATCTGGTACTGGTGCGACCAGGGAGGCAGCAGACAAAAATAATCAATTCAACGAGACGGATGAGAGCTGGAGCCAGCCATTATCAGGTTGATCCCTCAGGTCAAATTAAATCAGGGCTCCGCCTTGGCCTGCCGACATCCCCTGGCCCACTACATCCCAAATGGCACCCTATTCGGTGCACTACTTTTGACCAGAGCTGTATGGTCCCTGGTCAAAAGTAGTGCACATGTATAGGTAATAGGGTGCCATTTGAGATACACTCCCCTGCCTATGTCCCCTCTCCCCTATAGTAAGGGTAACACTTAGCAATGCCAGCCGAGACAAAAGTCAGACCTAAATAAAAAAGGCACTTCAATGGCTGTCAACCCTGGTCCAAGAGGCTGGCGTCCCTGCTCAGTCTTCAGTGGACAGCTATGGTACGTCCCAAATGGTACCCTATTCCCGTTGTAGTGTACTACTTTTGACCAGGGCTCATATGCCCTATATAGGGAATAGGGTGCCATTTGGGACACATACTACGACTCACACCCACCTAGCTCAAACAGAAAACACTTCTCTTTTGAATTAATGGTGATATCATAGAATATCCAGAAGACTGGATGTATCTAGAAGAAATGAGTCACTCCTAATAGACAGAAAGCATAGGACCAACCAGATGTTATCTGCTCAGCCCTGGCTGCTACCATTGGTAAAGCAGGATAAGCATTTCTAACAGTCTTTTATTGTGTTTTCCTAATTTACTGACGGCTTGTGACACTTGTGTGCTGGAATGTGCAGCAAACGAGTGACTGTGTGTGCACGCTGTGAAGTGTAGTCCAAGTGTGCTCATCGTCAACGACCCACTTCTGTCCCATAAATACATCCCAAATTGCTATTTGAATGAAGCAAACAGTCAATGTAATTTACTTAGAATTAGTCCAAATTATCCTCTAAGAAATATTTCTGTACACTGACTAAGCACACAAAATTGGTTTAGATTTTAGATTATGCTCAATAGGCCGATAGAAGGCAACATGGAAATAACAGGCAGACATTACATTACAGCCTATGTGGGCTTGACAATGTCTGTGTCAGAAAATGGCACCATATTCCTTATATAGGCCTATTGGGCTCAAAGGTAGTGCACTACATAGGGAGCCATTTTGGACGCAAACAATGTTATAATGCATTGATAATGGAACCAGATCGATACCATTGAACACACTTACACTGTGGCTAACTAGTTTTTGCCTGCGGCCCACCTGTTGCTGACAACTGGCCTATGCTTTGCTGTGCCAGGCAAGAAGCAGGCAGGGTGAGAGGTGTGTTAGAGAGCCAGGTGCACCTTCCTCAGCCCTCTACTGAAGAGATGCCCCATGACCAGCAGCTAGGGGCCTACTGTATGACAGTCCAAAAAAAATGTTTAGTATATAGTACACTACTTTCGACCAAAGCCCAATGAAATGCACTTCTGAGCCCTCGTGTCTGATGACAGGATCCAGAAGCCTAAATTCCTTACTGTCAGTACACACTTATTTGGCCACACATTCACAGCTCTATATACAAAGAGAATTTAGTATCCCAGCCCCCTCACCAGACTTGTGGCCCTTTTGGGGTTGTTTACAGAGGGGCTTGTCCTGTTCATCTCAGGTGGCATCAGTAGGACTGCTGACAGCACACAACAAAGAGCTAATGGAATGTACTGTGGACATTAAATTCCTCTCAGGATACAGTAGAAGGTTTGTTGTGTATTTCAAAAACACAACATAGATAAAAATCACACACACAAAACACTCGCCTAAAAACAAAACAGCAACAATTCTATACCAAGAAACAAACAATTCTAAACAAACACTTAAAGTAATCTCCTCCATTAGGAAACAATAGCTATTTATTCCATTCCTTGATTACTTACCCCTTTGACCAAACGTGGGTCCATAAATCAACAGTGTCTGACCCATGGCTACTGTAGATTCAGTTTCACACCAAAAACAGGAGAAGCCCTCCCATATAGCCTGGTTAACGTTGAGCCCAGGCAGACGGGCAGTCACAGTGCTGTACACGCTACACAGCGATGTAGACAGAGGCACATGCTGGAGCAAGGACATGCACAAACAGAAGATTACCTCCTGTGTCATCTGCTCCTAATGACAGCTGACAAACTACAGCACAAATCCCCCCAGAGCCGCAGCCGATGATCTCCAATCCCCTCCCCCACTCTTCTCTGGCCCCGCCTCTGGAAATCCAGCAGCTAGAGAGAGCAGAGAGCTAGAGAGAGCAGAGAGCACTCGAATTCCAATAGTTTATGATGCCCGGCCCCGAAAAGTGGTTTCCCTTTTCACCAAGATAATGACCTGCTCTTGTCACATGAGACAAAGCAGAGGAAACAATGGGCTGGCAAAAGACAAAAGAAGTGTGTGTTTTAAACACAGCAGGCAGCTGGCTTTCGTTTCACTAGCCAGTCAACCTGCCTCTTTACTTTCACTTTGCAGAGCATTACATAACATCATTATTTGGTTTACAGCAGTTTTATAGAACCAACAAACAGCTTGTTGTTGTTGTCATAGAGTTCTGTAGGTCAGTAAATGTAGATTGTTGTTAGATAATAGATTATGCACTATAGTAAACACCGTTTGCTAGTGTCCTGTATAGGGGTTGAACTTGTACATCAAACTGCCTCACACCCTCTGAAACACGAGACAGGCTCCTGCCTTAAAGCTCAGACAAGGCTTACGTTTCTTATAGCGAACAGGTCAGTTCCAAAGCAGAAATGGCACAATATCAGGGAGGGAATGAGAACGGTTGATTCAGCTGACTCACCTTGGCTTATGAAACGCATCCTTCTTAATGAACTTCTGCTGCAGGTTTCCTTCAGGGATCACCCACTCCTCTCTTTGAAAGCCTGAACAAGAAGAGGCATACTACAGTTAGATCCAAACCTAAAGACACAGTTACTGTACATTCAATTGACTCAAGAGAGAGCTATAGTTCATTTTTCAATGCAATCAGCCAAGTTCCACAGACACATTGCTAATTTGCATTAGTTGAACCTGCGAGGACCAGTACCTATACCATGATTACCTCACTTCAATGTGTGAGCAGCATGACATGAAATTGAGAGCAACAAGTCAGAAAGCACTGCAGTAAGAATAGAAAGTGGAAGCACATTTCTTGGTGACTGGTCAACTGCATACATCTGCTAGAGCTTCCCCGGTGGCGTTTGTCCGATTTGTATTGTATGACAGACGCTGTATGACAGACGCTCAGCAGGCTGCAGCCTCAAACCACAGAGCACTTAAAGATGCACCTGGTCCCAGAGAGACCAAAGGGAGGTGTGGGGAGTGGGGCCGACAGCTGATCCCAACACACCATCCCATTCAGAGGGAGGAGCAGGACCTAGCCTAGCACACACTGGTTGCATTTCAGGGTTTCTTCTTTCATTGCATATTGATGTAGGCCTACATCCATCACATCTCCTGTTTTAAGTGAATTTCAAAAATATGCAGGACAAAAGCAAGTCAAATAGTCCTCAAATGAGAACAGGTGCTGTGTGTGCACACAAAGCAGTGACAGACAGACTCCAGCACCGAACAGGGACAGGTTAAATCCCCCCAGTCAGTCAGGACTATCATGTAATGCTGTGTGTTGAGAGCAGCAGTGCTTTCCTCCTGCTGTAACATGATCTCCACCAACCACAGGGCCCAGGAGAGAGAGAGGGGATGGGTGGGGGAGCATGGCCGGAGAACATTAGCTTTCTGTTGATAGTCAATCAGTTAAAGTAAGAATTCAGAACAACGAGCTATGCTTAGGATGTACAGTACCAGTCAAAGGTTTGGACAACTATTCATTTCAGGTTTTTTCTTTATTTTTTTACAAATTTCCTACATTGTAGAATAATAGTGAAGACATCAAAACTATGAAATAGCACATATGGAATCATGTAGAAACCCAAAATAATATATATATTTCATATATTTGAGATTCTTCAAAGTAGCCACCCTTTGCCTTGATGACAGCTTTGCATTGGCTCATTCCCCCCAGAATGAGCCAATGACAGGGCAGCTCGAAGAGCAATGCTGGCTCACCCAGCTCAATTCATTTGATCCAGTCATGTGATCTGAACACAACACACATATCAGGATAAAATAGCACCTCACTCAGATGGAATTTCTCTCCTGGTTGATGGCTTGAAGCTACAGTAGATACCAGAGTGGATCTCCGAGATTGTTGGCCGAGTGCTTACAAGTCATTACTCAATCGACACAGAATGCTGTCATGAACTTTAAATTTGTCCAACTGGCTCATGGTAGACTTTGCCCGCTGCCTGCACAGATCTAAAATCAGATTTTTCTCAACCAATCCAAGCCTTAGCCATTACACGGTACAAAGTACAGCTGATCTTAGAAAACGCTATGGAGATTTTTTTTTTTACTTTCTACAGATCTAAGTGTCTAGTTTCACATCTGTACACAAAAACATAGTAAACCACAGAAGCACAAGCGATGGTAGTCATCCTTAAACCATTTTACCCACAAACACACACACTTCCAGGCTATGATTAATTGTGTTACCAAGCAACCAGATGGTAAGAATCTAGCCTTAGTAGCCTTTAGTCATTATGGTATTGCCTTCCGATGTCAGCAGTGATGACAGTTAGGATGTTAAATGGTCGATATCATGATCACATTGTAATACATGATTATTTTACATTGATCTTAACTCAAAACCACAAACAAGTTTTCATAACATGGCACAATTAAGCCTTGTTCACCATGGTAGTTTGAAGTCACTCAAATCCCCCAAAAATGTTGCATGTCCGACTCTAATCTTATTTTTCCTGCAGTCTAAACAGCCAAAAAGCATATGGAATCTGATATTTTAAGCCACATTTCAAACCACCTTGGCCATGCGACTTGTGTCTGAACGGTCAAATTTTATTCATTTGTACTCAAGTGGTTTTTAGACTGTTCTTATACAATGATTTTGAACATTCAAAGCAACTGGGAAACATCCATGGCAGGCATTGTTGTCACTTTAGCTTGCTACATAACTTCTGAGTGATCAGAAGCACGAAAAACACTACCAAGTCAGCTTACACCACTGCACACACACCCATCGTTACTATGACTATTGTTGCCATGTTAGCAAATAACTGCTGTCTGAACAAACACAAATCCAGTTTGGTCACTTGTAACTTGGTGTTGGGACACTCAATATTCCAAAACAGAATTGAAAAACAAAACTGATTTGAGCATTAAGTCCTGCAGTGTGAACAAGGCTTTAGAGTTTATTGGTAGGCTTTTCACATCCATACTACCTAATATTATTCCAGGCTAATTCATGCAATCACTGCCTCCAGGTTTCACTACACATGCAGGCAAATACTGCAGAACTGTACTTATCCTAACCACTGGTGGAGTTAACATGTGAGCACCTAGATGAAAATGGTGCTGACCCTTCTAACAGCAATGTGGGATTCCTGAAGAAAAAAATAACATTCTAAACAAAACAGAGGTTGGATCCAAGCATGCAGGCTTGGCTGCTAGTCATGTTAGTCCACCGTGCTTTCATGCAGGGTGTAGCACAGGGGCGACTTTACCACCAGGACCCTGTCACATAGCTGCAGAATTATGGCCACAGCTCAAACCAAATTAGCACTTGTTATGCAACCCTGGACTTGGCTCCCTGGTCACTGGTTCATTCTGCTGCATTCCCTCTTGTTTGCTGGGTGGCCTAGAAACAGTTTACAATGGTGGGTTGTGACTGTATGTGTACACTATCGCTGCGTTTACACAGACCAATTCTGATATTTTTTCACCAATTGTGTCTTTTGACCAATCAAATCAGCTCTTTTGCCAACAATTGGGCAAAATATCAGCATTGGGCTGCCTGTGTAAATGCAGCCTATGTACACTTATTCGACTGTGTGTGTGTGCGAGAGTGTGAGTGGACTGTCCACGGAGGGGTTCGCACACACAGCTACACCATTTGAACCAGTCTCCTCCTCAGTCCAGTATGTTACATCCACCATTTCATGACAGTAATTGCTATTTTACTGCATTGCTGAATGCTAGAAAAGAATGCACCGCTTACTGTAAGGTGACAGTCCATCAATGAACCGTCATTGAGGTATTTGAGGAGATGACTGCCTGGGGGGTGGCAGCACCATATACACACACTCTCACAGCCCACACACTCTCTCCTGGGAAGTGCCCTTGTAAGCAGCACTGGCCTGCATGCATTTGGAAGAAAACTGTCATGTGACTAATTCTCTAGTACTGAGCTAGGTCCAATAATTTATAATTGTAGTCATCACCTTACAGAGCCATTCTGTCCAACAGTATGGTGGACACCATTTAAACAAACAATTCTGTTGTATCATAACCTGGTCTGCATTGTATACAAAGCTAAAAAAGGTAATGAAATGAATCCATATGAATAGATCAATTGAACAACTGTGACAGGAACTGGGAACTCTAAAGTAAGAGAAAAAATGTATGTCCAAAAGAGAGAATTCCAATAGTAACATGAACACAGAATGGAATGAACATTCAAGGGCTCTGGATAAATGAATAACCATGTTGTTGTAGTAGTAGTAGTAGTAGTAGTACTACACAGCCTCTCATAACTAGGTCACATAAGAATGGGTATACAATTTCTTAAATTTCCATGCAATACAATTACTGAGAGAAGCAGAGCATTACCCTGGAATTTCAATGGCCATTGGAGGAAAGCACAAGGTGAGATGTAGGTTAGAGCACTCAATTTACTGATGCAGTGCTTCAAATATCAGAGTTCTGATTACTTTGAAATTAAATAAACTCAATGCAAAAGGAATAACTGATGTTGCTTGACTTCAGCAGACCACCTCTAAGATGGGATTTAAGTTCAGGCATGGCTGTGACTGCATGGAATTTTCAATAACAGTTATTGGTCAGCCAAATGATCGCAGTCACTGTTATAATAGTATTTTGTTTTTATTTATTTTTAAGTATGAAATGGCACACGTTTTCTCCTCTCCTGACTGCAAGTTCTGCTGCTGAAGTGAAGGGGGCATAGCCTAGGCAACCAGACTCCTTTCTTAAAACACCTAGCTTGTTTCAGCAAGGAGCAACATGGTTTCATCACAGCTGTAAAGAGTCCATGTTACCACAGAAAATAGAGTAAACTGCAAGAATTCCTGGCCTGTCTTCAGTCAGCTGTTCATTCCACAAAAAATATATATAATAAAAACGGTTATTTTATTTTAGTCGGTTACACGATTATACGGTAACTGTGCAAGCCCTAAATTCATGTTTAGCCTGCAGAAACATGCTAGAGAAAAACTGCCCAGTCAAGTCCCGATCTCCCTCCCACTCCTCTGCCACTTGTCCAGGCATTATTCTGTCACTCACATAGTTGGCAGATTTCAAGCCACTAAGGATTACTCTTTGGGAAATCTGTCAAATTCATGTTTTGCAAATATGAAACAAACAGACAATCATAATATCAGTGAAAAATATAAAAATTCCCAGTTTATGCTACAAAACCAACTTGATGTTTTAAAAATAGATTCTATTTGACTCAAATTTCCATGATGTAGAGTAAGGCATTGTTGTCAGAATAGATTCAATGGAATGATTAATATAGTTAATTCACCAATACCTTTCTTGGTAGTCCAACAAATATCAGGATGTAAGTCACAGCTGGCCTGGTACATTGTTTTCTGCCTCCAACCATTCAGGATGCACTGTTTCAGTTTCAATTACTCAATATTTTGGACGGAAACTGAAAAATTGAACTACGGCTGGGAATGTCAATACAATCATACTAGCAAGGGCAATCATTACAAGTCAGTCATAACGTGGGTAATAGGCTAGCTTATCTATTTATGTAGCTATTTATTTAGTTCGTTATTTATTTAGCAAGCTAAAAACATGGCGCCTAACTAGCTAGCTGTTTGGAGGATGTCATATCATTTTTCCCATTTCATTTTTTCAGTGGCTACAGCTAGAGATGCAGGTGTCATTTGGCTAGCTAGCAAGAAATGTGAATCACTTTGCTAGCTAGCTATGCTGAACTTGAACAATCTTATCTCTTAGTTGTCAATTAAATATATTTGGCATCGATCAAAATGGGCGGGCAGGCAAGTTCCCATTCAGTTGTCAAAACGTGGGTTGGGACAAGCATGCACTGGCAGGCAAGCTGCAGAAGGGCGAGCAGGCTACTATTCCTGCCAACTACAAGCTGAAAGTTTGAGAGGGTTTATCTACTGTTCCCTCATTTGAGCTCATTTCATTCTGGTATTTTGTGGCTTTTGGCAAATGCTTTTATAATGATCTGCAATGTTGCTACTGCCTGTAAACACAGTCCAGTTCAAAGTGAATGATAGCAGGCCCATGTGGAAAATTGCTTACTTGCATATAGGCCTACTGTAGCTCCGATTGGCTATGGCGCACCGGTCTGTGCAGAGTCCGGTCCTTGACAAGACTGACACGTTTTTATTAGGTGTTATTTACTGCATTGTCTATTAAATTGTCCAAATAAAACGGCCGCTTTCCCACTCTATATTGCTTTAGAATCTTCACAAAAGTCTTCCTCTACGTCATTCCCCAACATTCTATGAAAGTATGAAAACGTGAAGATGACCACAGCTATGTGCTCACCCCTCAGGAAATGAAAGTACAAATAAATAAAAAAGGCATCATATTCTTCCTGGGGGTGTATATGAACAGATTTGAATAAGATTTCATGCCAAGAGCGTTGGGCCAGTAACCGAAAGGTTGCTGGTTTGAAATCCTGAGCCAGCTGGGTGAAAAATCTCCCAATGTGCCCTTGAGCAAGGCACTTACCAAGAGCAACTTACGGGAGCAATTAGGGTTAAGTGTCTTTTAAATACCTAATATGTAAAATGCTTCCACTTTAAAAATGTTAAGTACAGTCATGGAGCTATGCAATGAAATGGAATCCCCTCTAAATCACTCGCTGTGTACTGTACGTTTGAAGCACATGCCAAGTCTTCTGCATAGCCTACTAAACAGGCTAAAAGGCTCTAAAATTATAAGCAAAATAAGACACTGAAAATACTATATGTTCCATTACTAAACAATTATAAAGTTGCCTATCGCTGTCAACAAAGTTCAGTTTTTCCATGTAAGATTTGTGCATTTAATAATGAAAAGATGGACAATGACAGTACAAGGAAAGCTGCTGTGTGATGCAATACCTTTCAGAGTTCACTGGTGTGTAATACAGCAGCAGAGAATAAATAGTATTTAAAGGGCCACTAGTCCAGTATTAAGAGATTCTCTACCAATAGATCCAGCCTTTTGTTCAATCTTTATATTTCTACTCTAATAGCAGTTTGACTTATTAGGTAATATCCCACTATGGATAACACTATGCACCTGCCATATGGTCAACTTCTGCAGGCCAATTTATTGGTGGCCCACCTCAATGTGAACAGTATTCGATTTTGGAGCCATTCCATTCTCCTAAGATTCTTTACTAGAAATGTAAAGCTAATGATTCATCATGACTCATTAATAACACACAGTAACACAGAGATTATATGTGGCAAGCAATAAAAATAATACTATGATTGAGATTTGAGATTTGTTTTAACCCTTTAGGTGATAGTCACTGTTAGGTGATAGTCACTGATAAACCAACACTTAGGTTATAGGAACGAATTGCCAAATGTGTGTGTTTTGTAACACTTTTTTTTTTTTAACAGTTATAGACTCCTGTGGGAAGACTTGCGTCACGTTCGCCATATGAAGTCACTCAAAGGTTGATGAACAGTTGAAGTCAAAATGATATCATTCCTCCGAATGTGTCAATGTGATATATAATGTTGCACTTCTCAGATCGCAAACGTTTCTAACAGTGTTAAATAGTTGATAGGACGGTATACCAATCGAAAATGTGGTGCCTTGCTTGCTGAGGATTTCCTACTTGAAATCATACGCCAGTGACGTTTGGTTTCTTCAACCACATCTGTTCTTTTGGTTTCAATAAGCTATTTTGCATTATGCAAAAACCTCGAACTACGTGCAATGTTTACCACTATATCCGCTATCGATGTCGTTGTTCAATCTTCAAATGAATTTGCAAATAGAAATCCCCTTCAACTTCTCTCTGAAACTCAAACACAGTAACCTATAGACTCACAAGCCAAAACAAATGTGATTTACATTGCTTCGTAGCCTAAACAAAGTTAAACTTCAGCAACGCTTCAAAACAAAACTTGTGTGGAAGTAATCTCCGAACAATCTAAAGAAATATCTCGCTTCAGATAACAAGCAACAACGCAGCTTCCCAATGGTAACCCTAAACTGACATTATGGATTATAGCATATACATTTCAACTACCTGCACAAAAACATACTTCTTCACTACAAAATGCACCTATTGTAAGTTACTCTCCATAACTTACCGTAACTTGAAGTCCCATAAACGTGAACAGCTATGTTAGGACCTTCGGATTCGTGAATCGGCAATGTAACAGCACTGCCGCCATGTTCCTCTGCGATGACTGGGTGCTTGTTTATCATACCCGTAGTCCTCCCCCACACGCGCAGCGTACCAGCCCTCATTACCACAATAGACTTTGCTGCTCACAGAACAGAAGGCCAGAATAATGACACTGCAGCCAGCCAAAACAGCTAAAAGGCAGACAGACTCATGGTATCATCGCGGCCGATTAAAGTTTGTTAACAATGTCGTTTTTACTTGAATAGGTTGACGACCCTGCTGTGCTTACTCAGAAGTGTTTTAGTAATATCTTCCTTTAAGGTTGAATTTAAATAATGAAACATTACATTTTGGAGTCTTTCAAATGTAGGGTATCAACAAACATCCTGTTATTAGAGGCCCAAATTAATGAGTAAAGAAAGTGTGCATACTTTTCAGGTTTGTATTTGATGTTAGGCTTTGTATTTGCCATGCAGCCCAAGCTACCACACATTAATATAAGTAGGAGACAATTAACATGCCTCCACACAAACACAGTAAGATAATGCCTCTCTTCGCATTATGAATGTTGTCTCTATGGCATGTTAAACATGTCTCAGGCAGATGTTAGAACTGCTCATAAATCGTCTCTGTCCAAACCATAGAGCTAGATACTCTAGTGCCCAAAAGCCAGTTAACATGGGCAGTGCCATTTAGGAATTTCATAATTTTTAACTAGTCAACTGGGTGGGACTTCCCATGAGTTAAGGAACGATCACAATTCCATCCACATCATCAGGAGGGATCAGCCAATTAATTATACTTGTGAGCAAACATTCTATAAATGCAGGTGGCAGTAAATCGCCAACCTTGGCTTTATACCTGTTCAAACAACACAATCCAGGTGGCAGTATGTACCCTTTCAGTTTGTTTACAAACTCATAGAAGTAGTAGAAGACAAAAATGTGCTACTTCAAAATGTAGATGCCTTCAATGGTGCTGCCTATGCTCTCAAAGACACCATAAGGGGACAGATACAATGGTGCATGTTCAAAATATCTCTATGGTCCAAACCCTCCATAGAACCAATTAGGCTACTTACTTTCTTACTAATTGGCCAAACCTGCTGTTGATAAAATAAATTGTTCAATTAAATGGAGATTGTTTGGGCAAGGTAAAGGGTTTGTACATTTTGAAAGAGGGACTCATGTAGATATTTCTCTGCCTAATGTTATACTAATTTCAAGCTTTCTAGCAGTATTTTACATATTTTAATTTTCTATTCTGTAAATATAATATTTATCTAGTTTGAGGAATTTGGGGGATCTAGTTGATACATTTCATAGGGTGGAATCAAGGACAGCCAATCATTGCGTTGGTTGCCTATTACAGTTTCAAAATCACAATTCAGTAGTATATTCAGAAGCCACCCATGGAAAGCAATTGGTAATATCCCAATGTTGTTGCTTGTTGAGTGGTTCCCTGCTTGTGGGCTAAATGCAAAATCTATGCCATTATAGGCTGACATTCTACCAAGGTCAGTTCCGGTCTATTTAACGTGGAGGGTCTCCCATAGGCACCAATACAATAACAGCTGGGTCTGGTCTACTTAGTTAATTGACTCATTGAACCAGAAAAAACATCGAGTGGGTTGTCTTGCTTCCACTTCCGTCTCTGATTCTACTCCTCTTTCTAATTTTCCAGTTCGTTTATTCTTTCTTTGATAAACACTGCCACCTAGTGAGTATTTCTCAGAGTGACGTTAGTACATGCATTAGCGTTGATCATTGCCCCCCCACACAGGGGGATAAAATTGCACAGCAAAAGGCAATGAATGATTAAATTAGAACGTTCAGTAGCGTTTTGTTCTATATTGAAAAACGATACTTTATTAGGCATCTGTACATTTTACATTATGGATTCATATAGTTTGATCTTGGTGTTTCAATAGGTAAATCAGTGTGATCTTGTTTGAAAATGAACTCTCTGCACAGGGTTTCAATTTATATGTACTTATCTTGAGTTCAGCTGTCCCTAGGCACATACCGAAGTTCAAATGATGTCCTCAAATGTCCAAAGTCAGGATTGTTAAAAATGGATGAAAGGTGGCCACCAGTACATTGGTAGCGCCCTAAATTGATGTGCCGGGCTAGCTATACTCTTCTTTCACATTTCAACTTTCTCCTTTGGCTGTATTCAGACAGTACTCCAAGATCTCAAGTGTCCTTTGTCAAATTAAAGTGTGGATCACAAATTACTCTTCCATTTATTGCTGTGAGAAGCTGAATGAAAATTGGAGACAAAATTGTAAACATCTAGAACATAGTTTTATGGTACATTAATCAAATAGTGTAACATAAGATGACTATTTAATTGACAGAAAGGAAGACAAACCAACAGTTATCTTCCCATCCTTCTCAAATGTCGTAAGGTGATGCACAAGGTTCACCTTTGTTGCTTTATGCAGACGTTCAGGTGTCTCCTTTTGTAGAGAAGTAAATGTTACAAAGTGAGATACAAAGTAGAGTATAGCACAAGATTTGTAAATGTTCATTTCTATAGGCAAAGCAGTGTTAGTATGCTTTGAATGACATAACATTCTTGGGTCAGCATCTACACATTCTGTATATCAATCTTACGGTTACCAACGGAGGATCATAACTTTAAGTTACAATTCCCACACCTTGTAGATGACTTTGACCAGTTCCATAGAAGTCAATGTGTTCCCTTACGGCTGCCTGGAGAACACAGGAACTGTTGCTCTCTGAGGTTTCTATGGCTGATGTAATGCTGGATCTGCATCTTAGACCACAGGACTATGGCCTGCAGATATTAGATAAGGAAGAAATGAATGACTCTTGTAGAATATGTTTTTGTGTTGATTTCTATACATAAAGTGCCTTCAGAAAGCATTCATACCCCTTGACTTATTCCAAATGTTGTTGTGTTACAGCCTGAATTCAAAATGTATTAAATATATTTTTTTCTCACCCTTTTACACATAATACCCCATAATGAGAAAGTGAAAACATGTTTTTAGACAGTTTTGCAAAATGTATTGAAATTTAAACACGGAAATATCTCATTTACAAGTATTCACACCCCTGAGTCAATACATGTTAGAATCACCTTTGGCAGTGATTACAGCTGTGAGTCTTTCTGGATAAGTCTCTGAGCTTTGCACAACTGGATTGTTCAATACTTGCACATTCTTTTTCAAATTCTTACAATTTACACTGAACAAAAATATAAATGCAACACGTAAAGTGTTGGTCCCATGTTTCATGAGCTGAAATAAAAGATCCCAGAAATGTTCCATATGCACAAAAAGCTTATTTCTCTCAAATTTTGTGCACAATTTTGTTTGCATCCCTATTAGTGAGCATTTATCCTTTGCCAAGATAAACCATCCACTTGTCCGGTGTGGCATATCAAGAAGCTGATTAAACAGCATGATCTTTTTACAGGTACACCTTATGCTTATCCAAAATGAAATCTAGAATTGGCTTCCTATTTTGCAACAAAGAATCCTTCACCCATGCTGCCAAACATACCCTCATAAAACTGACTATCCTACCGATCCTCGACTTCAGTGATGTCATTTACAAAATAGCCTCGAATACTCTACTCAACAAATTGGATGCAGTCTATCACAGTGCCATCCGTTTTGTCACCAAGCCCCACCCACCACTGCGACCTGTACGCTCTCGTTGGCTGGCCCTCGCTTTACACTCGTCGCCATACCCACTGGCTCCAGGTCATCTACAAGTCTCTGCTAGGTAAAGCCCCGCCTTATCTCAGCTCGCTGGTCACCATAGCAGCACCAACCCGTAGCACGCGCTCCAGCAGGTATATCTCACTGGTCACTCCCAAAGCCAATTCCTCCTTTGGCTGACTTTCCTTCCAGTTCTCTGCTGCCAATGACTGGAACGAACTACAAAAATCTCTGAAACTGTAGACACTTATCTCCCTCACCAGCTTTAAGCACCAGCTGTCAGAGCAGCTCACAGACCCCTGCACCTGTTATTAGCCCATCTGTAAATAGCCCAACCAACTACCTCATCCCCTACCGTATTTATTTATTTATCTTGTTCCTTTGCACCCCAGTTTTTCTACATTGCACATTCATCTACTGCACATCTACCATTCCAATGTTCAAAATGCTATATTGTAATTACTTTGCCACCATGGCCTATTTATTGCCTTACCTTATCTTACCTCATTTGCACTCTTTGTATAGAGATTAGTTTTTTTCCTACTGTATTATTGACTGTATGTTTGTTTTACTCCATGTGTAACTCTGTGTTGTTGTATGTGTCGAACTGCTTTGCTTTATCTTGGCCAGGTCGCAGTTGTAAATGAGAACTTGTTCTCAACTTGCCCACCTGGTTAAATAAAGGTGAAATATTTTTTTTTTTTAAATGCTGGGGACAATAAAAGGCCACTCTAAAATGTGCATCTTTGTCTCACACAATGCCATAGATGTCTTAAGTTTTGAGGGAGCGTGCAATTGGCTTGCTGACTGCAGGAATGTCCACCAGAGCTTTTGCCAGAGAATTTAAAGTTAATCTCTCTACCTAACCCCCCTCCAACGTTATTGTAGAGAATTTGGCAATACTTCAATGTCATCTTGGTAAGCAACTCCAGTGTATATTTGGCTTTGTGTTTTAGGTTATTGTCCAGCTGAAAGGGGGATTTGTCTTCCAGTGTCTGTTGGAAAGCAGACTGACCAGGTTTTCCTTTAGGATTTTGTCTGTGCATAGATTTATTCAATTTCTTTTTATCCTAAAAAAACTCCCTAGTCCTTGCCGATGACAAGCACAACCATAACATGATGCAGCCACCACCATGCATGACAACATGAAGAGTGGTACTCAGTGATGTGTCGTGTTGGATTTGCCCCTAAGATAACGCTTTGTATTCAGGACATAAAGTTAACTTCTTTGACATTTTTTTTGCAGTTTTACTTTTTTGCCTTATTGCAAACAGGATGCATGTTTTTGAATATTTTTATTCTGTACAAGCTTCCTTCTTTTCACTCTGTCGTTTAGATTAGTATTGTGGAGTAACTACAATGTTGTTGATCCATCCTCAGTTTTCTCCTTTCACAGCCATTAAAAAGTTACCATTGGCCTGCATCATTGTGAAATCCCTGAGCGGTTTCCTTCCTTTACTGCAACTGAGTTAGGAAGGACGCCTGTATCTTTGTCGTGACTGGGTGTGTTGATACACCATCCAAAGTGTAATTAATAACTTCACCATGCTCAATAGGTGCCGTTCTTTGCGAGGCATTGGAAAACTGTGAGTCCAACAGGATTTGCAGAGATTTCACATAGTCATAGAGATCTTCAAACACGGCAGTTCCCTCCCACAGAATACAGTCTCCTGAGAAGTTGGCCTTCTCCTCCTCCAACACAAGGACCTCCGTGTGTCCTGGGGAGAACAGGACTCTGCACAGACAGATAGACAGCCATGCTCAACTTATTGTGGGAAGCTTGTGGAAGGCTACCTGAAACGTTTGACCCAAGTTAAACAATTTAAAGGCAATGCTACCAAATACTAATTGAGTGTATGTATACTTCTGACCCACTGGGAATGTGATGAAAGAAATAAAAGCTGAAATAAATAATTCTCTCTACTATTATTCTGACATTTCACGTTCTTAAAATAAAGTGGTGATCCTAACTGACCTAAGACAGGGAATGTTTACTAGGATTAAATGTCAGGAATTGTGAAAAACTGAATGTATTTGGCTAAAGTGTATGTAAACGTCCGACTTCAACCGTAGATGTAGCCGATTAAACTCCGACTCCGTGATTTAATACGGAGTTGAGCAGTGACTAGTGCGGGCGGACTGAACCTCACATAAAATGAAGTTATCAAAAACGACTGATTTCAGCAACCAAAGAACAGTCCGGAATTACACGACGTTGTTTTCTGTGTAATTGCGTGCTAAAATAAGTATGTTTTTGATAACTTTCATTGGACCAGGGTTTCATGCCAGAATTCACACAACTGGAAGAGAACTGATCGATGCGAGGGAGTATGACAGTCATGGTGCGATTTACGGCAAACAACCGGGTTAGAATATAAATCTCAATGTAAATTCAAAGGCTTGTGTGCAACAGGAAAATGTGAGGCCAACGACACTGAAGATTCAGCTAGAAATTTGATTTGAATTTGGAAATAAACATTCACACAGTGGAAGATTACTACCTGTAAAACGTATCGCCTCGTTTTCAAACTAAAAGTATCGTGGGAGGAAAAAAGCACAAGCTGGTAGGTAGATCAGTAGGTGGAGCCATTGTCATCTTATTCAGAGATAATAAATGTGTGCAATCTAGACTTGGTTCCATAAGTCTTAATCAGTATGTTTTAGAATATATAAAGTGCTACAGGAAAATAAAATGAAAAACTAATTTGCATTTATCTGTGAAAAAAAAGATTAACAAATATTTTTCTATAAAATGTTGGGTTATAAATTGTGTGCGTGAGCATTAGGTTTTCCCATCTTAAAAATGTCCATGGGTTTGTCCAGTCCACAGAACTATAATGATTATATTTCTATGGTTTAGCCTCTCTAAGTGGATTGACCAGGATTCATTAGAATGAGTAAAGTCAGATTATTTTTGTCTGCTAGATAGACAGTCTCAATATGCAATAGGAAATATATATACTTCTTATAGGATTGAACAATTTCCATTTGTTTTGGCTTTGCAGTTCCCCTGCCTTATCCCCCTTATTTTTAGAAGGCCCATGCACAACATAAAGAACAGCATGATCTTTTATGAAGGGAATTGATTAGAGGATTGATTTTATTCATTATATTACCCCCTTAGTGCATCATGAGTAATACTGCATGCATTACAACACAACAGGATCGATACATTCAAATTAACCCATAAAACATAACATACATAATATTTACAGAAGCGTTGAGAGGTAGCAGAGACCTTTCCTAAATGAAATGGATACTGCCATCTGAGCATCAGGGCCCTTTACTTCTCCTCTCTCCCTCTGTAATTACAACAAAATGGCTGTGCAATCTGCCTGTAATCTCACATTATAGTCACTCTGCTTTCCTTCCCTCCATACCTCACTCTCTCCCCACTGCCGCCTATTCAATATAAATGTAACTGACTGAGAGAAAGAAAGGAGAAAAGAAATATAGAAATTATCTTTTTATTTACATGCCTAATCACAATAAATTGTTCTGTGTGAATTTCTGTGAAAAATAAATGGGGTAGTAGAGGGTAAGGGGGAAATGATAGAAAGTTGAGGATTACTGAAGGCTCCTTTGGTTAAAGCATTTTGTTACACAAATCCATCACACTGCCCTATAGAAGCATAGTGCTATTCAGACATTAACCCAGGAAAAAAATCACACAGAAAAAAATATCATAGAACCCTTCATAATTCATAAAAAGAAGAAATATAATGGCACTAATCTTATCATAATTTATTATTCAAAATGCAAAAAAACCTGGTGTAATTACGTTTCCCATTTAGAAACTTAATTTACCAATGGATTAAATGGAGAGAGAGAGAGAGAGAGAGAGAGAGAGAGAGAGAGAGAAAGAGAAGCAGAGAGAGAGACAGAGTGAGAGAGAAGCAGAGGAACCAGCTCATTGGACCGAGACACCGGTTGTTAATAATGTATGACCAAGCAGGTGTAGCAGGATGAGTTTTAAATATGGATCATAGATAACAGCCATTTTAGGATAGATGCCTGATGTGTATTCTCTCCCCCATCCTTCAACACTTCACTGCAATCTACGCCCATTAATCTTTTATAGAAGCAGACAGTCGTGAGGATGCTGAGTCACAATCATCTCTTCAATATCCCACTTTGGAGTGTGTTGTTATCAAAGTATTATTATCCAAATACAGCCTTCCGTTTGCTTATGTATCTCTTAGAATATTCTGACTGCACTCCATATATTGTCTGTTTACTGTTTCATCATTCAGAATTCTTGTATTAAAGCAATATGCCACCATTTATTGCACTCCACCCTGTCAGTCCTGAGTCCTTTCAAATAGAGCGAGAAGCAATGAGGTATGCATGAGCCATGAGTGCAGCTAAGGACTGTTCCGGTCAAAGTTGTGATACAATTTTCTGTGCATGTGTCACGTTCAGGCCTGATAGTTATAGGCTGACGTGTTTAGTTTCGTTTTGGTGTAGGTTTTTTTTTGTTCTAGGTGTTGTATATCTATGTTGGGGTAATGGTTCCCAATTAGAGGCAGCTGTGTGTCGTTGTCTCTAATTGGGAACCATATATATGTTTGGGGTTTTTCTATAGGAGTTTGTGGGTTATTGTTTGTGCATAGCTTGTAGTTTGTTTAGTTATGGCCAACATCACGATCTTCGTTACGTTCATTTTGTTCTTTTCCCAGTTACGTTCGTAAATAATAAAATGTATACTGGAAGCATCGATGCGTCTTGGTCTGTCCCGCTTGAAGATCGTGACAGCATGTGCATCAACCCTGGATGAAATGTGTCAAATTTTCTGTCCCATGGCATCCTTTGTCCATGTCCTAACCCTGTATGATGTCCTCACCAATGAAGGATATTACCCCTCCTCTTGCTGTGGTGAAGCTTCTTGTACTGTAGTCTACGAATACATCCCAAATGGCACCCTAAGTAGTGCATTATATAGGGAAAATGGTGCAATTTGGGATGCAGTCGTAAAATGTGTTGTTCTTTAGAGTTCTGTGACTAGAGGTCATATGGGGAGACTGATGAGAGTGCTGAAAGGCAGAAGGGATGTCAACACATTCTGATGCGAGATACAAAATATACACTGAGTGTACAGAACATTAGGAACACCTGCTCTTTCCATGGCATAAACTGACCAGGTGAATCCAGGTGAAAGCTATGATCCCTTATTGATGTCACTTGTTAAATCCACTTCAATCAGTGTAGATGAAGAGGGGAGAAGACAGGTTAAAGGAGTTTTAAGCCTTGAGACAATTGAGACATGGATTGTGTATGTGTCCCATTCAGAGGGTGAATGGGCAAGACAAAAAGTGCCTTTGAACAGGATATGGTAGTAGGTGCCAGACGCACCGGTTTGAATTGTGTCAAGAACTGCAACGCTGCTGTGTTTTTCATGCTCAAGAGTTTCCCGGGTGTATCAAGAATGTTCCACCACCCAAAGGATAGCCAGCCAACTTGACACAACTAACTGTGGGAACATTGGAGTCAACGTGGGCCAGCATCCCTGTGGAGCGCTTTTGACACCTTGTGGAGTCCATGCCCCGATGAATTGAGGCTATTCTGAGGGGAAAAGGGTGTATAACTCAATATTAGGAAGATGTTCCTAATGTTTTGTACCCTCAGTGTATATAACACAGTGGGATTGAAAGAGCATGATGCTATTGAGCTGTCCCCCTACCTTGGCCACAGCATCGTGTCAATATTGCCTGCCAAAATCAATATGATGTGTATAACAAGGCTCTGCATGAGATATGTGGGCAGACAGACTTAAGTTTCAGCCCAAATTGAATCCTATTCCCTATATGGTGCACTACATTTGACCAGGCTTGACCAGAGCCTGGTCTAAAGTAGCACACTATGTGAGTGCCATTTGGGACATTGCCAGACTCAGTTAGCCTACCTTACCTTACTCTACCACATCAGCATTCTCAATGTTTCCCTGTCTTACCGCTCCTGGCTCTTCATTAGAGTGGAGGGTTAGCTAGATATTGCTTAATTAGTTTCGTCAGCTGGAATACATTAAATCCGGTTACACCAAGAGACAACGAGACCCTTTGTAAAAACATATTCAAGTGTATTGATTTTCCACACTGAATAAACTTCAATTTGATTGTACTTGAGAGAGCTGCTGTTTGGGTACTGCTGTTGAATTTCCAGACCTCATCATGTTCTACTCATCTCTTTCCTTCTCCATGCTGCTCCTCAATTACCATAGTCTTTTATAACTGCTTGACTACAGTAGCTGCTTGTACTGAACACAACCCCTGACAGTTAGATAACTTTAGCTTTTGAGAATGGTGCTATATCATTGTATTATTTAATATTGTATTTTCTGATAGCGCCATGTTGTCTGAAAACTGCAGCTTCTTCATGTTCTAAGTTAAATGTAGGCTCTAGTACTTTGGTTTCATTCTTGTTGCATGTGCAGAAGTTCCAACATCTCATTTTAAACATATTCTTCGACCCGATTGTTGTTGTTATCAGTTGTTAAAACCTGCTGTCAAGGAGATTCACACTCCTTTCATATGTGCAGGTACAAACTGCCATGTTGAGTCCTTTTGTTGTATGTTTGAATAATTCAAAACAGTTGTTGAAACAAGGGGTGGAAGTGAGAGATTGTTACTCAGCAGCTTGTATCCCCTCAGGACTAAATTACAACTGTTCCATTTGCCAATATGCTGATTCACGGCAGGCTCGTGTCTCAGGCTGATCTGGACCGGAGCCAACTAGGGGAAAACTGTCAGACAGCGGCAGTATTAATCTAAGCAGTCATGGAGAAAAACAATCGTGAAAGAGAGAGAGAGAGAGAGAGAGAGAGAGAGAGAGAGAGAAAGGGGATATCCTGAAGTGCGACCATGGCATCCATTGCTAAATTGTTAATAGAAGAAGAGCAGAGACTGAGGTGTTGAGACATAAATTGCTGCCTTGTGAAATCCCGAAAGCTAGGGCAAGTAATGTGCACCAGACGGAACCTGGCAAGGATCCATGGCAGCGTTCTACATGTGAAGAATCAGACATATGAACATTGAACTGAAGTAATAGGAAAATACTGATCTATTCTATGCTAGGACAGGTTATTGCATGGCTGGTTACCCAATCCGTACCGCTTTTCATTCGTCCATGCCATACCATTCTGATGGGATTTTTCTCACCCGACTAGCACATTCAGAGTCATTACCTTTTAAAATAGAAAGGTGACTATTGTTGGCTAAGGGGAAATGATGAACTGAATTTGCAATTCAGATTTTTATCACATTTGTGAAAGTTTTAAATATTGAATATCTATGGGGCTCCAAAGTGTGATCCTTGCTGATTGCATAGATGTCAAAAGCGAGACCCTATAATTTTAATTTAATCTGGAGATGATGATTCATTCTCCCTCATTTAGAACTATATATCTAGGTCCCAAATGACACCCTATTTCGTATGTAGTGCATAGGTCTCTGGTTAAACTTAGTGCACTATGTGGCGAATAGGGTGCCATTTGGGACATATCCTATGTCTGTATATGATTCAGTGCAGTGTCCTTATTTCTAATAGCACATTGGGAGACCACCACCTGTCAGGGGACCTGCAGTTTTCTGATCTTGATCCAAATGAGCTGTGTGTCACCCAGTCGTCACACAGACCTTGCTAGCCCTTTAATGGGGCCTCTACCCACACACTGTCTCATCTAGAATTGTTTCAATTACACGCTCTCTGAATTCAAATTTTAAAGAGCGTAATATTCCTCCCTACTTACACATTTTCAAAAAGCAAGGGGATGGTGGTAACAATGAGATCTGATGAAGTTCAATGTCACTTTCAAAAGAAAATATTGACATGTTTTTTTTTCTTTCTCTTCAGATAGGAACAGCAGTTTTAACTTTCTGGAGACAAACGAAATAACAACTTGTAACACTAATTAGCTGCTGTTATATCCATGCAATATCGCTGTAATTACTTAAGTAACATTTTACTTACATGCTATTTAGTTGCAGCTTTGTAATTACATAGTGATAGAGTTCAGCGGTTTTATTGGTTGACGCAACTTGATATTCCCCCATAGGGCTCTGGTCAAAAGAAGTGGACTGTATAGGTGCCATTTTGGACTCCACCAAAGTAATAGCACATTATCTGTAGCTGATGCCCTGGATGGACAACACAGAATATAAAACTGACACCCCCTTTTCTGTATCATGGACAAGCCCATTAAATCACATTACAAACAACAACTCTTCTACTTTGATAGAAATCATCTGAGAAAATGTCTGTGATAGATTGCCTGGTAGAGAATGGAGGCATGAATGAGCAGTGTCAGCCTTTGAAAGAGCAGGTAAGACTCCCATTTTCATTCTTAGATTAAGCCAAATAATACATCTCTAGATAATACCCACCTCTGGCCAGGAAAGAGAAAGAAGCTGTTATGTCTGTCAGATGCAAAGCCATATTGGATTCAGTCAAAGAAGTTCAAGTTAAATACAAGCTTTTCCCCCTCATACCATAGAATGTCCCTGGGCTGATTGTGGCCCAATTGTGGACTGATTGTGGCTTGATGAAATCCTGCAGGAAAAATATATCCTGAAGGAATTTAAAATATCTAATGTATATTCCTGCAGGAGCCTGTAGGAGTAGAACCACTAGGATTTATGATATAGTGTAGGACATGCTCATTTCGATGTTTCCTGAGGGATTCTGGTGGGATTTCTTGAAATATTCCTGCAGGACCTTTTTGGAAGGGAGATATTAAATCTAAGCACATTAAATAATAAAATATTCAGGGTTCCAAATGTTTGTGTGCTACCCTTTACTAATAAACAAACCTGAAGAAATGTGTCTACAGGTATTTTTGCAATAGCAGAGAAAGTATAATATCCGCTTTGCTTTCTGTAATCTTTAATAATGTTAATGTTAATGTTTTGATCAACATGGTCTACGTCATGACAGTTGTTATTATTTTTGTCCAGCCTCTGTACCAAGGTGGATATGTATAAAGCACTCTCTATTCACAAGTGTTTCTCCAACAAACATGGTATTTGTCTGTGTGTGTGTGTGTGTGTGTGTGTGTGTGTGTGTGTGTGTGTGTGTGTGTGTGTGTGTGTGTGTGTGTGTGTGTGTGTGTGTGTGTGTGTGTGTGTGTGTGTGTGTACCTGAGCAACAGACACAGAAAGGTTGTGGGTTAGTGGTATGTCCACACAGCTGGGGGAGAAAGGAAACATAATTTTCCCTCTCAGTTCCTTCCCGCTCTCCATTGGCTAAATTGGATCAGACATGCAGGTTCTTGATAGGGTGAGGGGGTGGTTGTTGCTGTTGCTAGGATTCTGTTGCTAGGATCACCGCTGTCGCTAGGCTCTGTAGAAAACGTAATGAATTATGGATGGTTGATTTTTCTCAGAGGCCTCATCTGAAATGCAGATGAGCTCAATCCTCCCTCCCTCTCTTTCTTCTCTCTCTCCACCCTCCGCTCCCTGCTTTCCCAATACACACACTTTATTCTGGGTTCATTAAAGACATTTGGAGTTTGGAAATCGGGAGCCGGCCATTGTGTAAAGCCATTTGCCGCTGTCGGTACGCTAGAATATTGATATTCAATTCAATTCTAATGCAAAAAGAGTTCAGAGGTCAATATAGTTTTTTTTGTCTCTGGAAGGAAGGCATGGATGACGACTCGGAACAATCCCCTCAACCCCCCCTTCCCGAGGAACGAAACACTGGCAGCAGAGAAAACCACAATACAAGAGGCATTATCTCATAGGAAGTGGCCGGTGAGAGCATGTGGAGAATGAATGCCAGATGAACAGATTCTACCTGATGGTCAATGTGGCAGTAGCTGTCATTTACCTTATATAACAATATCTAAGGACTGAGCAACATAACCTATTATAAGCCTTATAATAACACATTATCGAAGGTTCATAAGTGCTTATAACAAATAATATATCCTTATACTTGTATATCAAATTCAACTAATTTCAGAGTTACTGTTGAATTGGCAGCTTCAATAAATAGTACCCACAAAACACCAGTCTCAACGTCAACAGTGAAGAGGCGACCACTGCTGGCCTTCTAGGCAGAGTTGCAAAGAAAAATACATATCTCAGACTAGCCAATAAAAATAAAAGATTAAGACGGGAAAAAGAACACACACTGGATAGAGGAACTCTGCCTACAAGGCCAGCAATCCGGAGTCGACTCTCCACTGTTGACGTTGAGACTGGTGTTTTGCGGATACTATTTATTGAAGTTGAGGACTTGTTGAGGACTTGTGAGGCGTCTGTTTCTCAAACTAGACACTCTAATGTACTTGCCCAGTTGTGCAACTCCTCTTTCTATTCTGGTTAGAGCCAGTTTGCAGTGTTTTGTGAAGGGAGTAGTACACAGTGTTGTACGAGATCCTCAGTTTCTTGGGAATTTCTCGCATGGAATAGCCTTAATTTCTCAGAACAAGAGTAGACTGACGAGTTTCATAAGAAAGTTATTTGTTTCTGGACATTTTTAGTCTGTAATCGAACCCACAAATGCTGATGCTCCAGATACTCAACTAGTCTAAAGAAGGCCAGTTTTATTGCTTCTTTAATCAGAACAACAGTTTTCAGCTCTGCAAACATAATTGCAAATGGGTTTTCTAATGATCAATTAGTCTTTTAAAATTATAAATTTGGATTAGCTAACACAACGTGCCATTGGAACACAGGAGTGATGGTTGCTGATATGGGCCTCTGTAGATTTTCCATTAAAAAATCTGCCGTTTCCAGCTACAATAGTCATTTTCAACATTAACAATGTCTACACTATTTCTGATCAATTTGATGTTATTTTAATGGACAGAAAATGTGCTTTTTTTTTAAAACAAGGACATTTCTAAGTGACCACAAACTTTTGAACGGTAGTGTATATATACATTATACATACAAAAGTATGGGGACACTATTTCAGCCACACCCGTTTCATGACAGGTGTATGAAATTGAGCACACAGCCATGCAATCGCCATAGACTAATATTGGCAGTAGAATGGCCTTACTGAAGAGCTCAGCGACTTTCAATGTGCCACCGTCATAGAATGCCACCTTTCCAATAAGTCACTTCCTCAAATTTCTGCCCTGCTAGAGCTGCTGTTATTGTGAAGTGGAAATGTCTAGGAGCAACAACTGACCCAGCCGCGAAGTGGTAGGCTGCACAAGCTCACAGAACGGGACCGCTGAGTGCTGAAATGCGTATCGCGTAAAAATCTTCTGTCCTCGCTTGCAACACTTACTACTGAGTTCCAAACTGCCTTTGGAAGCAACATCAGCACAAGAACTATTCGTCAGGAGCTTCATGAAATGGGTTTCCATGGCCAAGCAGCCGCACACAAGCCTATGATAACCATGCGCAATGCCAAGCGTCGGCAGGAGTGGTGTAAAGCTCGCTGCCATTGGACTCGCATTCTTTGGAGTGATGAATCACGCTTCACAATCTGGCAGTCAGACTGGTCGAATCTGGGTTTGGTGGATGCCAGGAGAACACTACCTGCCCAATGCATAGTGCCAACTGTAAAGTTTGGTGGAGGAGGAATAATGGTCTGGGGCTGTTTTTAATGGTTAGGGTTAGGCCCCTGTGAAGTGAAATCTTAATGCTACAGCATACAATGACATTCTAGATGATTCTGTGGTTTGAACTTTGGGGCAACAGTTTGGGAAAGGCCCTTTCCTGTTTCAGAATGACAATGCACCTGTGCACAAAGTGAGGTCCATACAGAAGTGGTTTGTCGAGATCGGTGTGGAAGAACTTGACTGGCCTGCACAGAGCACTGACCTCAACCCCTTCGAACACCTTTGTGATTAATTGTAACGCCGACTGCGAGCCGGGCCTAATCGCCCATCATCAGTGCCCGACCTCACTAATGCTCTTGTGGCTGAATGGACGCAATTCTTCACAGTAATGTTCCAATGTCTAGTGAAAAGCCTTCCCAGAAGAGTGGAGGCTGTTTTGTCAGCAAAGAGGGGACCAACTCCATATTAATGCCCATGATTTTGGAATGAGATGTTTGACGAGCAGGTGTCATATAGGAGTAGATGTAATCTCTGATTTATAAATGGATTAGACAAATCTCTATTTTATCAAATGTTATACATTTCAGATCATTATTAGCCTTAAAAAATGCAGACTGATTTCTATCTGATTATTATTGACCTATTACTGTAGGTCTTCTAGGGAGTTTTTCCTAGCCACTGTGCTTCTGCATCTGCATTGCCAACCTGGACTCGGGGGTAGATGTAGTAAACAAACATCCGGGACACTGAAATTAGTATGATTGGTATGGTATGTACAGTTGAAGTCAGAGGTTTACGTACACCTTAAATTAAACTCAGTACAATTAAACTCAGTTTTTCACAATTCCTGACATTTAATCCTAGTAAACATTCCCAGTCTTAGGTCAGTTAGGATCACCACTTTATTTAAGAATGTGAAATGGCAGAATAATAGTACAGAGAATGATTTATTTTAGCTTTTATTTCTATCATCACATTCCCAGTGGATCAGAAGATTACATTCACTCAATTAGTATTTGGCAGCATTGCCTTTAAATTGTTTAACTTGGGTCAAACGTTTCGGGTAGCCTTCCACAAGCTTCCCACAATAAGTTGGGTGAATTTTGGCCCATTCCCCCTGACAGAGCTGGTGTAACTGATTCAAGTTTGTAGGCCTCCTTGCACGCACACACTTTTTCAGTTCAGCCCACAAATGTTCTATAGGATTGAGGTCAGGGCTTTGTGATGGCCACTCCATAATGACCATCGTTATGTTTGGAGGAAAAAGGGGGAGGCTTGCAAGCCAAAGAACACCATCCCAACCGTAAAGCACGGGGTGGCAGCATAATTTTTTGGGGGTGCTTTGCTCCAGGAGGGACTGGTGCACTTCACAAAATAGATGGCATCATGAGGCAGGAAAATTATGTGGATATATTGAAGTAACATCTCAAGACATCAGTCAGGAAGTTAAAGCTTGGTCGCAAATGGGTCTTCCAAATGGACAATGACCCCAAGCATACTTCCAAAGTTGTGGCAAAATAGCCTAAAGACAACAAAGTCAAGTTATTGGAGTGGCCATCACAAAACCCTGACCTCAATCCTATAGAACATTTGTGGGCAGAACTGAAAAAGAGTGTGCGAGCAAGGAGGCCTACAAACCTGACTCAGTTACACCAGCTCTGTCAGGAGGAACGGGCCAAAATTCACCCAACTTATTGTGGGAAGCTTGTGGAAGACTACCCAAAATGTTTGACCCAAGATAAACAATTTAAAGGCAATGCTACCAAATACTAATTGAGTGTAGGTAAACTTCTGACCCACTGGGAATGTGATGAAAGAAATAAAAGCTGAAATAAATAATTCTCTCTACTATTATTCTGATATTTCACATTCTTAAAATAAAGTGGTGATCCTAACTGACCTAAGACAGGGAATTTTACTAGGATTAAATGTCAGGAATTGTGAAAAACTGACTTTAAAAGTGTTTGGCTAAGGTGTATGTAAACCTCCGACTTCCAAAGTGACTGAGTTTTGAGTTAGGGGGATGAGTACAGTCCTGTAAAATGTTTATTTATTTTTTACTTAACCTTCATTTAACTAGGCAAGTCAGTTAAGGACACATTCTTATTTACAATGATGACTTCAGAAGAAAAGACAAAAGACCTCCTGCGGTGATGGGGGCTGGGATTAAAAATAAAAAATCAATGACATAAACAGCACAACAGCACAACACTACATAAAGAGAGACCTAAGACAACAACATAGCAAGGCAGAAACACATGACAACACAGCATGGTAGCAACACAACATGACAACAACATGGTAGCTACACAACATGGTAGCAGCATGAAACATGGTACAAACATTTTTGGGCACAGACAACAGCACAAAGGCCAAGAAGGTAGAGACAACAATACATCACGCAAAGCAGCCACAACTGTCAGTATGAGTGTCCATGTGTCAGTCTTTGAATGAAGAGATTGAGCTAGAACTGTCCAGTTTGAGTGTTTGTTGCAGCTCGTTCCCAGTCGCTAGCTGCAGCGAACTGAAAAGACGAGCAACCCAGGGATGTGTGTGCTTTGGGGACCTTTAACAGAATGTGACTGGCAGAACTGGTGTTGTATGTGAAGGATGAGGGCTGCAGTAGATATCTCAGATAGGGGGGGAGTGAGGCCTAAGAGGGTTTTATAAATAAGCATCAACCAGTGGGTCTTGCGACGGGTATACAGAGATGACCAGTTTACAGAGGAGTATAGAGTGCAGTGATGTGTCCTATAAGGAGCATTGGTGGCAAATTTGATGGCCGAATGGTAAAGAATATCTAGCCGCTCAAGAGCACCCTCACCTGCTGATCTATAAATTATTTCTCTGTAATCTAGCATGGGTAGGATGGTCATCTGAATCAGGGTTAGTTTGGCAGCTGTGGTGAAAGAGGAAAGAGTACGATAGAGGAAACCAAGTCTAGATTTAACTTAGCCTGCAGCTTTGATATGTGCTGAGAGAAGGACAGTGTACTGTCTAGCCATACTCCCAAGTACTTGTATGAGGTGTCTACCTCAAACTCTGAACCCTCAGAGGTAGTAATCACACCTGTGGGGAGAGGGGCATTCTTCTTACCAAACCACATGACCTTTGTTATGGAGGTGTTCAGAACAAGGTTAAGGGTAGAGAAAGCTTGTTGGACACTAAGAAAGCTTTGTTGTAGAGCATTTAACACAAAATCCGGGGAGGGGCCAGCTGAGTATTAGACTGTATCCTCTGCATATAAATGAATGTGAGAGCTTCCTACTGTCTGAGCTATGTTGTTGATGTAAATTGAGAAGAGCGTGGGGCCTAGGATTGAGCCTTGGGGTACTCCCTTGGTGACAGGCAGTGGCTGAGACAGCAGATTTTCTGACTATACACTGCACTCTTTAAGAGAGGTAGTTAGCAAACCAGGTCAAAGACCCCTCAGAGAAACCAATATTCCTTAGCCGGCCCACGAGAATGAAATGGTTTACCGTATCAAAAGCTTTGGCCAAGTCAATAAAAATAGCAGCACAACATTGCTTAGAATCAAGGGCAATGGTGACATCATTGAGGACCTTTAAGGTTGCAGTGACACATCCATAACCTGAGCGGAAACCAGATTGCATACCAGAGAGAATACTATAGACATCAAGAAAGCCAGTCAGTTTATTATTGACAAGTTTTTCCAACACTTTTGATAAACAGGGCAAAACAGAAATAGGCCTATAACAGTTAGGATCAGCTTGATCTCCCCCTTTAAATAAAGGACGAAACGTGGCTGCCTTCCAAGTAACTGGAACCTCCCCAGAAAGGAGAGACAGGTTAAAAAGGTTGGAGATAGGCTTGGCGATGATAGGGGCAGCAACCTTAAAGAAGAAAGGGTCTAAACCATCTGACCCAGTTGTTTTTTTTGGGTCAAGTTTCAGGAGCTCCTCTCGCACCTCGGACTCAGTGACTGCCTAGAGGGAGAAACTTTGTAGCGGGGCAGGGGATAAAGAGGGAGAAGCATCCGGGATAGTCACATTAGAAGGGGTGGGAGATGAGGAAATGTTGGACTGGCAAGGAGGCATGGCTGAGTCAAATAGGAATCCTGACTTAATGAAGTGGTGATTAAAGAGCTTAGCCATGTGCTTCTTGTCAGTAACAACCACATCATCAACTTAAAGGGACATGGGAAGATGTGAGGAGGAGGGTTTATTCTCCAGGTCTTTAACCGTTTTCCAGAACTTTTTGGGGTTAGACCCACAGAGAGAGAACTGCTGCTTAAAGTAACTACCTTCGGCCTTCCGGATAGCCTGAGTGCACTTATTTCTCATTTGCCTGAACGAGAGCCAGTCAGCCTGAGTATGCGTGTGCCGACCCTTTCGCCAAATGCAATTCTTGAGGTGGAGTAACTCTGAAAGATCACGGAACCAGGGGCTGAACCTGTTTTTAATTCTCATTTTCTTTATGGGGGCGTGTTTGTTAACAATACCACTGAAAATATCAAAAAAGAAGGTCCAAGCATCTTCGACAGAGGGGATCAAGCTGATTCTATACCATTTTACAGAGGCCAGTTCATGAAGGAAGATCTGTCTTGCCACACTTTCAATTGATCCATTTTAGGTAATAAGCTTCTAGTGTTAATGTGCAGAAAACCCACGCTTTTACGGGAGCAGAAATCAGTGAAACAGATATCAGAGCACAAGTCAGAATAGTAGATGGGCCAGGGTGTACATGCACATTTCCAGATATCATCAACAGTAATACAATCAAGGCACGGCATAGGACAGGGAGAGCTCTGCAGTGCTGTTTTATGACATCTGAATGTGCATCAGATGGCAACAAGATCATATTGTACAGCAATTTCATCAGGTAACATGAATACAAAGCCAGCAAGAGGTGTTCAGGGCAGACGGTGAACAGATCGCCAGGTGGAATCCAAACAGCAGTGCAGCAGGCAATGGGAGTAGCTGTCACCCACTTTTATTTCTGGAGGCAGATTTCTTGTAGAAAATGCCAGTGGATGGCAAAATGCTTTCAAGTTTTAGGAGGATGAGTTTTGTGTACAGGTTGGTGGACGATTCTTGATCTATACCAATTATCCTTCTGCCCTGCACTGGTAGCCCTACCTAAAGCAACTACTGGTGAGTTGTTGGCTTTTCCGTTCTTTTTGACAGTGTATCCGCTGGAACTGGCGGCCAGGCCCGGGCCATGGGACCTAGCCTCTATTCATTTCCCGGAACCGCAGGGTCATCACCCTGCAGAGTCATCACCCTGCAGAGTCATCACGGGAAGGTGTGGAGAAACTTGTTTGGAGTGCCATTCTATCATTATCAGGCTGACTGTTTTCCTGGCCATGATGGGGTGTTGGATCCAGGTCATGAATGCTTTTTACAGACGTTTAATTATATATTTTTTTATTTAACAATAGGTGTAGCCAGGCCTGGGGCTGTTCTGGGTTAGAGGCCATTTTGTTGGTGATTTATTAGTTTTGCTTGTATCTCCTGTGATTTTTACAACTCAGTCTTTATTTATAGTTGTTAGCTAATTATTTTTAATGAATTTGCTTTAAATTTCATGAATTTTCTCCAATGTTTCTTTAATGAATTTTCCCAGATGGCCTTTTAATCAATTGTCCCTTTAAATCACGTTTATTTTGTTTTTCAACTGTTATAATGCTGAACTTCCACTGTCCCATTCACTGAAATTATTTTCCCACAGGAATGACCAAGAAGGCAGATTTTTGTGCTTGTGATTTGTTTCTGAGGGTGCAGAGCAGCAAAGATATCTCTCCTTTTCTCTCCCCATCTAAGTTTTCTCTCACACTCTACTGCTCAGTGGTTTCACTCCGTACAGCGGGACAGTCTCTCTTTGCATGCGACCCACTCATGATGTTAGTCACATGACATTGCAGCTTTATCACAGGGGTTCGCGCTTTGGCCCGAGGGGCTTCGCTAGCTGTTTAGCTTTGTCTGTCTGACAGGCTCAGTTACATACATGATGTGAGCTAACAGTCCACAAGCAACAATTGAGGTCGTTGGCTAGCTTGCTTCAAAAGCTTCCTCTCTGTCCAGAGCTAGCTATTCAATGTTCACGAGGTCCAGTAATAAAATACCAGCACTTCTAATGTCATCTACAAACATGTAGTACCTGGTTGGGCTAGCTAGGCTAGCAGTCCCACTTCTGACACCAGTTGTCATGCTGCTGTGCGTGGGTACTAACTGAGTCCACGACAAGGATATTCATTCAGGGGGTTTTCAGCTTCCAAGGTAAATAATACAAAGCACTAGAACTGTCTTATACAGATTGTAGCCTAGTAGGGCTAGCTACGCTACATGACCGAAGTATGTGGACACCTGCTCCTCATACATCTCATTCCAACATCATGGTCATTAATATGGAGTTGTTCCCCCTTTGCTGCAATAAAAGCCTCTACTCTTCTTGGACGGCTTTCCACTAGATGTTGGAACATTGCTGCGGAGACTTGCTTCCATTCAGCCACAAGAGCATTAGTGAGGTCAGGCACTGATGTTGGGCGATTAGGCCTGGCTCGCAGTTGGCGTTCCAATTCATCCCGAAGGTGTTCGTTGGTGTGGAAGAACTTGACTGGCCTGCACAGAACCCTGACCTATAGCCCCATAATAAATACAAATACAAATATCATACTCTTTTTGACCAGACAGCAAAAGATAGATGGGCTACACATAGAAATAAAGGGGCGCTGTTTCGTTCGCTCGTATGCTTTCTCCGGTGAGATACTGTACATTCAGCCTCTTGCCAATTGAAGGAAAATTATGAAACACAGAGAGACATTATTTTATAAAAAAAATTATTGCTCAAATTTTTAAGGAAGCCTGGCTTCCCTTGGCATCCATGAATACACGCCACTGTAATGATTGTAAATAATGATTGTGAAAAAAGAAAAAAGCAGTTCTACAATGTGACGTCATCTGTAAATATTTGTGGATGTCTATTGTTCTCCAAACGCTGAGGAAGAGTTCGCTGCCGTCGGAACGCATCTGTTTGTTTTGACCTCTGCTGCTAAACAATAAGACATCAAGGATATTTCAGTGGATGCAGGTTTTTTCTCTCCTCCAGCTGAACATAGAAGTCAGTAGACACCTGCACAGCAGCAACATGATGACAAGCCCACTGTGCTAAGCTCTAATAGCTGTTCGGTTAGGGTAATGGCTAAGGTTAGGGTTTAGGATTACGTTAATGGCTAGGGTTAGGCTTGATCCGGGGTGTGGACATGAAGCTAAGGTAAGGGTTAGGATAAAGGCTAGGGCTAGGGTTGATCAGGGGTAGCCCCTAACCCCCCCCCGCACACACACACACACATGCAGACACACATCACCTTTAATGGGCAATACTTATGACTTCCAGTCACTAATCAAATCACTAGTCCAATCACTATCAGACATAGCTTGATTCCTATAATTCTTTGCAACTCTTCTTTTAGGTTTTATTTAGCTGCTGTTCCATACATTTATTCTTCAAATCAGTCCAAATTATTTTAGATCATGCAACCAAAACACCATTCATTCAGCTTTCCTTCAATAAGATAATTAGATTTCTTTGCCCTCCTAAAATAATACTTTCTACAATAGAAAAGTTAACCATCCTCAGCTCCAACTTGACCTTTTGCTTTTAGCCAAAGAAAGGATCAAAGAGCCCTTTAAGATTTTATTGAAATAACTTAAGGAAAAGAACATGCATGGAGGTCAATGTTCTGACATGATTCCACTCATTCTAGTGGCCGTTAACAAGCTGATTACCAACAGCGTGTGAGGTACGCTTACTTATATCCCTAAATAACAAGAGGAATTTCTTAATGACCTCTCCTCATGTCTTGTAGTGTAGCTTTTCTTTTCTATTATAGTAATATTTTTCATCCTGATTCCCCAGTACACGGTTTGTCTGAGATCACCGTATCATTTGTAATTATGCAAAGCAGTCTTTTCATGCCATGCAGAAGGAAAGCAATTTTTGTATGCAAATAGTTAAACTGCCTAATGATGAGTGACACCATGCGATATTGGGGTCACCACACGTATGACACCAATGAAAATTATAAACTAAATACCAGAAGTGTCCAGTACGGACGCGTGGGGGACGAGATGAAACAGAGTGAAATGCCAGTGTCACATCGACGCCTATTAATAATCAAATTGGATTGGATGTAATGAGAAAAGATTTTCATAGTGATTGAAGTGAGGCTGAGTCTTTGTGTCCCAAATGGGACCTATCCCTATTTAGTGCACTACTTTTGACCAGAGCCCTGGTCAAAAGTAGTCCACTTTATAGGGGATAGGGTGACATTTGGGACACAAAGACTCAGCCTCACTTCAATCATTATGAAAATCTTTTGGGACTGCTCCACCAGGCTGCCAACATCCGAGATGTTGGCAGCCTGTTGGAGCAACAGTCATTCAAATATTCCACGGCGGTTTCATTCAATTGACCTCTCTTCTACATCTGTAGCAACATCACTACAGCCAGCCTCATTCAGAGATTGGACTCAAAACCCAAAATATAACACAGGCAACCCTATCATGGACCTGAAGCTGTAACCTAACTGTGGCTCTCAGACCAATAGCAAACAACAACTGTTGATAATTTTGCATTACACTATAGAAAACGAGATCATGGTCGCTGTGTGGAATCTCACATCATTCACATGATCAGATAAGGATGAAAACAGGTTGACATTGAACTCTATTGACTAGGCTCTATTTCAAGTATTCACAGTATTGACATGACGTCACAAAAAGGGGGAGTGGATTGGATTGCTCTTACATAACATGCAGTCGACTAGACTAGAGCCCATTCTTGGAAGAGAGTTGACCATGGTCCTGAAAAGTCTCCTTATTTGTAGAGGGTAGAAGAATAGAATAACTTTATTTTGGTGGTGATAGTTACAGCACAAGCAGATAGTGGTGGAAAGAAGGACAACATCTGGGAGTACAAGTTGCAATACAATACACCATGGTCATTTTTATTAGCTAGGTGTCACTTCTTAGAGGGACCGAAGGAGCAAGGTTAGGACTCAAATAGTTTTCTACTGTTTATTTAGTGTGCTTATCCTGGCAAAACAAGAGCTTAATGATTGAGAGAAAAGTCTATCCCTGAGCTTGGTACATACCGTACTGTATCTAGCTGAGATGTTGACTTAGAAAGCATAAAACAACAAATCGATGTCTTGAGAGACTACAGTAGGCCCTCAAAGATGAGGCATAAGGGCAGATTTAGTATGCAATCTCACCATGCCACCTTTCTACTATGAAGCTTGTTCTTTATTTATATGTTTTAAAATATCACTGTGATATTTCTCATGGTGACTTCTTTTTCTTCATTCTGTGAGTGTGTGCGTGCGTGAGTGCGAGAGTGTGGTTATGAGACAGGAGACAGTCAGTGTTCCATCCTGTTACTGTGTGGTTGGTAGGAAGTGTTGATAGCATAATCTACACTCTGAAGTAGCATGAAGCATGAACCATGTGAATCACCATGCAGATTGGAGATCAGAATAGCACCCAGCCATTCAGACACTCTGGCTAAGAAGAAAGAACCTTTGAACCAAAAGGAAACTTTAGAATTTTAGAAAGAAACTAAGGTTTCTTTGAGACCATTTTAGAGGTATTGGGAAATAGGATCAGGTCTTTATAAAGGTTCCTTGCCTTCTCAGACAATGCAAAAAATAAATACGTACTGCCCAGCAGATAGTGGTGGAAAGAAGAACAACATCTGGGAGTACAAGGTTGCAATACAACACAACATCAATAATGGGACTTTATTCACAATAGTTTATCTTCACTGATAGAACAAAATATTTTCTGTTGGTTTTTCAATAATCATATATATACAAATCAATGGAACAGACCAGCCATCTCTTGCAATAAATGAGTTGAAAGCTTTTTGCATTGGTGACAGTATGGGACACATAACATGGCCCGCTTTAACTCTGAATGCCTTCCAAATGGCACCCTATTCCCTTTATAGTGCACTACTTTTGACCAGGGACCAAAGGAAAATAAGTGTAATAGAAAGGGAATCAGGTGCCATTTTGGAAGCACAGCTGTGATAGGTAAAATAAGTTTATGCCAATATGTAATATAACAATCCACTATCTTCCCCTCTGTACTTGCACTACTATTCTTCAGAAATTAATGTCTCAAATGGCATGATTATATATCCTTGGCTTGTCAAAGTAAATAGTAAATCATATCCTTGGCTTTCTTCATGGTGACATGATACATGGTGTACAATCATATGTTTCGTCCAACATAAGTAATATATCTACTAAGCAAAATATGTAACTAGGGTTTCTCTAGGATATATTTTGAGGCTGAAGGAGATACATTTGGGGAATAATAGTTTCAATTAGCCATGTGCTAGTGTATGCTAAAAAAACAGGTCATATCATCTACAATTCAGAAAATATTGGATGTACAAAAAATAGAATCCAATGGACAAACAAACATATGAAAGTTTGACACAAGATCTTGTGATCTAATGGCATGAGTCTAGTCAAAGCAGAAAGTGTTGGGGTAGAGCTGTATGCCCGCATGACTCTACAGGATAAAAGCGTCTGCTAAATAGCATTTATTATTATTATTATTTAGCTGACAGTACTCCTGTAGTGCAGACAAACCTGCCTGGTCAGCATCCCAAATGGCACCCTATTCCCTACATAGTGCACTTGTTTTGACCAGAGCTCTGGTCAAAATAGGTTATCGATTGTATATAAGGAAAGGGTTGCCATTTGGAACGCAGATATGGACTCAGTTGTTAATAAGACACAGGGACATCCAGTGGCAGCTTATATTCACACTTAAGCCATTGATGCTACATGTACATCTAGGGCTTTATTCAATCCGTAGCACTGATGATCCACTTTATAGCATGATTGACAATTAAAGGCAATGTTCCCGTGGTTGCGGAGACTGCATTCAGGGTAAAACTGCATTCACGGTAAACGCTGCATATGTCGGCTAAATTACAAATTATCTTCACATTTTAACCCAGATCTTCTGTGATACTTTGGCGATACGGATTGAATCCAGACCCTAGATTTAAAGAACTGCTTTATTTACAAAATGACAATATCGTTTTCATTGTACATACAGTACACCAATTCATAGAACTGCTTTACTTGAGGCAGGCATTAGCTAGTTTAGTTTACTGACATTAGTTAAGTTTACTCACAATCGTTGTCCACAACATACAATTATTTGTCCAGGTCTGGACAAGCTGAAGAAACACATACTGCTTGGTGTAATTATCACTATGGGAACTAGAATTAACATCAGCATCATTGATATCAGTGTTCACTTGACCTAATTAAGCAGTTTTCCTTTTAATATACATTACATGGTATGGTTCAGTACACCGCATAATAGGATCAAAGTTTAAAAAAACATTCAACTTAAATATGCCATATGATACAGATGTTATGACCAACATCATAATTTACACACACACAAAAACTATATTTCTGTCATTAATATTTTCTAGTAATTTAACAGATAGACATGTTTTTCAATCAGTAAAAGTCTTGGTGCACTAAATTGTCTGTTTGGAAACAAGCTCCATAGGATCACAATAGATTTTTTATTTTTTTATACACTAAGATCAGGTCACGCTCTCTCGCACAACATCCACAAAGACAGAGAGGTGGAGAGAAGGAGTGGGGGAAAGAAAGCGTGGGTGAGAGAAGAGGAAGAGGAGGGAGGTCCCTGGGGAGGTCTGCTGAGGCTTGGTAGTGGGTAAACCTCTCACTGTGGAAGAGCTTTGAGTATGGCGTTCACCTCCTCCGCAACAGCTGTCAATGCAAACTCAAACTGCTCCTGAAGTGGAGTAAGAGAGGGAGGAGAGAGAGAGAGAGAGAGATGGAGGGAGGGATGGGGAGAGCGAGAGAGAGTTGGGGAGGGGGAGAGAGGGAGGGGAGAGAGTCATTGTAGAGTTAAAGCCATGTTCTTTCCAGATGAATTGCAATACAGAAATAGACTCGCAGATCAGACTCACAGATCAGACTTACAAAGCAGCTATAGAGCTATAGAGAATCATGTGAAAGAAGTCTAGAAAACAATGACTTCACTGCGATTGGTCACTTGATACTGAAGTTATTCAATAAGCAAGCACTAGGGGGAGGACAACTGTAGCGCTTACTAACGAAACAAATTACAAACATTACAATGTATGTAGAACCCTTAACTAATGAAATCAAACTATATACAATAGGCTTATACGATATTGAAGAAAGCAAGACTTATACTAATAAAACATTTTCACATCACCAATAATAGTGAAAACATGAGTCACTCATTGAGGATACATGGTTTAATAAAGAATGGATCGATATGACTGCTAGACCAATCTAATAATTCTCAGACTGGCTGTCGATTGTCTGACCAGAACACATATTGTAAATTCTTTGTGTTTAGTGTTGGGGAACAACTTGGGTCTCATTTGAGCTGATACTCTGGAGAGAGAGCTCTGCTTTATGAAACAGACATAAAAGCTCCACATTTCATGAGGACACAGAGTGTACCTGTGTTACCCATCCCACTGTAGACAAGACAACTAACTGAGCCTGCCAGTTCTCTCTCTCTCTCTCTCTCTCTCTCTCTCTCTCTCTCTCTCTCTCTCTCTCTCTCTCTCTCTCTCTCTCTCTCTCTGTGTTAAAATATTTGAGAAGCACCATACACCCACTACAAACTTAGCACTGCACTAAATCAAAAGCTTTGAAAATGTGAACGCTACTAGTGCGCACCGCTAACTAGCTAGCCCATTTCATACCCTCCCTCCCTCTCCTTTCAGAAATCAGAGTCCATTAGAGTTCCCAGCAGAGGTGAGGACATTACCTTTGTCTGGACCATAGCCGGCCGCTGATCCCTCAAGTGCTCTAGGGTGGCAGCAATATCAATCTCCTTAGCACCTGCAACACAACACCAACAACAAATTGGACAGAGTTCAAAGCAGGGAGATAATCCAGGCAGCGTCTGTCAATCGCCTTTTTACCCGCTCCCTTTGGAACCTCCGCCATGCAGCGATTGAAAATTATTACATTCATCCCATATCCACACAGATGCTACAAACAAGGCTCCGATTGTTTTAGTTGCCTAGATGAAAATGAGAGGGTGGGGAAAGAGAATGTTTGCAAAGGTATTTGTAAAACCCCAAAATGTAAGATACAGGAATCAGAGGGATTATTTTAGGATAAAATAAAATAAACACTTCAAATAAGGATTTGTTTTGACCAAAGCTTTGTTGCCCCTGTTGCTTTATGAGCTAACCAAGGTGCCCCATAGGCTGTCGCAGTCTCAAGCAGCGAGGGATGGTGAGTGTCTGTCTGCCTGCCTATTTGCCTGTCTGTCTGTCTTTCTGCCTGCCTACTTGGCAAGCTACCACCCAGGTGAATAGCTAGATGTGTTGGATACTGGGCAAGCAGAGTGGAGAACCCTCTCTTCCCTATCCCTGCAGCACCAGTGCCCAGTCAGCCTGGCAGCCGTCCCTGCCCTCAGACCCAGTGCCCAGTTGGCACTGCTCTATGCTCCCCTGTCGACCAAACACGGCTGTGATCACAAAGAAGACGGCTATCTGAGGCCCTTGAATTGGGGGCAGACTACATGATCGCCTGTCTGGCGCTGAAGGCCTACTGTGAAACCTTTGGAGAAAATAAATAAGTAACAGAGCGAGGGAGACAAACACAACAAAATTACATTCATGAGGAGTGGTGAGGAAAATGGAAAAAGAAAAAGGATTTGATTCGTTTTCTGTAGCTAACTACCTCAACCCCTCCCACACTTTCCTCCGAAAATCTTTCCTGTGTATCAAAAGAGCAAACTTTGTTTTACAAATCAAAAAATGAATAAAGCAAGAATAGCTTATTCAAGCCATTCTCTTTCAATGACAGTTTTTACTCTACAGTTAGAGTAACTCAAGTCTATTCCTCCCACCCAAGAACGGCGCTTGCACAGTTCTACGAGCACCACACTGATAAGTTCTTCATTTTCTAGGACTTAACAGCCAGGCTATTGTGCTGGTTGTAATAAACCAGACTGTGGAGGAACAGTATAAACGGCTCATTTGAGTTTCCCTCGCAAGATTCCCTTCAAGGAGGGGAGCTCTGAGAAGAAACAAGAGAAAGCCCCAAGTCCTTATGGGAGCTGTGAAAGAGACAGAGCCGTGGCTAGCAGCTGGACCCTGGGCTGAAAGAGACAGAGCCGTGGCTAGCAGCTGGACCCCGGGCTGAAAGCACTCCTGCACTTGTGCTGCCGATTCTTAAGTTAGAGAGAACATTACAGCAGGAGAAAAAAAGAAGAGGCTTTGGTAGTAAGTAAAAAAAAAAAAAGGCATAATTCTCAGCCTTTCCTTGGGAGAAAGGTAAAGAGGGTAAAAAAAGAGAGGAGAGTGATTTTGTGTCCAAGGGCATACAGGTCTTTGATCATACTGAGGGAACCTGGGCCTCCTGCTTTTCAGGAGACAGACAAAGAGGACCCTAACCCTAACTGGCCGGGCCCAGATTCCTCCCCGGCACAGAGAAAAAAGCCTTTGGGCTGCCTCACAGTGTGACAGCCTGGGAAAAGCCCCTCTCAGCAGGCCTAAGATGCCTGATTTGGCCTTTGATCTTTCATTAAGGCCAGGGCCACAGCACCGGTCAGGAGATTGACATCCCTAATACACACAAATGTAAATGCACGGGTGAACACACACACACACACTACCACGACAAACCGAGAGGAGAATAGGCCAAGAACAAATGCGTGCGTGTGTGTGTGTGTGAATGCCATGCTGAAGCAATTGGTGTAAGGTTCTTTCAATTTGAATGGAAGAGCACATTCCAACAAAAGTGCATGTGAGACTACATGAACACAATTAGGTATACTGGTATACACATTTACAAATTGCTTGACATAAATTGCCAGATTAGGAACTCTTAAACTACATTTATATCTGAAATCATCAATGTGAATAGGAATACTGATATATATCTCCATATTTTTTCTCTCCCATCGATCATTAATTCAGTGAAGCTGCACCCGAGCCAGTCACCCTCTAATGCATTTAAAGACCCACAGCTGAAAAAGCACGGCTTTAACGTTGACATGGCGATGCTGCTAAACAAGCGTAAGGAGAAAAGAAAAGCTGTCTGACTCCCACCTTTAGCCATCTTATTGAGAACCATGTCAATCAGAATGTATGTTCCACTCCTCCCGGCGCCGTTGCTGCAAATAGAGAGAGAGAGAGAGAGAGAGAGAGAGAGAGACAGAGAGAGATGGGGTGTCATTAGCATGACTAATAGACACAAGACTATTTCAATGTGTTATCGTTTTGGTCATTACAATTTTTACTTATAGCCCTAAATGAGTTGTTAATTTTGAATGCAATTTTTTGTTGTTTGATATTGTATCAGCTTGTAAAAATGTGAGCTGTTTTTATGCAGTCATAACAGGTGGCAACATAGAGGAGGGTTTAATATTCCAAGCATATAAAATTACTAATGCTATTTTGAGCGGCTGAACGACATCAAACCATGATGATTTTTGTATAAAAAGGTTGTTCTGGGGTTTAAATTTAATAACAGGAATAGTAAACCATCCTCAAATGTGGCAAAGCTGCAATATGATGCAAAGAAGAGTACATTTATTTTATTAAAAGTGCTGGTGAAAAACGAACAAAAACAAAAACACTCCGTACATATAGAAAAAATAGGGGGTAAACTGAACATTTAGTTTGATGAATAGAGACGCAATACTATTTTAATCTATGTTTTTAATCTATGTCTTTTCATTTCTAAATCTGGTGTTGGTGCTGTAAAAAAAAAAAGACACCAAATCCCCTTAAAAAAGCACAAGATGTACATACACACACAGTACACACACTGTCTGTTGTGTATCTGAACAAACTGGGCAGAGATAATTGGGCACAATCCCGCTACCGTATACAGGATGTACTTCCCAAATGCCTCCCTATCCCTTTGGAGTGCAGAACTTTTGACTAGGACCTGGTAGTACCACTATGAATAGACTAGGGTGCCATTTGGAACGTAGACAGGGACTCCGGGGCAATACTGCTATCTGTGTCTGTGATCTGAGGTCTGCAGTTTGCAGTATGTATCGATACCTAGCAACGCCTAGCAGGGGTCATTATGAACTGATCAAAGATAAGGCTGAGGACAAAGCCCTGGGCCACAGAAAACACATTTTAAGATGTTTGTTTGCCTACCTGGCCTCGACTGGCTAGCCTCTCAGAGCAGAGCTAAACTGATCTGAGCTGAGATAGAGACCTGTGATTTATCTGCAAGGTGCCTCTGTATAGTCTACTAGGCTATAGCTATGCTAATGTTGCTGCTTGTGCTATTGGTTATATGAAAACTGAAAACACAAGCTTAAACTACACTGAACAAAAATATAAACGCAACATACAACAATGTCAAACATTTTACTGAGTTAGAGTTCATATAAGGAAATCAGTTAACTCGTATAATTTAATTAGGCCCTAATCTATGGATTTCACATGACTGGGAATGCAGATATGCATCTGTTGGTCACAGATACCTTAAAAAAAGGTAGGGCTGTGGATCAGAAAACCAGTCAGTATCTGGTGTGACCATCATTTGCCTCATGCAGCGCGACACATCTCCTTCGCATAGAGTTGATCAGGCTGTTGATTGTGGCCTGTGGAATGTGGTCCCACTCCTCTTCAATGTATGTGCAAAGTTGCTAGATATTAGCGGGAACTGGAACTCGCTGTTGTAGTCGTTGATCCAGAGCATCCCATGCTCAATGGGTGACATGTCTGTTGAGGACATTTTCAGCTTCCAGGAATTGCGTACAGATCCTTGCGACATGGGGCCGTGTATTATCACGCTGAAACATGAGGTGACGGCGGTTGATAAATGGCACGACAATGGGCCTCAGGATCTAGTCACGGTATCTCATCATTCAAATTGCCAATGATAAAATGCAATTGTGTTCGTTGTTTGTAACTTATGCCTGCCCATACCATAACCCCACCGCCACCATAGGGCACTCTGTTCACAACATTGACATCAGCAATCCGCTCGCCCACACGACGCCATACAGGCTGTCTGCCATCTGGCCATTACAGTTAAAACCAGGATTCATCCGTGAAGAGCACATTTCTCCAGCGTGCCAGTGGCCAATGAAGGTGAGCATTTTCCCACTGAAGTCAGTTACGACGCCGAACTGCAGTCAGGTCAAGACCCTGGTGAGGACCACAAGTACGCAGATGAGCTTCCCTGAGACGGTTTCTGACAGTTTGTGCAGAAATTCTTCAGTTGTGCAAACCCACAGTTTCATCAGCTGTGGCTGGTCCTTGACGATCCCGCAGGTGAAGAAGCTGGATGTGGAGGTTCTGGGCTGGCGTGGTTAAACAAGGTCTTCGGTTTGAGACCAGTTGGACGTACTGCCAAATGATCTAAAATGACATTGGAGGTGGCTTATAGAGAAATTAACATTAAATTCTCTGGCAACAGCTCTGGTGGACATTCCTGCAGTCAGCATTACAATAGCATGCTCTCTCAAAACTTGAGACATCTGTGGCATTGTGTTGCGTGACAAAACTGCACATATTAGAGTTGCCTTTTATTGTCCCCAGCACAAGGTGTAATGCTGTGTAATGACCATGCTGTTTAAACAGCTTCCTGATATGCCACACCTGTCAGGTGGATGGATTAGCTTGACAAAGGACAAATGCTCACGAACAGGGATGTAACAAATTTGTGCATAAAATGTGAGAGAAATACGTTTTTTGTGCATATGGAACATTTCTGAGATCTTTTATTTCAGCTCATAAAACACGGGACCAACACTTTTCATCTTGTGTTTATATTTTTGTTCAGTGTATAAACTATATTCCAACCATTTATTTCAGGTTTCAGGGTTGATCTATTTTTGGGAACTGTGGTTTGGAGCATATACATGAACGGAAAACACAGTAGATCTATGCATAATAGATCTATGCATAATAGTATGACTCTGAGAGAGAGTGGTGTTATAATCATAGATGTAAGGCCCACCTTAGACACATGGCATACTGTGATTACATCATTTACTTCCTCTACTGAAGAACAATACTGTTTATACTTGCCTGCAGTGGACTATTATAGGACAAGACCTTCCCCGGTAGCACTTGTTAACCTTTCTGCAACAGAACAGACAGAAGACATAAAGCATCATAAACCTTATGTCAAATCCCAACATCAAAATGAGATCAAATGAAATATAAAATAATAGAGTACACCCAGTGATTGAACCAATTTTATTCTCATTATGATCGGTTTTAATTGGTCAACACTTCACATATTTTATAAGGCCCTGAAGACTAGAACAAGTCTACATCAAGGTTAAATATTATAATGATACTGTGGACTTTGAAAAGATACATCCCTTCTCAATCTATAAAAAAATATATAAATCCACATTTCACAACCATAATTAATGAAGACTGACTTAATGAAGATATGCCATTGCAGTGGTGATATATTGGATTGTGGTAATGAGGTGTGGTGGTTGCTGGGTATCTGCATCCCAAATGACACATTAGTGCTCTACTTTTGACCAGGGTGCCATTTTGAGACGCAGCCCCTTGTCCGCCGTGCATTAACCTTGTACAATTAAAGACATTACACAGTGGCGAGACACACTCCTGCCAGCAGCACCGTACAGCGGCCTTCACATTGTTAATTGGCTGTTGTTGTGGGGGTGAATTATACTGGACCAGATCTTTTCATCATGGAGCGCAATAACTAAAATGTTAAAGGGGAAGGGGTGGTGGAGGTTAGGGGTCACTCACTCCCATAAAAGTACATGCAGTAGGCAAATGATCTTACTGAAACTTCTAGAACAAAATAAGAATTCAACTTCCATCTGTATGTATACTACAGTATCGGATTGAATGTATAGGGTTGAAATCCCGGTTACCAAGCTTTACCCGGAATTTACCACCCAAAACCACTCCCTTTCCAAGGATAAATAACTGCAAGAAACCGGTAAATTATAATACATTATTTATATGAACAGCAGGCATGAAATGGAACTGTTAAATTATATGCAATGTATAAATCTGGCTTCTCTACGGCCTCCGCATGAATCATCAACGCTCAGGGTGGTGACAGACAGCCCATCTCGGGGTGGTGACAGACAGCCCATCTCGGGGTGGTGACAGACAGCCCATCTCGGGGTGGTGACAGACAGCCCATCTCGGGGTGGTGACAGACAGCCCATCTCGGGGTGGTGACAGACAGCCCATCTCGGGGTGGGGACAGACAGCCCATCTCAGGGTGGGGACAGACAGCCCATCTCAGGGTGGTGACAGACAGCCCATCTCAGGGTGGTGACAGACAGCCCATCTCAGGGTGGGGACAGAGAGCCCATCTCAGGGTGGGGACAGAGAGCCCATCTCAGTGTGGGAACAGACAGCCCATCTCAGGGTAGTGACAGACAGCCCATCTCAGGGTGGGGACAGACAGCCCATCTCAGGGTAGTGACAGACAGCCCATCTCAGGGTGGTGACAGACAGCCCATCTCAGGGTGGGGACAGACAGCCCATCTCAGGGTGGTGACAGACACCCCATCTCAGGGTGGGGACAGACAGCCCATCTCAGGGTGGGGACAGACAGCCCATCTCAGGGTGGGGACAGACAGCCCATCTCAGGGTGGGGACAGACAGCCCATCTCAGGGTGGGGACAGACAGCCCATCTCAGGGTGGTGACAGACAGTCCATCTCAGTGTGGAGCGCAGTTCACAATGCATGTAGACCTATCATCTCATCATGGTAACTGTTTCCTTGTGACAGTTAGGCCTACATTTGCTGGAGTAGAGCCTATGCTACAGTAATATAAAGACTGAATGCGCGTCTAATTTACCCATCTCCATCTGGCTTTCAGGGGGTCATCTTGTTTTTTAATTGCAGCTCCAAAGTTGTGTCTTTCTCTCTCTCCATCAACTCCATTCAAATTGCATCCAAAATGTTTAATCCTGTTCTAGATTGATATATAGCCTTATATATAGATGTCCTAGGTTGGTAGGCTAAAGCAGTTATTAGCCTACCTCTTTCAGTAATACATTCAATGCAGTATTAGCCTTATATTTAGCCTTATATTTAGTTAACGAATGATGGGTTATGGATAATAAGCTTCTAACTCATAGCCTCTGTCTCTTGCCGCAATACGCAAACAACTGTGCTTCACTGGCCTCTCCTTAAAAAACGCTACTTAGCTCTTGGAGTCCCATGCAGGAAAATCTAGACTAGAATAGTTTGCTGGACATCATTTTTTGGGCATTTCTTATACCAATAGACTATTCGAAGAGGGACGCAAGCTCTTACTTGCTGAATGTTAAATATGGAAGCCAATAGAACTCATGGGTAGTTTGAAAGAAGAGCGAACGCGCGGTGGTGGTAGGCTAAAGCAGTTATTTATTCAGACCCATAACCATTCATTCTTAATTAAGAGAAGCGAAAGCCTTCTGCATCTAATTCTAGTCCTATATTATTCAAGCATGTCATTAGAATGATGAAGATAAGGACAACAAAACTTGTTTTGTTTAACTGTTGAAAGTGAGGAAGGAATGAAGCAACAATAGAGAGAGAAAGAGGAGGAAGACTAATAACATTAGGGGGAAATATTATGAAAGGTATATCAGCCTACTAATTATACAAATAGGCTCTATTATATTTCAAAATTAAAATCAAATTCGCTAGCCTATACTTGTAACTTTGTAGGCCACATTTGCTGCACCAGAATCACATGTTCTCTTCTGCTTTACCATGGCTTGAACGATGTGCGTAATTCCAGTCCATATAATACAATACAGTACAGTCATGCAGTTCACACGCAAAAACATTAGCCTACTGGAGCTTGTTTCATTTATTTACCCAAGAGATCATATAGCTAGCTACATCTATGGACTGTTATGTTTTTCTGTTGTGCGTAATGTGCAGTAGCCTATATCATAGGTTATATGTATTGGATAATGGCACAATCATTTGGTCTATTTTAGGCTTGGGCTCATTAAATGTCATTAATGTAGGGATCATAAAATGTATTTAATACATGATTCATCAGGCTCAGGTAGCATCAGGTATGATTTTTTTAATGCTGATCAAAGCACTAATCAAATCCAGACATATTTATATGCTTTATAATGCTTTTGAATGACACTTCCGGTTTTGGCGGGAAATACCGATTTACCCGTGAGAAAAGAGATTTATTCTCAGGATGGAACATTTGTAAAATACCAGGAAAATATTCAAACCTACTACAGTACTTACAGTTGAAGTCGGAAGTTTACATACACCTTAGCCAAATACATTGAAACTCAGTTTTTCACAATTCCTGACATTTAATCCTAGTAAATATTCCCCGTCTTAGGTCAGATAGGATCACCACTTTATTTTAAGAACGTGAAATAATAATAGTAGAGAAAATGATTTATTTAAGCTTTTATTTCTTTCATCACATTCCCAGTGGGTCAGAAGTTTACATCCACTCAATTAGTATTTGGTAGCATTGCCTTTAAATTGTTTAACTTGAGTCAAACGTTTCGGGTAGCCTTGACTTTGACTTTGTTGTCCTTAAGCCATTTGGAAGTATGCTTGGGGTCATTGTCCATTTGGAAGACCCATTTGCGAACAAGCCTTAACTTCCTGACTGATGTCTTGAGATGTTGTTTCAATATATCCACATAATTTTCCTGCCTCATGATGCCATCTATTTTGTGAAGTGCACCAGTCCCTCCTGCAGCAAAGCACCCCCAAAAAAATATGCTGCCACCCCCGTGCTTCACGGTTGGGATGGGGTTCTTCGGCTTGCAAGCCTCCCCCTTTTTTCCTCCAAACATAGCGATGGTCATTATGGCCAAACAGTTCTATTTTTGTTTCATCAGACCAGAGGACATTTCTCCAAAAAGTACGATCTTTGTCCCCATGTGCAGATGCAAACCGTAGTCTGGCATTTTTATGGTGGTTTTGGAGCAGTGGCTTCTTCCTTGCTGAGCTGCCTTTCAGGTTATGTTGATATAGGACTCGTTTTACTGTGGATATAGATACTTTTGTACCTGTTTACTCCAGAATCTTTACAAGGTCCTTTGCTGTTGTTCTGGGATTGATTTGCACTTTTCACACCAAAGTACGATCATCTCTAGGAGACAGAATGCGCCTCTTTCCTGAGCGGTATGACGGCTGCGTGGTCCCATTGTGTTTATACTTGCGTACTATTGTTTGTACAGATGAACGTGGTATCTTCATGATGTCAAGCAAAGAGGCACTGAGTTGGAAGGTAGGCTTTGAAATGCATCCACAGGTACACCTCCAATTGACTCAAATTATGTCAATTAGACTATCAGAAGCTTCTAAAGGCATGACATCATTTTTTGGAATTTTCCAAGCTGTTTAAAGACACAGTCAACTTAGTGTATGTAAACTTCTGACCCACTGGAATTGTGATACAGTGAATTATAAGTGAAATAATCTGTCTGTAAACAATTGTTGGAAAAAATTACTTGTGTCATGCACAAAGTAGATGTCCTAACTGACTTGCCAAAACTATAGTTTGTTAACAAGAAATTTGTGGAGTGGTTGAAAAACTAGTTTTAATGAGTCCAACCTAAGTGTATGTAAACTTCCGACTTCAACTGTATACATTTACTGTAAGTGGGGCAGGACACTGAATACTTATGCCTAGGGATTTACTTCAAGCTCTCACTATAATCCCCAATGATTATCTCTTTAAGAAACTGGATTTAAATGAATAGTATTCCTTCATCGATCAAAAGTAAATTGACAGAAAATGTTACGCAACAAACCGAAAAACCAATTCACAATTCAGAAGTACCAAACCCACCATGAACCAAATTACCATAGGAACAACAGCAGATCACCAATGAGGGTTGGTTGGGGGGAAGTGGGGAATTCAAAGGAGGGAGGTGATCCTTAAATAAGTTAAACGTATAGAGTATCAGTCAGAGGAAGTCAAGCAAATCATGAGCAAGCAAAGAGAGGTCATTAGAGAGAGGAAGAGAGGCTGAGAGAGAGGAGGAGCAGGGGGGTTCCGCAAGGCCCCTGGTTGCAGAGTCACAGTTTCCAATGATCACTTTTGTGACTATGCAACTGGGCTCATATTACTAGCTGCAACATCACAAAAATGACACTGGCAACCGCTAATTAGGAAGAAAACAAACCAAAACAGGTAGGTAGCTATGAAACTGAGAAATAA